>JAPFBL010000044.1:4152500-4507160 GCA_026182355.1 Hermatobates lingyangjiaoensis
TTATCTTGTGATATTTTAAAAGTATCATTCTGCGCTCATGATAGTTCATAAGCTTAAGATTGATTAACTGGGTATTCAATGTCTGAATGAGATCAGAGCTGGTGCTAGTAAGCCACGAATAATCAAGAAACAGAAATCCAAAATTTGACACCAAATCAACTACCTTTATTTCCCACTCTGGGATTTGGGCTCATCGGTGTCCCGATAAGAGGTGATGCCCCTCCTCATCAGTGAGAACGCAATGGCTTGCGCTCATTCACCTCACCACGTTCACGCCGTTGAGTCTAAAACGCATTATGATAAAAGGTCGTATTCAGTAGTTGTCCAGAAGAAAGGTATAAAAATTGGGTGTGGAAGGTCACTGCCCAGTAGTAACCAATGAAGCCTGTCTCTTCTCCTGTCATGTTACTCAGAGTTTGTTCTTCACGGTCATCCGTATCGAGAGTTTTTTTATGTTCTGGGCAGATGAGATGAAGATACATGGACTTGCGTTGTGGATGGAGGTGGCAGTTTTTGTTAGGTAATCTGCCCTATCATTTTGGGTTATACCCAGGACTTAGCTGGCTTGGCAGGTACGGCACTGCTATTGAGCATCCTTAAAGGTATTAATGGTGTTTGCCTGTATAAATTTGTATATAATCTCGTCGTTGGATAGACAGAAATATACTGTAACCAGGAGACAGTATATGTCACAGGAGTAGGAGGCAGGCTCACCTTATTACGAATGCATATTTAAGAACATTGCTCTGTTCTCGAACATCATACTCGAGAATCACACTCGAATATAAAACATTATTCCAAATATTAGTTGTTGTCTGAAAATTTTTTTCACTTAACCCATTTTTGGCTATTCTTTGTGTTAGTTAGCAAGGAGGAGCATTCCCCTTCCCTCAGAGAAAACTAAGCATTTATATAAATAATGCACTGTTACTATGAGTAATTGACACTTGAGAACACTGCAACCTAGAAACATCAAATATTTTTTTGACATATTGTTATTTCTCTATTTAATGATCTCCACTAGAGTCTTTATAATGTAGCGTGTCAGTTAAGTTGAAGTGTTGATTGTTATCACATATATATGTAAATATCCAAGTTAAATTACTCTGATTGGGTCATTATATTGACCTCAAATTATCTATTGTTCAATTGTAACACACTTACTGTATTATTACGAGTGTAACAAGAATGTGCTGTGTGTCTAGATTTAATCGATTATCCTTCTTTCAATTGTATTACTTGCATGCTTTGTAACAGTGAGTAAAGAATTTCAAAAGCATTTCCTGCCTGCCTACATTCTTAACACGCTACTTACTGAATACTGAGTAAGCACTCTGATGTCTTTCCTAGCAGGCCTTTGTCAAAGCCACCTTCGTTTTTCGATTGACTATGTAACTTTTTACACTTGCCATAAAAGATACTTGAACAACGTACAACAATTTTTCCATAATTTTAAGTATAAATAATATCAAAGTTTCTAATTCCAAGGTTTTGCTAAAAAGAATCTGTAGCAGTCAACACTCAACTTGACTATAAGTAAACATAATATCAAACTCGTTGATAACCAAAATAGTTGTTGATTTTATTTTAATGTGGCTATCGTGTTGGTCAAATCTGAAACTATCTGGTAAGGTGTGATCAAACTCATAGTCCATTATTTAATTATTTCCTTTGTTTTTAACACATAACTAAATTCATTTTTTCAGTTATTACAAACTTGATATCATTGATCTGAACAATCTAATCTGTTATTATTATTAAACTCAGGAACGTAACTGATATATATGTTTCATGGCTTTTCCAGATCAATCGTTTATCTAAAAAGAGTCCAAGGTATAGAGTACATTCTAGTTTAGAATTGTCAATAAATAGGTTTTTGAAACCTACATGCTTTCTTTTTGAGAAGGGAATAAGCTCTGTTTTAACTGAATTTATATCCAGACCTTTTTTCTTCATTCATTTTTCACCAATTTAGAGAGCATGACTCATAACCACAAAGTCAGTACCATCAAACATTACTCCTCCTAGAATGGTCATCTCAATATATTTGCTTAAGGAAAAACGTTTATTACTTAGAGTATTCAGAAGGTTATCAAAAACTAATCACCATATTACTGGTAATGACACACTTCCCTCAGGGTAGTTTCTAGTGATCACAATTTTAGGTGTGATAGGTTCTATATCAACTAAAGCTTGTTATTTCTTTGTTAACGCTTCTATTAAGCAATATACACTATACACAATTTGCATAACAAGCATATGTGATGTAAGTAACTCTGATGACTTCGATACACATGAGTAATGAATGAAACCCATTGGTTCAACTTTGCACCTCGTTCCTTTTTTGGTCACTAATTATCTTTCCAGTACGTCTCTCGACCATCTCCTCTTGAGTAGTCTCAGGGGGTTCTGGGAAGGTAGGGAAAAAGCAAACATATGTACAGAGGGATTTGAGTGGAAGAAAAGTTTGATGTGGAATATCTTGCCGCGGACAGAGGCTGAATGTTGTATAATTAAAATTTGCAGGTCTCTATGAAGTATGTGATTTGAAACATAATAGGTTTGTCAGTAATAGTGCGGAGGATTTTGGATTGCAACGACTGCATCATGTAAATGTTTGAAGGTTACCTTATAGTTCAAGTATCTAAGTCTAGATCGGTATCAGTAAGGTCTTTTATATCAGCACGTTGTTATGGAGTGTCAATTTAGAGTGTTTTCCCACAAGCCTGTACAGTAATAGGAATCGTCGTTTTAGGTTAAGTCGTTTCAGTCGTGTACAAAGATTCCTGATTAGTCGTTTGTCAATGAAGAGCTACAGATACCTGACAACACCTGTAATTGGAAGAGAGGTTCAATTCATAGTAACATTGGGGCAGAGTACTTTTTTTAATGTTAATATTGTATGAGTATATTTATTTATATTAATATTTGTGTGCCACTTTTTCTACCATGCTTCAAATTTATGTAGGTGAGCTTGGAGGGTGTTAGCAGCAAAAATGGGATCAGTGTTTCGTGATAAGATTGTTGTGTCATCAGAAAAGGCATAAAGAGTAGTTTGAGGATGCAGAGGTTAGAAGTGAAAACGTTTTACAGAGTTGGGTCCAGTACGCTGCTTTGAGGTACGCCAGCTAGGACAGGAAAGATTTGGGATAGGGTACAATCTATATCTTATGAGAATTTGTTGGTGAAGTAAGATTTTAGAATTAGATAGTCTGTGGGGAGAGCGAAACGTTTTAACTACATCAGCAAACCTTGATTTCAAATACAGTCGAATGCTTCCTGCACATCTAAGAATGTGCCAACACAGAATTGACTCTGTTCTAAAGAAGTGGAAATTTAATCCACTACTTATGCACTGTTGAATAGTGCTGTGATCTGAGCAGAAACTGAATTGATAGTTTGAGATGATTTGGCAGGATTCAAGGATTGAGTGTAATCGGAGAAGTAGCAACTTTTCAAAAACTTTCCTCAGGATAGGGAGTAAACTTATCAGAGGATAGCATCCCTGCATGATGTAGGGAAGGGTAGGCTTATGTCGTTTAGGGATCATTTTTACTATTGAGAACCGCCACTATACTTTAGGCCTTCGATGCAGTAGGCCAAATCAAAGATGCTGAAAACCTTAGATGATAGTGTCATTTGTAAATGTAAGTAGTTTGTAAAGGGATTTTGTTTGTCAGTGAGTTGAGGAAATGAATACAGCTGGATTAAGTGGTTTGCAAATACAATTGCTTTTTCTGCATCACGCTTCATCCATGTGTCATGGCGTGGAAATGTTGGTTTCGTTTATTTTAAAAAGTTTTTAGTTTCTCCCCATAAAGCACCCCCTGCAGAATTAGTCTCGCAAGCATGTATGCCAAATTACATACCTTGCTACATGTATGCGCAAGGGAGTGGCGGGGGGGGGGGGTCCACCCCGGGTGGCACGTACCAGGGGGCGGCATTTTGTAAGTGTAAAAATAGAGAACAGAAAAAATAAAATCATAAATAACTAAAAAAAAATTGAAATTTTATACCAATGAGTTTTTAAGGTTGATATTGTTTTTATGTTTTATGAGTGTAATACAGTTTTCAGACGGATTTTTCAACTGTAATATTTGCAAATTAAAAATAAATTTATTTTGAATTTTTCAAAACATTTTTTTAAGAGGTTGAAAGTTTATTATAGCTAGCTAATTTAATTTAACCATTTTTTTATCATTTGAATTAAATGTTTTTGTTTTTTCAAGTTTTGGGTTTTCTTGATGACATTTTATTACAGTATACGAGCACTGTAATAAAATGAAACTCTGGGATTAATAACAGCAGTCTAAAATTAGATCCTTGATTGTAATTCCATGAAAATAAATATTTTGAAAACTTTACCAATCTTGAAAAGGGCAAATCTTACTACCGCACTGGGAGGGGAAAATGGTTGCTACGCCACTGCCGTGTGCAATGCAACTTAAACTATATATAAAGACTATGATTAAAAAATAATATGGAAGGACATTATCTATGAAGAAATAAATAGATATTACATTAGTTTTATGAAATGCAATTTTAGGTTTATGAGTCACGCGAAGCGCGGCAGTGATTGGAGCTAAAGTATTACAACCATTACTAGTGAGTCCAGAAGTTTTCTTCCACCCTTCTGGGAAACCTAGTCCCACAATTTCAAGTAGCATCTGTATAAAACGATCGTCTACTGTTTTATTCAACAGCAAATTATATTTACCAATAGTTTTCCCTGTTGCACTGTAAATAAGTGACTTCTCGGTTTATATAAATTGATTGCGCTGTTGATTTCAAATAAAATTTATTTTTTTTACAACCTCAAGAGATTACAAGTAATATTTATAAGTTAATTTAAAAAAAATAAAAACTGTTTCCATATTACTTCCAAAATTTATTTATTTTATCGATTGATGATTGGTTGAATATACAATATTTTACCATAAGCAAAATCTGATGTAGCCTACTTTCAACTTCATTATACGATAACAAAACATTTGGAACTAAACATTTGTAATTAAACATAATATCAAACTCGTTAACAACTAACTCCTTTTTTGTTTCATTTCAATGTTTTAAAATTAATCAATAATATATAATTTGTTTACATGTGGCTGCAATTATTTTATCAGTTTTATGAAGGTTTAAATTATTGATCAATCTGACATGTTATTAAAAATGTTAATTAAGGGCCTGAATCTTATCGGAATCGTACGTCCCGCGGCCGATTTGGCGCTACGGTACGTACTCAAATACCATACTAAGTACGTACTAAACCATACCTGTCTTATTGTTAATCCATTGTTGTAACTAATCACAATTTCAGATTTAAAGTTCTTTAGTGATCTTCTTAAATGTAGATAGAGAAGTACCTCACTTTTATAGTTTTAGGCATGATTTAACAAAAATGTTTATTCTTTCCAATGTTATTAGCTTGTATTCGGATGTAATGTAATTTAAGGTTATTACCTATTCTAGGTAGAGAGTCTGCATTCTTCGTATAATTTCAAATAGATATTCAATTCATAGTGGTCAAGTAAACAAATTTTTAATATTTTTAAGTTCTCCCTTTGAAGGTATAAAATTTTTTTATATGTAATTCAGTTGGAATGAGCTTGTTAAACTAAATTGAACGTTCTTGTCATCCTTTACTTTACTTTACTTCCCTTTTTCTTAATTTATTTGGTTGATCGATACACTCTTGTGAATGTTAAGGCGTCTAGTGTAAAAAAAAAATAAGTAAAGAGAAATATATGATTTAACTAATTCAATATTTAGACATCTATAATAGAAAGTACAATACATGAAAAACAAATGATATTGGTACAAATGGTACAAAGTACACTTTGCTGTGGGACAAAGCACAGCTCTTAATTATTACTTTTCCAACATCTTATCTTGTTGAATCAATATTTAGTCACGTTTCTCAACCGTTATCAAAAGCTAGCAATAGACTTAGCATCGTGAAAAGAGGTGATCTTCGACTATCATTAACATCGATGGAACCAGATATAAAGAAACTCGTCGAGCAACATCATCAATAGGGATCTCACTGGATAAATATGCCCCTAATTTTTTTTTATTCACACCCTTAACTTAAACGCATTTTTTTTAACCAGTGTACGTAAGTAATGCCGCTGTAAATTCAAATGTCTGATGAACTATGCTCCCTTGAGTCGCATTATCATGGAAGAAATATTGTTATATTGTAATTATATCACTAAAATTATGAGATCTATTATTACTGAGAATTGCTATTATCATTAGTATTATTGTAGAATATACTATTTGTATTAAATTAATTTCAATTCATAAATAAAAATTATATACTATTCATTTGATAATTAAAACCTGGAATTAAAATTTCAATAAGAGAAAAATAGATAATTGTTCTTATGTGTAATATGTATGAAGATGAAACCTGTAGACTAGCGCTTGGTCATTATCAGAATTAATTAAAGGATTTCACCTCCAATATCAGAAAGGTGAAGGAACTCCAGTCTTCCTATCTCCATCTAGGTTAAAAAGAGTAATAATACGTGATGAAAATTTATATGGAACTTCTTTCATCCAGACAATGTTTTCAAGGTAGTCAGCAGTGTACCTGTAGTTTTTGTGTGATGCAAGGTCGTGGAAGCTCGCCTACGCGAGGTCCACCTTGGGCATATCCCAGAGGATGAATGACACCTATCTTAGGCTAGGGCTTGTTGCTCCTGGGATGCGGTGAAAGTGTTTCAACTTAAAAAAGGCATCAGCATGGTTTTGTCATTATGTTTGATATGGCCGAAAGGATTAGGTACGCTTCATTTTACCAAAACATTACGTTACAATTTTCAAAAGTAAAATAGGAATACTTAACAAATTCCTAACTAAAGGCCAAAAACCTCTATGGGTTTTAAAAGGATCACACATTGCATGCCACATCCCTTCAATATTATGAGACTTCATAAGAAAGTACTGTATAGAAAGTGAATTGATGTTTAACAACTTCAATTGACCAAATGAAATTTGAAAATATCTATGTTACCAAAATGATATTTATTATTATGAATTCAATTAATTGAATAATAAAAGAACAAATCATGATTCTATTACCTGTTTATCTAATAAATTCACTTGATTTGATATTACAAGAATGATATCTTTGCTAGGAGATCTGTTAACTGCTCCACTATGCTGTTTTAAAATAGATTTTCAGTTCTAAGTTGTGAAATTCTCTAATACTTTTATTAATTTAAAAGAATATTCTTTTTTTGAGATCTATCACAATTTAAAGCATTTATTTTCAAAAATGAAGGTACAATTGATACATAATAGTTTTAATAAATCTTTAAAAAAACTCTAACACAAAATTATTGATATATAATTATATTTTGATCCAATTACCTTTCGTAAATGTAGGAAAACATTTCAATTTGCATTCAGAGCTAAGTGAATAATAATATATTTAATACAATTACAATGAAATTTCTTATGTTTCAAGTATTTTTATTCCTGAATGAAATACTTTAAAACTGTATTTTAAACCTGAAGAAATACTGGTTACAATGGTTAGTAAAATAGTTCATTCATAAAAATATCATATAATTTGTATTTAAATTATAGTATACATCATACAAAATAATAATAAGGTAAATGTTCATAGTAGCAAGAAATGTTAAAGTAATTTGAGAGCTAATCAAATAGAGAATCCATTTCTGCCAAAATAGTTTTCGAGTCACACATAGTGATATACTTCTACTAAAAGATGGATGTATAAATATATTTCACATACAAGGAGAGATTCAAAATCTAATTAACATGTCCTTATTTTTACTATTCTGAGAATGTGTCATACTCATTTCTGTTTTCTTTGCTGTTCAATTAAATGAGACAAATCAGCCTATTCAACTATTCAATTTTAACTTAAACATAAATCCTAAAATTTATCAGTCAGTAATTGTTTCTATAACTAGCTTTTAATATTTTACTCAACAGTCTATAGAAGATATACAGAAGCCAATTTGAAATAATGTCTATAAGAAAAATATAGAAATCAGGTCAAATGAGATTTCCAGAATGCTTTTGTAGTATTTATTAATAATGATGGAACGAAAGATAATTAGATGCTACTCTTTATAGGATAACTTGAAGAAAAGGTTGATCATATATCAGTGATTTAGCATGATGTTAGATCTGTTTAATTTATACAGAATTGCAAGAAATGTTGATACACATTCTCTGATTGGTTACTGTCTTGTGATATACGAACTGTTACGATGAAGTGTCTAGTAGTCACTTAAGAAAAATTTACTGAAAATAATATTATTTTCTTAAAATTATTTTGTAAGGTATAATAAATTAATAATATATGTAACTAAAATGTTGCATGTACATGAGGTTACTGATTCCTCAGTAGCAACATACTAGTCTATTCTAATTCAGTTATATTGTCAGAAATCTTAGATTAATTATTGCGCAAATATATTGAAGAAAACATTCATGAATAATTGAGATAAACATTCATTGTAAATTAAAAAGGTGTAACTTACTTAAGTTAGTGATAAAAAGTGAATTCATATTGTGATTGCAATTTAAAAAAGAAAGATATTTTATTTTTGTAATGGGTATTGATACAATTAATAGTGTTGAGCATTGTTTAAACCTGACCACTCCAAACTTTTTTTCAACAGCTTTAAATATTGATTACATATTCATCAAACCAGTGAAATGTTTGTAGGCATTCATTAAAATGAATTAATTGAAATATGAACTGTTATTGTTGCTCCTACAAATGAGGTCCTTTGCAATCCAACTTATTTTGAAGGTTTAAAATAAGTTTAAAAATCCCTCTATTGGGTGTGGAGACCTTCAATCACGAATTGCAAGTATTTTACCCTAATCTATACTTATTGATTATAACCTCTTTATAATTTGAATAATGAAGACACCCACATTAGAATAATCAATTAATTAAATTGATTATCAATGAATTCAATAATATATTTACTCGCAGTACTGTTGAGTGCATACTACTTCAGTTATTTTTAAGTAGTGCACAAAGTATACATTGAACAGAAACAATATTTCTGTTTATAGTCTTTCATTTAATGAGATTATTTCTATAGTATAATCTTTTATGTTAAGTAATCAAAAGTTAGTTGCCCAAATATTCATACTTAGGAATTATATTAATGATTATGGGAAGGACAGCATATCTTGTAGTATATGGAAGGCAGTCAAATGTATTACACACACTTTTTTTATTTTAAGATATTTATAAATTTAATGATTTATGTTTTAAGGAACTTATTTATAGAAGTATTTAGAAAAAAAAGTTATATTTTAAAGTATAACTGTTATTCTCAATTCCTTATTGATGTAAACCATGGAATAATAAGCACAAAATTTATTACTGAACAGTGTAAAAAGAAAACTTTAAAATAAAATAACTATAAAGAAAATTTCAATTTTTGAAACTTTTAACAAATTTGTGTGATTATTTAATGAAATAAAAACCAGTCATAATGGAGTTGGCCACTCTGTTCTATGACAGTGTAAGTGAACTCTGGACTCCCTAAAGTTCTTTGCATGCCAGAACCAGTCTGTGATTAGTCTTCATCAAAGAAACATGGTGGAAAGTGCACTAAGGCTTATGCCGAGGTATATTCAACAATTTTTCTTTGTTTACAGATAATGTTACTTGGTATTTTATGTCAATACTACTCTTTTAACTATAATTTTAACTGTGTCAACACATGTATGTTGTACATGTATTAAGTATGTACAACATTTGGGTTATTTGTCTATATCTAATAAACATGTATATTGTTTATTCCAGATATAATAATTAAATTATATCAAGTTGTTATAATAATTAAAAATATTATAACTTTTCAAATATATACAATAAATTAAATGCTAAATGGTTATTTTCATCTTTACTTGTATTAAGTTGCTTCTTTTTGATTTGCCGATATCAAACAAACATAAAACACGCATTATTATTATAAAATTTTATATATAAAATACATTTTTTATTTATTGAACTGAATCAGTTCGCAATTACTCGTCATAATAAAATGACGAGTTTGGAGATAAAGTCACTTGATATTTTATGTCAATACTACTCTTTTAACTATAATTTCAGCTATGTGTCAACACATATATGTTAAATTATATGCAATAAATTAAAAGTTAAATGGTAGTTAATTTTCTTCTTTACTTGTATTAAGGTAATTGCTTCTTTTTTATTCACCAATATCAAACAAGCCTAAAATACGTGTGATTATCATAAAATAGATAATAATAACTGAACCAACCTGGATGACAGTGGCATGTGGGTTTATTTTTCTTTACCATTCTATTCTACAGCGAATGTCACTGCACAGTAGAATTGATTGAGTCATCACTGACTGCCTTCCGTTTTCCTAACTCTTGTTTGTTTATATGGAACGAAAAACAAACTATCACAACGTCAAAAATTATCTGGTGGTGATTATACTTTTGCTCTTCTTTTGAAAGAGAAAAATTACTTTATGAAATATGCTGAACTGATTTATGTTTTAATTATCTAACTTTCAAGTATACCAGCACTATTTTATTATGACTAGCCACAACCTTGACTGCAAAGATTTCACAATCTTTTATATTACCATTGAGTTAATTTTAACATGTGTGTACTGTTGCAGGTACAGACGAAAGGATACCTGTACACAGGTTAGTGGGCATGTTTTGAGTTTAGGCATGTAATCACTTAAGGTTTGTGTGTTTAGCTTATTACAGTACCCAGCGAAGAAGACATTCAACTTCAGACACTGTTCGAAACCCTCTTACTTTCACAGTTCTTCCCAGACCGATCGTGATCTGTTAGGGCTCTAGAAGAGTGATTTTCAAAGGGTGTCTATGGGATTTCTGAGTGTCTCTGAGTGATTCAGAATGATATATCCAGACATAGAAACATAGTCACCATACCTTGCCTTACGCATTACATCTCTTTTGTGAACGCATCATTTGTTCACTACTCTGAGCAAAAATTCTACAATGTGCAACAACATTATGCCTTAGTCAAAACAGGTTATTCATAAAATCATTTCAGTGAATTGAAGAAAAAATGCAAGCTCTTCCCTATTCCTATCAAACATTTTAGCCCCGAACACTGAAGAACACGTCAAGGCTCATCAAGTTTATATTTCTCTGGGCAGAAGAATAAACAAACTGAAAGTAAGTCTCATTTTCTATATTTTTTAATGATTATTTTTATCGTATTGTATTTGAATTACTAAAATATTTCTTGGAGATTTGTATACAGTGTACTTCTAGCTATTTGTAGAATTAAGAGCTCCCCAACTTCAAGCAGTTTCAGAACCATTACCCTAGAAAAATGACAAAGGCTTTTCAGGTATATGAAGATGTGTGATTACATCCTTATTGTAATTCTACTGTATAAGTAACTTGTCGTTTAATACATAGGTGTTTTATATTTTTTTAAATCTATATATGTATGCATTACTGTTTCAGTCTACTCTCAAATACGGGTTAGAAACGTATTTGAAGTGATGAGGAACTGTTATCACTTTCTTATTTTTATTCTATTGTATCAGGTAAATTATTGTTTTTTTTATGCAATAGATGTTTTATAGGTAGGGTTTGGCAAAAATCCTACACAACTTCTAGACAGAATCTGCATATTTGTATGATGAAGCATATAATTGGATCTTGCATAAGTAATAGTAAAACAACAATCACCTGTTAGATATTATAAATCTATTTATAAACCTCTTCATTGAAGATATAGTATTTTCTTGCAAAAGTAACTGCAGTTAGAATGAGTTTTTAAACTAAATTGGACAGCGCCTGCTGGATCCACCCTGAATCTGCTTTCTTCTCCATCCATTCACCATCTCCTTCAATCAATCAAAAACCATTCACTGCCTGATTCGCCTATATTCCCTTGTTTCCTGATACTTAAAACAGTTAACTCATTTTTACTTGTTTAGCTATTAACTTTTGATGCGTATGTTAACAAACCCGACAAGTACAGCGGGTAAAAATTAGTTCAAGTTGAGATTTCAGCTTTTATAAATTTATTACCTTTGTGGTATTCGAAAGATATTGATTTTTTTATATTTTGAAAATATTAGGTTGCATTTTTTGAGAAAATGTCATTTTTCTACTGTTAACCCTTTAACGTAAAAAAATCATTTCATGAAATCATATGATGTGCTATAACACTCCTTATTGTCTGTGGAATTTTAAAGAAAAACAGTTTTCAACTCTACTGCTATTTCTGGGTAGTATTTCATTACAATCTGTCAATTAATGTGTCCTCAAGCGTGTCCACATTTTGTAATCCATTATAAGTCAAAAATTGTACATTTTATAGCAAAGAAAATACCATTTGTGTTGTTTTAAAAATTTGAGACTTTTTGAAGTTATAGTTCCTAACAGTTCTGTAATAATTCTAAAATTTTCAACGCTCTAGAGGTAGCAGGTTAGGAAAATGACATTTTACATCAAAGAAATTATTTTCTCATGATGCAATATGGCCTAAAAACAGTAGGGCACATTTACATTGTAGGGACATAATTTTTGCCATAATATGAACTTCATGCATAAAACACGTCACCTGTAGGCACGCTCCCACATACTTACGGATGCACACCCACCCAACGACATACAAAGACATCATTGAAAAAAAGAATTTGTAAGTCTATCAAAATATCGTGATTGAAATTTTTCATGGTTACTATGTGCTACTTGCTTGTAGTAAATTAAAACTTTTAGTTCCACTAATTATTTAAAATCATGGTTTATGCAACGTGACTATTGATTATTATTAGTTATTATGGTTATTATTAGTGCTAATTTATGGAAAATAAATCAAATTGTAAAATTATAAGACATTAAACATTTATCTGCAATCATTTCAATACCATATTTGTGTAGCTGAATTATATGTGTGTTTTTAAATTGTCACTTTTAACTAACCATATGGTCCATAATAGTGCAACTATGCATATTGTTTACGATTTTCAACAATACCTAGATAATCTGCTTATTATTAATGCCCATATGAAATGCATGTAAGTTCTATTGAACATGGTAGGTTCTATGTCCTACTAATATACCTGGTCAGAACTATAAATTAAAATAAAGTGCGTGACCACATACTTATTGTTAAACAACTGAAATTTCATTAAAAACCACAATATTTTCATCATTTGCAACCATTCTACTAATCTCCTTTTGTGTTTTGAATCTTGCAAAGTTACTTGTAAATTAAAAAGTAAAGTATGTATCAAGGTACGTTGCAAATACCATTTACAATAATCTATTTCTATTAACACTGAAACGAAAACAAGATTTTGTTCTTGTTGTTTATCATCTGTTTGAAAGTAATTAAAACTTTAATAGCTAATAATTCTAGATATTATTATTGCTTATTGCATTTCAAACATACAATATCCAAACTACTCCTATCTGTAGTTGGATATTGTACCTGCAATTGCTGACTTTTACACTTAAATTTATGTACCCCAATAACTTTACCTCTTTTTATAAGCTGTTAATTAAAATTCATATGAATAAGTAACTATAATTTTATAAAAACTCTACAATGTTGTTCAAGGTAGCTTAAGAAAGCTTGAGTAATCCAATCAATTCTATTTCTCAGGTATTGAAGTTAATTTTGAGATCCATCTTTTAACCAAGCCAGTAAGGAATATTGACTAGGTGGTTGATTTCACAAAATAGCTAAGTGATTTTAACTTTGTCACAGGAATGAATAAACACTAATAAAAGTTTGACCGTGGACACAATGCAGACAAAGTACTGATATACTTTATTGAAACAAATTATCAACAAACGTTTATTATTCTATTGTTGTTGAAAATGGAGGTATTTTCACCTGTTTTTGTTTTATGTTCACAATGTTGTTAAAGCATTTTATATTCTTATCTTCTGTGGTTCAGTTTTCTTGATTCTTTATTTTTTAGATCCGTGGACATAAGATTACAAGAAATATGCCTATGTCAATGTCTTCGAAATTGCCAACTGTTGCACTTTCAGTGGTATTATATGCCAGGAATCCTGGATAGAGAGTAAGAGAGAGGTGATGGAGGTTTCTTGTTCCATATTTCAGTTAATTGAATCTGTGTCAAAAAATCTAATTTTCTGTGAAAGCATAACAAACTTCATTTCACTTACTTCTCAAAATGTCTTCCCAACATGAATAGAGAGTTTCCTATAAGGGTTGTACAACCATAGAAAAAAATCAGGCATAACAGCAGTAATTTTAAATTCATTAATTAATGAGAATAACTTAGGATTCTTTTTCAACCCTTATAAGTTGTACTACACTTTTGTAATTAAGATTAAAGTTATCCATCATTTTGGATTAAGCACTCTTCATTGCTTAGCTCTTTTAGTGTTTCTATTTTTCAAAATTATAATAGTCTAGTTTTTTGAGCATTCGAACAATTCAGACACATGACTTATGATAACTATATATTAAGTTTTAGAAAGTATTTTTCAAAAATTATACATCAAACAAAAAAAAAGATACCACATTAAACAGTAATTAAATAAATTTTATTAGAAATTATCAAAGGTGCCTCCGGTAGTACTTTCAAGTATTTCTTAAGAATAGAGATATTCTAATATAGCCTCATCACCAATATTAACATATACACGAAAATAGGTTATGGAATAATACTCTGTTAAATGTAATTTAATAATTAATTAACATCATTAATTTAATTTTAAAAAGATTGCAGGTTTTTTATTTCTAAAAAACATTACAACTTATGAAACCATGCTATGAAAAGTGATAAGATCAACACTTTATATACAACATATTTTATTTTACATAACTGTCACATATGATCAGTATTAGATGTTCTTTTATAAATATATAATAACTGAAATAAATTAATGGGAAAATAATGAAAGTGGTGATAATAAGAAGCCTGACCTATTTCTTTGAGACGTTTTTAGCTCAACTTTTACTTCTTGTGTAAAAGAAAAATGGCAATTCAAAGACTTGTCTAATTCTTCTACACATCATCACTATCAGATTTAATATCTAATAATTTAACAATTAACACAGTAGTTCTCACTCATATAAGCATGTTGCAGTTGGTTACTGTACAAAAAATATGTACATTATACACGATACTAAATTATATAAATTGATTTACTTAATATCACAAAATTAAAATTGTGATAAGTTATAATTTTTGATTGTAGAGAATTAATAAAATATATACAATTATGGTATTTATTTTATGTCTTGTGAGAAACATTGTTTTACACAGAATATAATTTTGAGCAATAAAAAATATCATCCACTAATGAACGGTCTAAATTAATTATTGACTTATAATTTCAGTTAATGAATATTTAAATATATTTTTTTTTATAATTAAACATTAAAAAGTCTCATCATACTAATTATATTATTTTTTTCTCTTGAGCAGTCAGAACCTCAAGCTTGTAAATCAATGTTGTAATGAGGTTCACAATTAATCTGTTATTTAATATTTTTTGTTATCCATGGCAAGAAATGAGTTACTCGAGTGTAAACACCTGGGTATTGACCTTTACCACAACCGATACCCCAACTAACAATGCCAACCTGAGTCCATCTTCCTTCATTAACCATAATGGGTCCACCACTATCACCCTAAAACAAAACAAGGGCATTAACATAAAGCAGTTGCTTCTGGCATTAATGGAGCAATTTTTTAAGACTATAATCATGTGTAATTTTTAATAACACATCGTTATTATACTAAGTATAGGTATTTTCATAACAATAAAACTGAGAAAAACAAATTATATCAAAAACTGAACATAAGTTCACTTAATCATTGAAATAGCAAAATACAATTCTAATACTCAGATAAATCATTTTAATACTCAAATTTAATTTACTTATAATACTCATATTATAATGGGTATTATAAATTTCATTATAATACTCAAATAAAATGTATTTTAATCTACATATTTATAAATAACAATATTTGTTTTAATTATAACTGTTTATAAAATTAAACAACTTACGCTGCAAGAATCTTTTGCATCTTTCCCAGCACACAAGAAATGGTCTACTATGCCACCAGGTGCTGCAGGACCATACTTTGCCTTGCATTCTCTATTATTCCAAATTGGAATATTTACTTCTTGAAGAACAGATGGCTGAGGTCCACCTAAAGAATATTATTATTTTAAAATTTTCACATTAGCAAATAAAATCAAAACCAGTTCAAAACGGTAAAAAAATAATTCTAAAATGTTTCCTATAATTTTTCGAATTTTCAAGTGAGACACTTGAGGAATATGTTTCAAGTTGAATCACAATATTGTCTTGTAAACCTACATTTATGTTTACTTTTCAACAAGTAAAAATAATTGTTCTTGGACATGTCCTATGATTAAATCCTAAACCACTGATTGAAAACTACAGTTTAGTTCACCAAAGATGAATGAGATCGAGTAATTTCATTACTCAATTTTTATCTCGTGAACGAGAGAACTATCCCAAGATGTTTATAAATACATTATGAAACTGTGTTTATGTTATAGAAAGCTCAACAAAGGCTAAATTTTGTTAAACTGCTAGATATCTATATAAAGTGTTAGAATTTTTCTTAATTAGTGTTAGTAGGATTGTAGCCATTTGGATGTGAACTTCGTAGGTACATCCTAACTGTCTTGAATTTACATTCTAGAGACCTTCAAAGCGCTATAAAGGGATTGAGCATATAATTGAGTTATCTCTGAAAAACTTGAGAAAGTTGTAGCTTGTGTGATAGTAACTAATTTGTACACGTGGATGTAACTGACACAACATATGAACTCCAGATGTTATATTCCTTTTATATAACATCTTATATAACAACTATTTTATAACTAGTACATTATCTCTGTAGCTTATTATTCCTACAATTAAAAAAGACAATTCATAACATTCTGATTATGGCAAAGGGTAATGTACCTATAAAAACTGAAAATTAGTCTTGGAATAATTGATTCCTTCCTAAAATTGTCGGATTTGTTAGATTGGTGTGGGACGACAGTCTAATATGGCTTCTTTTATAATAGTATAATTACTTCTTGTATTGTAATTGTATTAATGAACACATATTACTAAGAAAAACATATTTAAAAAATATATTCCTATTAATTTCAAATAAATTGTAGAGGTAATTTTGGAAACATGGAAGTAAAAAATAAAATAAAATGAATTATAATGCAATTACCTTCTCTTAAACTTCCCCATCCAATCACCGTAGCAGTTTTACCTGCATAAAGAGAACCTCCAGAAGGTAAACATATTGAACGAATTTTCCTACTGAAAGTAACTGGGGAGTCCAAAGTCAATATGGCAATATCATTATACTGAAAAGGACCAATACATATTATCAATAAAAATTTGGCTTGTATTTGATAATTATAGAATAGTAAAGATTTTGTGGTGAATCTATTTATCTGTTCTATAGGTTATTGTGTGAAGTACTAGTACTGATATAAGCATCTTGGCGTTTCAAAAATATATTAATAGTAATAGCTGAAGAAATATCTAAAAAAATTTTTTTTTTTAATAACTAATCAAGTAATATCTAGATGGTCATACATAAGATTGATTTAGAACTAATTATCATAGGTTTTTGTTTTATATTCATACCCTTTTTGAACGTGAATTTTAGTGCAACAGTTCCAGTAGGAACAATAAAAATAAATTGCAAATAAAATTGCACATGATTAATTACACTATCAATCTTAGTGAGTTCTTACTGATGAAGCGTAACATATGCAACTGTTCTTGTGTTGAGTTCAAATTAAAAAAAAATAATGAGAAATTAGAGGTTAAAGTCAAAAGACAACAATGAAAATGAAAAGACAAAATGAACAAAATGAGCCTTCTAAGCTATCAGAAAAAATAGGTTATTAAATGATATTATTATAAATAAAGTAAAAACAATAACAATAGAAATATTAATTGTTAATTTATTGAAATGCTGAGACCAAAAGTTTATTTAATAAATGTCAATTTTTGGAATGATCATTTTTTTTTATGTATATTAACAGTTCAAGCAAATGAAACTTTTTGGACTTAGAAATTAGAAAGAATTCTACTAAAATAATTCATAATATGTACATGAAACAGTTGACAATTATGTTAAGGTAAATATTACCAACAAATATACTTTTTATATATAACAAAAATACTTTTACTTCATAATATTTTTAAGATGTGTTTTATTGCTTCATTTATATCCATCAGGATATATCGAGTTCATGAAATAAAAAAAATAGGGTACAGTTAGCAATTATTTTTAACAAGTTACTTGAATATTTTATTG
The DNA here is from genome assembly GCA_026182355.1 of Hermatobates lingyangjiaoensis. NCBI lineage: Eukaryota > Metazoa > Arthropoda > Insecta > Hemiptera > Hermatobatidae > Hermatobates > Hermatobates lingyangjiaoensis. Next base: position 4,170,845 of record JAPFBL010000044.1, read on the forward strand.
ATTTAATAACTGGATCAATCTCATTCCTTGATTCCATTTCACGATGATGTTTAAATTAGCATTATTTATTAATATTCTATCAAATTCAATTTAATTTTTACCATTAAATCAATTACAGAATTTAAACAATTTTTTTCAGTAACCACATTCCTATTATAAGGATACAATTTTAGAAACACATTTTATAACAATTATAAGATATTTTTTTTTAATTTAACTTTAGCTTTAATCTCTGATAAGTATTCCAAATGTGTCTTTTGGGCCTCATGTAATCATTCTCTGTAAGTTATTTTAGATGGTTGTATTTCAACTGCTTCACCAATTTTTTTTTGTTCAAAATAGAATCGTCTAAAATATTGATTTCAAAATTAGTTATATGTTTAGTGAGATTAATACAACACTGATAAAGTATCAATTTTGTTGAATAATTATTTCATGAGCTCACTTTGCTAATTCATAAACATAAATATATGCTAAAAGAGTAATGATGAACTTTAATGTAATCATTTTATATATTGGTATACATTCTTAGGTATTTAAAGCCAATATTATATGATTCAATATTTTTTAAATATTTATAAATTAATTGCGTTATATATAAAATAGAAATTAATACCAAAGTCCTAGCATCAAAACCTCGATGCCTGACAACTCTTTTCACTTTCTTCTCTATATGGCGAGTTTCTGAATTCATCCTTATATTATAATCTCCAAGTCTAACTGTTAGTCTTGCCACATCCCAAGCACTCATACTGAAATCGTAATTAAAATCAGGTAGCACTTAGTGTACAAAAGAAAATTAAAATTACATTCAACTCATTAACATATCTAATTGATGTCTTTGATAAAGTTTTCACTTACTGTGCAACGCAATGAGCAGCGGTCAAAATATGTATGGTGTCAATCAGCGAACCTCCACAGAACTGCCTTCCACTGTTGAACAAGGCAGCCTACAATTTTATTTTGTTTCAGTATATTTATTTCAAATTCCAACTATATAAGCAAGAACAAACTGGAAAAACTCAAAATACGATTATCTGCTTGCCTCAATTATTATCCATTTTCTCATTTTTTTGAAATTTTAAATCATTAACAGCAGATGAAAAGGAAAACTAATTTTAATTCGTTTAAAAAAGAATTTTAAAATGTTTTAATTTAGGATAAATTTTTTTGTAAGGATAAATTTAGTTGTAATTTTCTAATAAAAGAGTCATTATATAGTGAGTTAGACTGATTGAGAAAACAATGTATTTATGACTAGCAAATGTACCCGTCTTTGACGGAATCAAAAATTCTATTATACTTGGTATTCCAACATATCAATTATAGTATTATACTAATACTATAATTAGAAATTATAGAATAGTAGAAAACACCATTATTAGTACAGTGTTAAACAAATGCCTCTGTATACACTACATTAGCTGTCTGTCCTTCAGGTTCATGGAAGAACAATCAGTTGAAACCTCTGACTATTGAGCAAGTAAACTACAGTTGACCATGTGAGAAAAACTTGGTTTCGCTAACTTGAATTCCTGCGTTAGATAAAGTCTCCCTTTGCGACTTAGTTAACGTCATTGCAAAATAGACTCTGAGGGGACCTTGCAATCATTTGAATGGAAACAGACAGTGGTTCGGAAGACTCCCCAATACCACATCCAGTCATTATGTCCGCCTCTATGGCATATCTGTGTAGAGCACGAACTCAGAGTCGTGTCCCGTTGCACAGTTTTTGGGTCACTCATGTTTCGTAACATGAAATTTGTTACTGCTATAAATTGCAGCATCATTGGTGCTCCTACTTTAAGTTTTTACTCATGAGCAGGCAGTCCAGGAGAAATAAATTCAGAGTCAAGAATTCAATTAGATAATGAACTGCTTCTTCATCACTAATCCAATCTCTTTACTGACTTGTAAGTTCTTTCCTCGGCTTCATATAGCGTAAGAACTTGTTTGTTGATTTCTCATGCCTGTTCATATTAAGGGCTGAGAATTGCTCGTTTACAAAACATTTATTCTCAATAGATAGTACATCCTTAACTCTGTGAAACACCATTTCAATGATGTCAAATACGCAATATATTCATGTGCTCAATTGAAATTAAAATCAACTAACAATACCTACTTGCCACACCTGTGTATTTTCAAAACAAACTTGTCTGTGAAGTTAGGAAAATACAGCTAAAAGCCCCATAACTTCGCTTCTGTACTGAATTAATAATCTATTTAGAGCCCATATTTTAAGTTAGGCACACACAAATCCAGTGTCAATGTTTCAGCTCGCTATGTCTTATGGTGGCTGAGTTTACTTGTGACAAACATTTTTGCGTTAAACGTCCATAACTTCACTTCTACGTTGAATTTCCAATCAATTCATAGCCTATATTTTAAGTTAGACCTACACAAATCTACTGTAAAAGTTTCAGCTTTATATGTCTTATGGTAGCTGAGTTTACCTGTGACAAAGTTTTGCGGACAAACGGACAAACCGACAAACCGACAGAAAAGAATTTTCTAAAAGGGTGGATTCGGTTTCTACAATGTATGAAACGTAAAGAAAACTTGAAATGAGTCAGTTCTAAGCAATGTACAGACAAAATCATTATTTTATTTATAAAGATTGTGCCTCAGTAATTGTGACACTTTAAAATTTAAAAAGAAAATACTCTCTAAATTGTTAAAATATGGCCAAAGTATAAAAATCTTTAATATAAATCCTGCTAAAACAGTCCCTATCCTTTCTCAAAAGGAAAAACTTGGAGTGGCCTACACTCAGCTTTACCATAAGTAAACATAATATCAAACTCGTTGACAACTGACTGATTCTTGTTTTGTTTAAATGGGACAATATATTAATCATATGTTAATTGTTAAATCATTTGTTATCATATGCTAATCATATATGTTAATATATTAATATATGTATCATTTGTTTACATGTGGCTATAATCATTTTCTCAGTTAAAGAAACTTGAAATAATTGAAAATCTAAAATGTTTTTAATGTTATTAATCTGAGGGCCTGACTCTCTTAGGACTTGTATGATCTGTGACCATATTTATCATATTGATATCTCATTGTTGTAACTTAATTCAACTTCAGATTTTAAGTTCTTTAATGACCTTCATAAATGTGAGTAGAGATCTGCGATCGTATTTATCATATTGCATATCTCATTATTGTAACTTAATTCAACTTGAGATTTTAAGTTCTTTAATGACCTTCATACATGTGAGTAGAGAAGTAATCCCTTACTTCTATAGTTTAGGGTATGATTTGACTAACATATTTATCCTCTCCAAGGTGAGTGACTTGCATTCGGATATACGAGTAATTGGATCAAAGGCTTCTTCTGTTTCTAGGTAGAGAGCTAGTTTTCTTAATATGATTTCAAATACAGTTTACATTCATTGTAAAAGAGACATATTCCTTATAGATGTTTTACATATATTTTCAAATTTTCCCTTTGAAGTATAGTATTCTTTCTATACAAATGGAAGTACAGTTGGAACGAGTTTTTAGAACAGTAAACTAAATTGGACCCAGTTGTTCCCACCACCTTTAAATGCTTTTTTCTTGATCAATTTGTCAGTTCCGATCCTATGACAGCTAAGGTGTGTAGTATCCAAGTGGTAATTAATTATTTTTCATGTAAATGTCAAAGTGGGAGATGCTTATTAGTCTTATTAGTCAATCCTGGACCCCAAAACGTCCCCAAATAATAGTGCACCTCTACACTATAATTCCCTTTTTTGAGTTTAATATGAATTTCATCCATCAATGATTGTGGAGTACAGTATCTCCACTAACTTTTGGATTCAAAAGTATTAACTCTACTGGTTAAGGCCTTCAAATCTATCATAATGATAACGTATCAGATAGTTCGAGATCAATGATTTCAAGTGTGTTACGACTGGTAGAATGGATATAGGCAGAATAAAACAAAGAGAATCATTTGAAGTCGGTAATAGTTAATAATCTTTGAGTTTACCAGAGCGTTTGAGAATACATCTACACATTAGCACATTCAAATAAAAACAAAACCTAGTTGATTGTCAACGAGTTTGATATTATGTTTGCTTATAGTAAATTTGTGTGTAGGCCACTCTAGATTTTTTAGACACAATACAAGTTGGAATCAAAACATTCGTTTACATTCCAAAACAGTAAAAACTGAAATTGCATTCCTCAATGTTTTATCTAATAATTATTATACTTTACTAATTAGCACACCGATGATTATTGAGCAATTACATTTTTAACAATTTAATTGTACAGTGTCAGTGTTAACACAGAAAAACCATCAAAAAGTTATTTTGTATACATTTTAGAAAAAATCATTCTATCAATCATATAAATAAAAATCTCAGCATTATACCAAACAAATCATTAACACTTCTACAAGAAGAAATTTAGACTTATCTATTTCCGAGTACTTTATTGTTTAAATTAACTATTATTTTAAAGAGATACGTTTTTCTAGATTTCTTACCATTCTTAGACAAATATTTAAGTTTTGTACCTTAGCCATACATGCATTGGTTAGATTATTTAGGTAATTGGTTACTCTTAGAAATCAGGACATACAATCCAAGGCCACTCATCGAGATCAGCATCTTTTCCACCAACTATCCTTTCTTGGTCCTGATATCCATTTTTGGCACCACAAGAACTATCTGCTGGTGCAGGTTGAGTAATAGGTGGTTTTGTTGCAATCGGAGGTCTAGAAGGAGGTGGTGGACGAGTCTGAACAGGTGGAAGCCAAGGCGGTCTGGGAGTGGTTTGAAGAGATGTGGAGGCTGTGGTGGCGGGGGTAGTTTGAATGGGATATCCAGGGCTAGGAGGGTGAGTTGGTAATGGTGGAATGGTATGGTCTGGTGGATGTGTTGGTATTGGTGGAGGCCAATTGGGTGGTATGTGTCCTCCTCCGACCACAACTGATGCTGCAGTTGTACTTGTCGTCTGTGTGGTAGTTGGCGAAGTGGTTGGTGGTCGCTTTATAGGTTTTTCTGGAAGACTCACAGGGTTGACACAACACACTCCAAACATCTAAAAAATGCTTTATAATAATATAATATGAAATTAGACTACCAAACTCTAGGAATTGTGATTATGATAGTGTAAATATAATTAGTGTTACATTATTTTAAGAAAAAGTGAAAAAGCAATCATTTAGCAAAACCAATTATTTAAACTAATTTAAAATTTCCTGTCAATTATTTATGAACTCTGTAACATTCCTTTATTTATATATATAAATTAAAAGTATAAAATAATATTCAACATTTATTGACAAACATATAATGATTTTCATCCAGACAAGTTTCAGTGTAAAAATATTATTTGAACTAACAAACAAATCGAGGTTGACATTGAACAACTTAAAGTGTCGAGATACTTGTGTACACATTTATCCAACGCACCTCCTATTTACACGTATAAGTGAACCAAGTTATAAAATGTGTACTTAATTTATATCTTTTAGTTTACTTATTTAGGCTACTTAAACAGTAGCAGTACTTGCAAAAAAAAAGCACGAAACTACAACTCAAATAGAGCCCAATGACCAAAACAGAGCCCAGAGATCTTTATTACTAATCTTCATATTTGTACATTTATTTATTAATAACTATAGATACATTATATACATGGATACTATAGGTAATTATTATAGGTAAACAAACTATAATTATTTTTAGTTACTTGTTTTCCAGAAGAAGTAAGGTAGCTACAAGTGTCGTACATTCCGAGGACCCATGTTTCCCATGTACTCAGATCTGGAAGTTTAAAGTAGGGATAACATTGCCTGAAGCTAGTGCATTTTCCGTATTGCCCCTTGCTCGTAAAACAGGGGCCTAAAGGGAATATTGTGGGAGGCCAATTATCCGACTGCCTCTTCTCTCGACTTAGTTCTTCAACTGAAACAATTATGGACAAATGTTAAAAACTATTCTTGCATCTTCAGTATCAACTTTTACATATTAATACAAGTTTGACAAAAAAATCAAGTATTAAAGACAATTTTATAATATTTGTAAATATATAATAACTAATAAACGACAAGGTGAATGATTGGTAACTCAGCTGTTGGCCTCCACATTAAAGTAAACTGGCATTATTTATTATTAATAAAAGTGCTTAATTACCTGACTTGATTGCTAAGTAAACTGCTTTAACCTACTGTCATTACCACAAACTCCAATTTCATAAATGTATCACCTCAAGTAAAAATAATGTAATTTTAATTTGATGTTATATTTTACTTTAATGTTATATTAATAACTAATAGACGTACCCGTCTTTGACGGGTATTTTACAAAAAATCAGAGATGATACGTGGTACTTCAAAATATTAAATGAAAAATTATAGAATAAGAAAAAATATGTTTAATAGCACAGTGTTAATTAAGTGCCTCTGTGTACACCACATTAGCTGTCTGTCCTTCAGGTGCATGGAAGAACAGAGAGTTGAAACCTCTAACTCTTGAGCAAGCAACACATAGTTGACCATGTGTGAAACACTTGGTCTCACTCACTTCAATTCATGCCGTAACAAAGTTTGACTTTGCGACTTATTTACCGTCATTGCAAAACAGACGCTGACCGGAAATTGTAATCGTTCGAATTGAAAAGGACAGTTGCTATGTATTAATGGTATGCGTGGTATAGACACTGACTCCCCAGTACCACACCCAGTCATGATGTCAGCCACTATGACGTATCTGTGCAAAGCACGAATTCGGAGTCGTGTCCCGTTGCACATTTTTGGGGCACACAAGTTTCGTAACAGCATGATTGGTGCCTGCTCATGACTTAAAACTTAAAGTTTTAAAGTCCAGGAACAGTCATGGAGTAAAGAAATTCAGTTGGATAATGAACTGCTTCCTCATCACTAATCACTCTGTTTACTGACTTGTAAGTCATTTTCTCAGCTTATATAGTGCAAGAACTTGTTTATTGATTTTTCCTGCCTGGTCATTTTTAGGGGTGAGAGGGGTATTGCTCGTTTACAATTCTGAATAGATGGCAAATCTTGAACTGTTGGAAACACCTTATCAATTATCTCTTACTGGAAGCTTAAATGCAAATAAAATTGAAATCAACTAATAATACCTACTTGCTATACCTTTATATTTTCAAAATAAACATGTCTTTGAAGTTAGCCAAAGACAGCTTAAAAGTCCATAACTTCGCTTCTGCGAATTTTCAATTTCAACTATGGTTGAATTTTCAATCCATGTAAATCTTAGATTTTAAGTTAGACATACACAAACCTACTTTGAAATTTTCAGCTTGCTATGCCTTAGGGTGGCTGAGTTTACTTGTAACAATATTGGCAGACAAACCGACAGACGGAAATTTTCTAAGCGTAGATTCGGTTTCTCTAATGTATGAAACGTATAGATATCTTGCAGTGAGTCAGTTCTATAAGATGTACAGACAAAATCTTTCTTTTATTTATATAGATTAGTTACTTCTGAAAAACTCAATTGTACTACCAGTAATTTTTTGTTATCAGGACGTCATTTATGACAAAATCACTTCCAAAAAAAATATGAGAAGACAGAAAAGATCATTCTACAACTGAGCTTGCTGTAATACACATTCTCTTTATATTTGCCTGGTGTACAACCGTCTTACAGTTTTTGCGTACTTAAGAATTGTTACAAATTATTTGACTGATCAAGATCTAACATTAGAACTTTTAACATTCACTAAGCTACTCCTCGTAGGTAAGTAATCACTAATCTAAATATAAAAAGAATGCACGGAAATAGTGTAGCTAACAAAAGACATGACTTAATCAAATGACTAAGATGAGAAAGTCGAATATACTTCATTTTAAACATGGTGACTAAAGCCACGCAAAATATCCTACTTGGTTCGTTGTAGATGAATTTTGCCCACGGGCAAAAACATCAGTTTCAATAACCCATCTCGTAATCATTATTTTGCCAAATTTTAAGTCTTACATTTACCTATCCCTATATATTTTAGCAAGGCAGCTACTTTGTTCAATAGAATTGGATAGATACAGTTTGATTAATCTGATGTCGAAGAATAAAATCTAGTGTGAGACGCCACCCCGACTTTCATTTATGTCGTTAAAAACTTATAATCATCTATTTTACTCATTAGTAAACAAAAATGAATACAATTATAATTAATTATAATTTTTACTCTTGAACAAAATACTGCTATAACCGTCGTTATTTTAAAAATTGTAAAATTTCAAGTGAATAGCATTTTTTTGAAATTATATTATAAAATAAAAACCCATATAATTATAGTCAAAATTTGGAATTACAGTTTAATTCAGAAGAAGATTAAAACAAATGAAGAAGAGAAGACATTATAGGTGAACGATTCTGAATTGAGTTCTTCATAATGTTGTTTTGGTGCACCGGTAGAAAGATGTAGGGTACAATGCTTCGAGAGCTTCGTGTTCTTCAGGCCGATATAGCCTGTTCTGTCTGAAGATAGTGAATGCCAAGATTACGGTTTACTTTAATGATATATAGACATGAATATATACTCTTGAACTGTAAATCGACAGTTTTTTTAGAAGAGGACTAAAATAAATCAAACACCGAAGTACGGATGATTTTTTTACATGAAATATTCTATGGTCTTACGAAACGAAGGAAAACAAAATTGATGCATTAATAACAAATATAAATATTGCAAAAATATCTTATTTCAACGAGTGGAATATGCATAATGGTACAATGATCAATTTTACTTACTGAAGACAGGCTTATAGATGAAGAATATGGTGGACAAAGAAGATAAAAGCCGCAAATGTTGTATACTAAAGAGGAGTAAACTTAAATTAATTATAGAAGTGATTCTTCTATAATATGTAAGTATTCATTAATTATTAAGTGAATTACAATGATATTCAAACAGAAATGTTTTTAATATGTTTTATCAAATAAGATTTTTTAATAATACGTAATTATTAAGAAGGAGTTGTTTAATGAAATTTGACCCAAAGCTGCTAGTCACTTTCACTTGAGAATATTGGTAGTAGGCTTGCTATTTGTGTTATGTTATAACATTATTCTGCTGGAAGGTCATATTAACATTATTAGTTCTCTACCAGTGCAATATTTCATATTTTTTATATTTCTTAATCGAAAATCATTACTTCTATTAGTTATTTTATTATCTATAAATTACTTTTACATGTAGGATTTCACACATTGTAATAAGGAATTTATTAAGTAATATAATTTTACAAAAAAATTAAGCTCATCTCATTCCCCACATATACTATATTTTTATGAATAATTTCATTTGGATCCGTCAAATTGTATGGTTGGATTGTCTTCACAAGCTTTCAAATTGAATCATAAGTTCACATTTTTACATTATTAAAATAAAATATTTTCATTTGTTTTAAAAATCTGATGATTTTTTTCAATTATTGGATTTGTAACTTCCAAAATAATACCAAAATTTCAATACTCTAGAGGTAGTAGTTTAGGAGAAAAAAATTGTTGTCTAAAGTTACGGCCAAAAAAGTAACTTTTTCCATTATGCATTATTGCTTCCAAACAATAGGGTTCACCTACACTATGAGGCCCATTTCTGTGTAAAATATGAATTTGATTCATCAAAGATTGTGGACTATAGCGTGTGTACAACCTTTTGGATATACGTACACCCAACCACCCACCAATACACACAAAAATCATTGAAAAACTATCGTAAAACGACTTCTGGGACCTTAAACATGTAAATTCGTAAAAATCTCGAATCGAATTCTATCACGTTTACTTATTGTAATGTAAAAAAGAAATGTTAAACCAAAGAATTCATATCTCATGAAATGCAAATTATCAGAATATCTCGAGAATATTTGCAAGAGAATGGACATGTTATCACTTCTCCTATTGGCAAAACTTTTCATGTTGATTCCAATTTCAATTGAGTTTTTAAAGAATTTTCTCAGAATAACCTAATTTTACTTCCAAAATGCCATACCATTTAGGCAGCAAGAATTTCGTCATAGCTATTTATAATATTTTTAAATGGCACAGTGTGTCCAAACCCAGATCATAATTCAGTTACTGACACAAGCTATAAAGGGGAAAGGGACTTCTTTACTCTTCCTGTTTTGTTCCTTAGAGAGCTTGAATAATACTATTCTATATTAATATCAATTGTTATTATTCCAGATGTCTAAAAATTTTTCAAAACAACTTGCTAATAAATGTGAATATGATAAATATATAATTAGAAAGCTGTTTTTCTTTAATTCGCTCAAATGTAGGACACCATGTATATAGAAAACTCCTGGTGCCAGCCATTCAAACAATTCAAAGTAATAAAATATATTTAAATATTATATAATTATTATTCACTATTCGTCATATTACTGATTCGTTATATAGGTGGTGGTATTAACAAAAAATAAATATAATATAAATCGGCTAAAGGAAATTAAAAATTTACGAAAAAATGTTACTTTTCCCCAATGTAAGATTCTTGTTTTAAAAAGATTGTCACATTAAGGGGTGTAAGCTGGTTACGATTTCAAAGTAAATGGACTTTACAAAAAGTTTTTAGACAATTTACGTTGTATATGCTAAGTATTTATTTCTTTACAACCATATGCCTTCATTTGTAATCATTCTTTTTTCATTTCGATTACAGATTTAATTCCAATCAGTTATATATAGAGATGAGAATACTCAGCTGATATTGTGGTAAAAAAGAAGATAGATACATTTTAATATATTAAACTGTTGGTATTAGGAAGAATGATGTAGATAGATCATAGAACTTCATTATTCTAATGTGATAAGAAAGAAAGTTTATGGTTGACATTGATGTGCTTATTGGATAGTACTGTTGAAGAGGTCAATTCAATAGGTATTGAAATTCTCCAGTGAAATTCAAAAATTGACACGAAACATATTATGTCTCTTATCATCAGAGACTCTCAATGATATTTGACATTGAACTGTTAATCAACAAACACCTTGATTCATTCTTGTCTTTTGCAAATCCCTCTCCCTTCTACTTAAACATTACTAGATACATATGTTTAAATATTAGTTATGAGTTAAAATATTCTCTGAAAAGGAAGAATACATTTTTGTAGCATTTTGGAAAGAAAGTTAGTGACAATGAAGTTACAAATGTGGATAAAAAGAAAAGATAAAAAAGTTTCACAACTTTCACTTGAAATGATTTCAATTGATAGATTTTGAGTAAGAAAATTCAGATAGTTTGATTTTCAGGAATTTATATGAAGTGCCTGTGCTTTTTTGTGTTTATTAAATACTTGACTGTCTGTCCAGATATTTGTCTTGTTAAATTTGGCTACCATATCAGCCGTAGTCACATAAAAGTATAAAACCTGAATTTTATTTATTATTCAGTACCGCTGGTCATTCAGGGCTTAGGCGACAACTAATGCGGGCTATACTTGCTACGACCTTGCTGTGGCTCTGAGTAACGAGGCAATGAGTTCTCTCGGTAAAAAATAGAAGACTAGCAGTAACGGCCATCTAAGTCAATACTCCACAGGGTGGAAGGGTTTAGTATGTCACCAAAACGGACAGTAAAAACAATCGGTTCTACGGAAAAGCAAATAGACCCAGGCGCTTCATTGCCACCCTAGGTAAGCACTAGGGTGTTTCTCTGGATTGCGCTGAGTTTCATCTGCTACTGTTTCAGGGGGAGTATTTTCTCTCGTGTTACATGGAGAGCAAGAGACAGTGAACCGAAGCATCTACCTGCACATTGGTTGGAATACTGGTACTGGCATTCAGGTGAGAACCAAATCCTGGGGAAACTAGCGATCCTTCGGAGGATACAGCCGTGCTCCTAAATATAACATAAATATAACGAAGATATGTAGGAGTCTCCCGCTATCAGTTATATATTTATTTAAAAATACTAAAAAAATACCCAAGCAAAAGTGGCTTATAACAATACTGTTTTGATTGCATCATCGATAATACTAACTTACCAATAAACTGAGAGATCACAATACTTAACAACACTATATAAATATTGTTATCAACCCTGCTTAGATTTAATGCAAATTATTCAGTATAATACAACGGCACACATTATTCCGGTATTATTAACCGTATGAAATAGGAAAAATGAACTTTATTTTACTCATTTCATATCAATTACTTTATTAGGTTTTATGTTTACGCTCGATAAACGTTCTGCATGATATAACGAAATATTTAATATCTTGTTACTAAAATTTGTTCAATGTCAATAAACAACAGTTCTGAAGGTAATTGGAAGTTCAATTGCCAGAAGAATTTAATGGATGTGTTATATTATTTTGTAATATTCAAAGCATAGACTTTTTAACAATTTTGCAGTTTTTATGTACAGCGTGCTTCATTTTCAAAACAATATTCTACAGAAAGTTATAATGCCTATCACCGAAGCGTTAAATTATTTTATATCTTCAATAATTAGAGAAAAAAAATCTGGATTGGACTACATTCAACTTTACTATAAGTAAACATATTATCAAACTTGTTGACAATCCATGCAGTTTTTATTTTGGTTTAATTTAACTATTGGTATGTAGTTAAAATAATATATGCTCTGCTGAAGTATTATTATAATAATAGATAATCACTTTTCTATATGATTTAATTTGTTTTATTGTAGCTATAAACATTTATTCAGTTATAACAATTTGATATCATTGAATAATCAGACAAGTCCTTAATATTCTGATCAAACTGAGGACCTGAGACTCATCGAACTCGTGCGTACGATACAGACATTTCCTTCTTCGTTTCCAAAATGAGCTTTCAATTTGAATTTATTTATTGACCTTCAAAATGGTCCTCAAGAAATTATCTCACTTTTACTGATTATAGGTAGGGTTTGGCATAAATCTATATCTTCTTCAATGCGATTGGATAAAAGGTTTCAGCAACTTCTAGACAGAAACTGCATATTCGTATGATGTAGCATTAATTGGATCTTGCATAAGTAATAGTAAAACAACAATCACCTGTTAGATATTATAAATCTATTTATAAACCTCTTCATTGAAGATATAGTATTTTCTTGCAAAAGTAACTGCAGTTAGAATGAGTTTTTAAACTAAATTAGAAAGCGCCTGCTGGATCCACCCTTTATCTGCTTTCTTCTCCATCCATTCATCATCTGCTTCAATCAATCACAAACCATTCACTGCCTGATTCGCCTATATTCCCTTGTTTCCTGATACTTAAAACAGTTAACTCATTTTTACTTGTTTAGCTATTAACCTTTGATGCATAAATATATAAAACTGTAGCATCTTATTCGACAGTCTAAAATTTCCAATTCAGGTGATCATATTTGATCGACATTTTGATAAAATCTATATTTACACTAATTATTTTTTACGTTAACATTGTATTAATCTTTTCTCAACTTGTTGGATTAATACAGCTCCGTGTTCCTGCAGATTCAAGGGATATCAAGATTGTGCTATGAAAAGCTCTTTTTATAACCAAGAAGTTCAGGGTAATCCTTTTAAGCCTTAAAAATGTTTCTATCTTCTTAACCAAATTTGTTGAAAACAATTTTGCTGTTTCATCCAATGGTTGTACATTAGGAAGGTACATATTTGTTTAAAACTTCTCATTTACCATAGACAGGACTTTTGTCACTTTAATGTTATATTCCTCATCTATTTGAAGTATGACAATATCTCATAAGAAAAATTAAGTTCAAAGAATGACTCGAGATATGGCTTAGAAATAGTAGCCGCATTACTACAAATAATAGAAAAGTACCTTTCACATGCTCCAATATTACCCAAATGTTAAGGACTTCTTAAACTCATCAAGAATGATTTTGGTCTGACAATCATATATCTCAATAGGTGGAACATATAGTTCGACTACAACACTTTAGCTAGACAACCGTCCTTCACCCTGGAGATCATCACAGAAATAAGGTTGTTTGTCGTTTAGTTCATATGAAATCAATATAACGTGTTTTCATAAATTCCTTGTATTAAATTTTAAAACAAGAATCATGTTGAACTCTATTCTAAGAAATAATTTCCAACTGTATGTTAACAAACCCGACAAGTCCAGCGGGTAAAAATTAGTTCAAGTTGAGTTTTCAGCTTTATAAATTTATTACCTTTGTGGTATTTGAAAGTTATTAATTTTTTTTTTATATTGCGAATATATTTTGAGAAAATTTCATTTTTCTACTGTTAACACTTTAACATAAAAAAAAAACATTTCATGAAATCATATACCATAATGTGCCATAACACACCTTATTGTCGGTGGAATTTTAAAGAAAAACAGTATTCAACTCCACTGCTATTTTTGGGTATTATTTCATTACAATCCGTCAATTGATGTGATGTTAACCGTGTCCACATTTTGGAATCTATTCTAAGTCAAAAGTTGTACATTTTATAGCAAAGAAAGTATAACTGGTGTTGTTTTAAAAATGTGAAACTTTTTTAAATTATAGTTTCTAACAGTTCTGTAATAATTCTAAAAGTTTCAACGCTCTAGAAGTAGCGGGTTAGGAGAATAAAATGTCTAAAATGTATTTTACCCGAAAAAGTGATTTTCTTATAATGCAATATTACCCAAAAACAGTAGGGCACATTTACACTTTAGGGCCCAATTTTCGCCATAATATGAACTGGATCCTTCAAACGTGTGACCTGCGTGTAGGTTCTGTTGATCATAGTAGGTTCTATGTCCTACTAATATACCTGGTCAGAACTATAAATTAAAATAAAGTGCGTGTCCACATACTTATTGTTAAACAACTGAAATTTCATTAAAAACCACAATAGTTTCATCATTTGAAACCATTCTACTAATCCCCTTTCGTGTTTTCAATTTTGCAAAGTTACTGGTAAATTAAAAAGTAAAGAATGTACCAAGGTATGTTGCAAATACCATTTACAATAATCTATTTCTGTTAACACTAAAACGAAAAAAACATTTTGTTCTTGTTTTTATCATCTGTTTGAAAATAATTAACAACTTTAATAGCTAATAATTCTAGATATTTTTATTGCTTATTGCATTACAAACATACAATATCCAAACTACTCCTATATGTAGTCGGCTATTGTACCTGCAATTGCTGACTTTTACACTTAAATTTATATACCGCAATAACTTTACCTCTTTTTATAAGCTGTTAATTAAATTTCATATGAATAAGTAACTATAATTTTATAAAAACTCTACAATGTTGTTCAAGGTAGCTTAAGAAAGTTTCAGTAATCCAATCAATTCTATTTCTCAGGTATTGAAGTTAATTTTGAGATCCATCTTTTAACCAAGCCAGTAGGGAATGTTGATTAGGTGATTGATTTCACAAAATAGATAAGTGATTTTAACTTAATTTAACTAAGTGATGAAGAAACACTTATGAAAATTTGACCGTGGACGTAATGCAGATAAAGTACTGATATACTTTATTGAAACAAATTATCAACAAAAGTTTATTATTCTATTGATTCAAAGAAGTTTTAGAGAAAAAAAAAAATGTTGCCTAGAGACACATTTTAGCAAAAAGTTACTTTCCCGTCATGCCTAATTGCTCCCAAACAATAAGGTTCAAAACAATACACTATGAGTTACTTTATTGTGTAAAATATTAATTTCTTCTATCAATGACTGTCTGCTATAGTCCACAATCTTTGATGGATCAAATTCACATTTTACACAGAAATGGGCTTATTATATAGTGTAGATGAATCTATTAATTGAGAGCAATTATGCATGATGGAAAAGTCATTTTTTTTGGCAATATATATTTTTAGACTATTTTTTTTATAAATTATTCAATCGGGAGTCTTAAAATTTCGGCATTATCATGGAAGGAACAAAAGGATTAATTGAAAATAATCTTTAAATTTTTAAAACGACTCAACTTTTAATTGATATTTTTGGCTGAGAAAGTTTTTTTTTTAGACAGTTTCTTTATGATATGATCGTCAGTGATTTCAAATGGTCCTTTATTACTTTCATTATTTAACCATTCTCACAAGTCGACACTCTTTTCAGTTCATTTGAGCCGATAACTTTACTGTTATTTCATGTAATTTTCATCTCTACTTTTTGCTTGCTTGATATTTATTTGCCTAGACCATATATATGTACACCATATTGAAAGCAGTATACAGGCGAATTCACATATGTTTGTGTTATAAAAAAAAAATAAATAAAATTTTTACTAACAAAGTATCATCTCCTCCCGGCTGGGCCAAATCAAAATTAGAATGTTATTAAAAAAAATCTCTTACTTTTATTATAAGAAAAAGTAATTAATTTAAAAAAATATTATTTTCAGAAAAGTGCAGAACAAAAATTTCATTTACTCTAAAATAAGGTTAAAGAATCTGAGGTTATTATCATTTTGTTATTTACCAGCAAAATACCTGTGTCACCCGGGTTAGGTTTACATAAACTTGTTCTCTCTTTCTTTCTTTCTCTCTCTCTCTCTCTCTTTTCCGGTTTCTCTATCTAAATATATATCTATGTCATATAGTCTATTATATATCTAATATACACCCATTTTAACTGCATTACTTGGTTAATTGCATCTTCATAAATTTGTAAATGTAGAGGTACATCACCTAGTAAGACTGGCCACTTCGGTTTATTGGCTAAAACCTCCCAAGATTAGATAAATTAAAAGTAAAAAGACTAACTCAGAAATTAAGCCATTAATTCAGATAGAAACGTTAAACAAAAGATTACTATAATCAGAAAATCGAGTAGCTGAAATGAAATATGCATTTTCAAAGTCTGACTTAGACATCCTAGAAATGTGTGAAACAAGAAGAGGATGGGAAACTATAGTTCTACAAAAAAGTGGAATTCTCCATCAACACAATTGAATAATAAACTGATAAAGATAAGGAGGATTTATGGTCAAGCCTTGGTTTAGTCACAACATCTTAGACCTAAAAGTTATTAATGATAAAATAGCTTTAATTAAGAAACGTATATAATAACAGGACAATGACAATAGTTCAAGTATACGCACCCAGAAACGAATCAAGGGATGAAAAAATAGAATTGTTCTATATGAAAATGTAAAAAAAACTATTGAAAATATTTACGCAAATTTTGGTCCGTCATCGTATGGGTACGGATCAAGAAATGAGAGGGGTGAAAAGCTGATCATCTTCTGTCAAATCAACGAACAGTAGAATAGTAAACACCTTATTTAAGAAACGATCCAGAAGAAGATGGACCTGGCTGGCACCAAACGGAACACATAAAACTCAAATAGATTTTGAATTAACAAAAAAATTAAAAGGTAATAACACAGATAAAAGTTAAAACTGTGATATCACAGATTAACTAAATTAATTATATACTAATAAATAAATAATAATAATAACAATAATGATATACTAATAGATTAATTATATACTAAATATCAGGAACTGAAATTAAAAAGAGCATGTCAAAAAAAGGATATAAACTTAGAAAAAGCTGTCTTAGTGACAAAGGGCCAGCAAGGAGAATCAAGCTGCAAAATAAGACGATTAAATAGTCGGACAAGGTGATATCCCTTGGCTAATTACTCAGATTCCAGAAATGGTAATATAAAGAAATTAGAAGAAGATCTGTGCGTTAAAGAATATATTAAAAAACCCAAAAATCCCAGAAAAAGAGCATATGATAAAGATGTGTGTTTCCTGCACTTATATTTCAATTTTTGTGAGGGTTGAAAACCTTCTTTGGCCACCTTTCAATCTTCTCCTTGCCTTGACGCCCCAAAAGAAGTTGACAATTTAGAATTATCCCTGGCTTGATATTTAATAAATATGTCTTAAATTTTAACAAAATCTTGGATTTGCAGAATATTCATGAGGATATACTGCTTCCTTTTTGCTCCCTTAACAAAAGGAGCTAAAGTTCTAAAAATATGTCTAATGCATTATATAATACATATATGGTTTTTTAAATGCCATCGAAATTTGATATATTTTAGTTTTATGGTCTTCATCCCGTATATTCTCTCCGAGAGGAAGAGAAAATCTAGAAATCTCCCTTACTTAGTGTGCATTATGTATGTTTTAAATTCCAACAAAATAGGATGATTTGAATTGCCATAGGAGTTTTCCAACCCCATTTTCACCCTCAGTTAATTATCAAAACGAACTAAAATTCTAGTTTTTCTCTTTATGTGTTAAGTAATATAATTAAATATCATCATCGCATGAAGTTCAGTTTTAATAGCGGTCTTCTACCCCTTTCTACCCTCTAGAGTGTCTCAAGAGTTACACTTTTGCTAAAAGGTCCGTAGTCTATTCTAAATTTCTCATCAAATGGTCCAGCAGTTTGAACTCTATGAGATAGCTCATGGGGGTTTTTTCCTCCCAGGTTACCCTTTTCTGTTGCCCTAAAAGTTTGCCTATAACTCTAAAATTTATAGACTAACAACAATTTATGAATATAGGAAAAATATGCTTTTTATATTGAAGTTTTATTAATATTATTAATAATTAATATTCATATAAATAATAACTATATATAACATATAATTTATTTTCAGTCGCAAATACAACATGATTTAAATCAGGATGCAGATATTTATTTCAAGATTTAATAATTTTGTATACAATATACATTATTTTTTTTTAACTAAAACATTCATTTGATAGAATAGAGGTACTAAAATACTTGGTGACCAACAAGCTTCCGAAAGCCTCCTCTTTAATGTTAAAATAATGTTCTTGGTAATATTAATTGTGAACATTTCTTTTTAACTAAAAACTTACCACGTAAAAACATAATTAATTAATGAGAACAATTTATATTATACCATCTGGTTGAATATCATTCTGTTCATTTGTATAGGTTTTATTTGAGTCATCGCCTTTTGTTAAGGTAACTAACCTTACGAAAAGGTAAAGGTATAATCCCGTTTTGACTTTCGACTAATGTTTGGATTAGAGAAAACAAAGGTAATTAGTAATTGGGGAAGGGATTAGGAAGTCACGGGGATGAGGGTGTGGAGGCAGGTGTCAGCCTAACAGGCTATTGTCCAGCTGTCCTTGATATTTACCTTAGCCTTGTCCCCAGCAATATGGACCCAAGGCCGGCAGCACCCCCGTCTCAACCACATTCCTCAGTACTGCCCAGTAGTCAATTTTAAATGAAAATTAGATTAGTTTGGACACAAGTTGTCACTAAGTCGACTTGATAAGACCATTTAATGATAATTATATTGGTATGAAAAAATTACGTTCATCCAGCTCTTGGAGGATTACATGAATGTGCTCTTGTATGATCTAAGAGTAGCCAAGTTTAAAGAATTAATAATATAGAGTCAAATAGGGTTGACAGGAGATCAATTCCATCAACATATGGCCTTAACTAGCGGTTTAAGTATCCATGTACAATTGTCGATTACTCACATCTTATCTGACGCTTTAGACTACAGAAAGAGGGAGTACCAATGTACAATTGTCGATTGCTCACATCTTATCTGACGGTTTAGACTACAGAAAGAGGGAGTATCCATGTACAATTGTCGATTGCTCGAATCTTACCTGGCGGTTTAGACTAGAGAAAGAGGGAGTATCAATGTACAATTGTCGATTGCTCGCATCTTATCTGACGGTTTAGACTACAGAAAGAGGGAGTATCAATGTACAATTGTCGATTGCTCGCATCTTATTTGGCGGTTTAGACTACAGAAAGAGGGAGTATCCATGTACAATTGTCGATTGCTCACATCTTATCTGGCGGTTTAGACTACAGAAAGAGGGAGTATCCATGTACAATTGTCGATTGCTCACATTTTATCTGGCGGTTTAGACTACAGAAAGAGGGAGTATCAGTGTACAATTGTCGATTGCTCGCATTTTATCTGACGGTTTAGACTACAGAAAGAGGGAGTATCCATGTACAATTGTCGATTGCTCGCATATTATCTGACGGTTTAGACTACAGAAAGAGGGAGTATCCATGTACAATTGTCGATTGCTCGCATCTTATATGGTGGTTTAGACTACAGAAAGAGGGAGTATCCATGTACAATTGTCGATTGCTCACATCTTATCTGGCGGTTTTAAGTGCAGAAAGAGGGAGTATCTATGTACAATTGGCGATTGCTCGCATTTACGATAGTATATTCTGCAGGGATTGATACGAATTATTTGATGATTTACCGTAAAGTGGCTGTAAGAGTGTATTCGCTACCCATATTCAACTATGAAAAAAAAAAAGTTCTCTCAAATATTGATATATCTAGACTTATACTGAAGGAATCGTTTTCAACTTTCTCGAGCAGGCTACATCCAGAACAAAATATTGTATTAATTTTCCTTGCATAATGAAAAAAATAAGTTTTGTTCCTCTTAGAAGGAAAGATGGTTTCTGTAAGAACCCAGTTCAGTTTGCAAGTTTTGTATGTTATTACAAACAACAGTTCTTCCGATGACTGATGCATATATCATTTAATATTTTCATTCATTATGCTTTTCAGTAAACATTTTATTTCTGACGTAACATTTGTAATTTACAGAAAAAAATGCAACAACTCCACTATTGTTGTAATTGTTTATTATACCTCTCTAAATAATAAAAATGATTGAATTAATTAATTGAGTCCAGTCCACTGTTAGCTAGTCTACAGTGTGCCAGTATAAAGTTACCCAATCTTGATGTTAAAACTTCAAGTTTAAGAAATAATTAAATTATTTTTTAAACAAAGAATTATTCAAACAAAGAAATAATGTATTTTTTAAAACTTTTTTGCTAAAAGTTCTTCATAAAAAAATGTAAAATCAACTTGCATTGGTATATGAGTAATTTTTGGCCAAGTTGATTGGGTGAGAAGGCGAAGTTGACAAATGGTAGATGAATGAAGTGCGGCGAGGCAGTGGGTGGGTTGGCAGGTGGGCGGTGAGACCGGTTCTGCCAGGCCCCAGTGTCATTGGCTCATCAGAACGGCGTCTTCTGCCTTTCAGCCTCCACCTAGCCCAAGCTTATTTCTAATGGCCCAATCATTTAGTTTCTGGTCATTTATCAAAATCTGATACCGAAAAATTAAAAAAAACGCCTAATAATTACGCTGATGAAATTCAACAAAACGTAGGCTAACACTATTCTATAAAAGAATTTCAACTTAAAAATAGGAATAAATTTTACAAACTTTATAAAAAATAAATCTTTTTATATAATATATATGTAATTAAATATCCTGGTATAAAGTAAATATCGTTTATAACAAAGAAAATCACATGGAAAAAAAGGAGAAACTTTGGCTCCTTTTTTCATAATGTTGCTAAAATGACGTAGATTAGATAAAAGATAATACTCTCTAAATAATAAATTGAACTGCTATACAATATGTGCTAAGAAACTTGAAATTATAAACAAAAAATTATATGATGCAGTAATGAAATGTATGATCCAGCTTAGACATGACTACAGTAATAGGCGAGGCAGGGTCATCAATGGCCAGCGAGTACAGTGACATTCAGATCGGCAATGCATCATTCTCACTTCATTGTAGTACGAATCACACTGGGATTCTATATTGCACATCAAAATTGCCTTTAACTCGGCTTCACCGAACATACAAACAATTTAATTATCTAACCTTTTAAAGATATACAAGTATGCACTCACATTCATATGAGTAATAATTTTCTTCCTTAAAAATAATCTAGGAGAAATCAACATTATTTTAAAAAAAAAAATTTAAAAAAGTAAACTAATAAGTATTATTTTTTGATAATTTAGTTTTTATTACTTATGATTGCGCAATCGCAAAATTATTCAAGAACCTCTTCATATTCTAAAGGCAAAAAGACCAATACGTTTTAAGGAATCTTATAAAACAGATTTTAACTTTCAACCATCAACTATGGTTACAAACGTCGATAAAAGGTATTAATTCTACTAAGAAATCTTTATCCTTTTATAGGTTTGTAATTTATAATGTACTAAATAGAAGATAATATTCCAGGATGTGCTTTATAAAATATTCCTACAACCTGGAAGATAAGAATGACACATGATTTACTGTTTGACATTTTGAATTTACACATGCACGAAACAGTAACTTTAAAGTGGTCAGAAATCTATTACTATACTTACATATTGTTGAGTTTACGAGAATTTTTGTGCACCTGTCCACTTGTTTGAGTTATGTAACGAAACATTGTTCTTTTTTGTTGCCTGTTTATAATTCATGAACTATCAAAATTCTTTGAAGAATTTAAAATTTAAATAATTACATGCAGGTATCTACACTACTTTTATATATTATGAACAATCTTTTTTTTTTTTTTTAAATTGAAACTGGTTTAATCTTGTCAGCCTTACAAACTAATTATATATCATGAACTTATCTGTCAGCATTCCATAAACGTATTTTATTTCTAGCAATTATAAAAGCTTTAACTTTTAGTTATAATATATATTTGTTAAATAAGTTCAATTAAAATTAAAGTAATAAAATGTGAAACTTATTATAAAATAATTAAATTTCGTTATAAATTTCGCAATTGAATTAATCTGTAACGAACTTATGACGAAATGATTACGGTTGCATTTTATATATAAAAAAAATTTCAGCTCTAGTAATA
Source organism: Hermatobates lingyangjiaoensis (assembly GCA_026182355.1). NCBI lineage: Eukaryota > Metazoa > Arthropoda > Insecta > Hemiptera > Hermatobatidae > Hermatobates > Hermatobates lingyangjiaoensis. The sequence continues at coordinate 4,193,439 of JAPFBL010000044.1, forward strand.
AAATTTCCTGAAAATGTACGGTTATAAAAAAATATCATAGAAATAACGAGTAAATGATTAATATCATTTCTATGACGTCTATTTTATAATAGTTATAATACTGTAATAGTTATAATATATAATATAATTATAATAATATAATAGTTATAATACATCTATTTTATGAATATAATATATTTTGGAATAAAAAAAATTGTCAGTTTTTATACTAATTTTACTAACCACCTCTGTCGTATGAAGTGGTACAGAATTTACTGTTAATTTCATGTGCATTTGTGTAAGAACATGTGGCACCCTATCGATGATCTACCGTAGAAATATGTGCGTATATCTGGCAGCAACAAATATTGATAACTCAAGGTTTAATAATAAAAAAGTCACCTTTTTTATTATTAAAAAATAAAAAACTGTCCAGTTCAACAGTTGAACTGGAATAAATTCAAGTGAGATTTAAAAAATTCTATTAGTCTTCTAAAAATTGTTAATTTTTTATAATAAAAAATAATTTTCATATAAAATTATTATAAATTACTGATCAAATTTGTGAAATTTTATAAAATGGAAAATAGTTAATCACACTTGTAGAAAAGTATCTAGTACTACTTTTTTTATGAAAAAAAAAGGTTAACTAAACAAAATATAAAACTTCTGGGATGATGTCGAATAACACAAATTCAAGTTAAGAACTTTCCACATAATGTCCTGCAGTAAACTTCACATCATCTACATTAAAACAATAAATTTAAAAAAAAGTAATAGAATCAATACTATTTCCATTTTGGAATTTAAATTAAAAGACTAAAATTACGTCAATAATTTTGAAGTATAGATATATTAAGAGGAGCATGAAGTAATTTCGAATTTTCTACTTGTAAAACCATATTCACTGGACAGATAAAGATTAAGTAAATAAATTTTTTGAACTATATTGTGCATGATAACAATCTTGAGTTCATAAAATGTGTGTTAAAAGTATAAACTCAACAAAACAAGCAAAAAAAAAATCAAAAAGGCAAAATTGAGTTCTTAGAATGGTAGATGTGAGGAAAATCAATACCATGATGGGGTATTTCTTCAAAACCTTCAAATAATGACAAATATTTTACATAATGCTTATAGAACTCTAGTTCTTGATAGAGTTACACAGAGTCAGTAGAGTGTTGATTTCCCAAAGGGGAATAGCTCCGCTCGTGGTTCATACCATCAACTGGTTAGCTAGTCGATGCGATTTATACTGACTTTGCTAAAGCATTAGATAAGATAGATCATGGTACACTCTTTTATAAATTTCAGACTGCTGGTATTTGTCATAAGACATGTTTGACTAGCTGCAAAGTTACCTTACAAACTAAAGACATATCGATAAAGTCAAAACATGTAAATCAAACCCATTCCTTAGAACATTTGGAGCTCCGCAAGGATCCCATAAAGGTCCATTACTGAAATCAAAAAAATCTCACTTCTATGTGTCGAAAACTTTTTATCTGATGTCACATTGAAAGCACGTTTACCGATCTGTCAGTCTTTACTGAAATTCCGGAGAAAACAATTACGAACGTATGAAGACATATATAGTGTGGATGAAAGGTAATGAACCAAAACATTAAAAACATTATATTTTGGAATATACTATCTAATCTTCATCGAGGTCAAAATTTTTAAGTTTCACGCATTGTTTCAAAAATTACAAATTTTTTGGTAATAAATAATACATTTTTGCACATATCAGGCAATTTTATAGTATTAAACATTTATTTTGGAATAATATTGTTATTTTTTCCACTTATCAAAATTAAAAATTTATGAAAATTGAATGTATATACATATATTTTCCGCCCATTTAGAAAGCGTGTGGGAGAAACCAAATAATCAAACCGAACAAAACCAATACCTTCCACGAGTTTTAAAACTAGTCGTCATGTCGCCTTCTATTTTATGTTCATTTTTTACAGGCACTAAAATATAAAAAGAAATTCAAAATATGAAAACAAATATGAAAAGAATAAATTTATTAATTTCACTTAAACATGAATAAAAGACAAATTTAACATTGCCCAAAGTTCTAATAAATGTAGTCTGTTGGCCCTGAAAACAAGGCTATTGCATGCCATCAAAACGCCAGTTCAATAAGAACTTGAAACTGTTAACAAATATGCGAAATTGGCAAAATTTTCCTGGAATATTTTACATTCTAAATCTATATATGATATTCTGAAACTATAAATATTTCAATTTAAGCCAATAATTATATTTAGGTATCTAATTTATGGAGGCAATAAGCTATTTCATTTAGAAGTTTTGATCCAAAAGCTAGCAAAAAGTATCCTCATCTTTAAAAAAAAAACGAATATGTCACCAAAGAGAACCAAAAAATAAACATTAACAAAATACTTCTTTACACACAAATCCATCTTGTATAGTTGTAGATGAAACTTATTACGTGGATTATGTTCAGGCTCCATAATTTTCAAAATTTCTGTATATGGAGCAATGCGTCAGCAAAATATAAAGAATTTTCCTGTACAAGATATCAACAACAGCACATTAAAATTATAACTAACCTATTTGAAAGAAGCATGGTTCTTAGGAAACTATAAACGGGGAACTGTAGGTTATCAACATATAACTAACTACTATAAAAAGTTGAGAAAAAATTAAGCATTAAATAAACTACACGTACATAAGTCTGTGTTACCTCATATGTTTTGTTTTGTTTCGAACAGTTTTTGACCTGGCCTATCTTCAAGATGTGCAAAATCTCGAGAACGCTAAACAACTTGCCGAGTAAGACGGATTTATGTATTTATAATTCATTCAGTGGAAATAAAATAGTGAATTTAAAGAAATAATAAGAAATTTGAAAAAGGTATCCAAGAAATTGATTTAGAACAAAGTAGGCAAAAAAATTAATCTCACATATAATATATATATATATATATATATATATATATATATATATAAAGATTTCACATAAACACGTGAAATAACAATCAATGATCACACCACAATATGAAATGGGAAAACAAGACTAAGATCTTTCAACCGTAACAACAGGTCTTCGTCAGAGTCAAAAACTCAAATGAGTCTCAGTTGGGTTTTTGGCTCTGACAAAGACCGCTTGTTACAGTTGAAAGATTTTAGCCTTGCTTTCCCATTTCATATTGTAGCGTGGTCATATATATATATATATATGGAACAGTTTAAACCACAATGGAAAAAGGACAACAATAGAAATAAATGCTATAAGGCTTTGCAATATATGTCGTCAGAGCATTCCTTTCTATTGTTTTCTTTTTTTCATTGGGGTTTAAACTTCATTGATTGCATCACGTGTTTATTTATTGTGATTTTTCTACATACATATATATATATATATATATATATATATAACGCACTAAAATAAAATAGAGACTTCGTCAGTTTGCCAGCTTCAAATCAAATTCTCAAGGCAATGTTTTAGTTTCTATTTATACCTTTTTTTTATTTTCAAATGTAGAAGTAAGAATTTATTGAATAAGAAAAACCATGAAGATTAGATTTACATTACTGGAGGACTGACAATGTCAACGGTACGAAACTCAAAGAAAAATATTTTAAATAAAAAATGGAATTTTGGCATTTGAGGGATTGATCTGAACCTGGAAAACTAACAAAGTCTCGATTGATTCCACCAGACAATAAATATATAATTCAAATAAAATAACATAAACTAGAAGTAGTTTCTAAAGAAACAAAGAGACGAAACTTACAAAATGAGAAAACATGAAAGTTAAAAAGCTATTAAAATTACAGGAGAAATATGCTTTTATTCTAAAGGGTTATATGATTAATTATCTTTTGTTTTGTATGCGAGTTATTATGTACGCTAAATTCTTATTTCTCTATTTCGTAGGTATGGGAAAATGATTTTGAATATAAATTGAAATGTCGGCATTTAGTTACCGTTGATGTTGTGTAAGAATGTTAAATGAATAAAATACTTGAACATTAGTTTAATCATGTTATTTATCTGTGAAGTACTTTGGGAATTCCGTTTGGACTGAAGACGGTGGAGGCCATGTATTGATACCAGTGTGCCAATGGCGTCCAGCGCAGGTGTGGTCGATGACCGTACCCTTGCCATTGCTCCACGTTCATCTTACATAATACCCTGCCCGGCATATACATCAGTTCATCGTCTCCTTACCAGCCTTCCGACCTTCTCAACATGCACATCTTCAATAAAATCAGTTAATTAAAATCAAATTGTTTAATTATTCAATTCATAACACATTTGGAATATTCTTATTGTAACAAAACGCAGAAAAATATTTAATAAAGCAGAAATACAACAGCTTATAAGGCAAACAAATAACTTTATACAAAAATTACTATAAGTAGAGTATATTTAATTATATATATTTTTATGACGCTTTTGATGCCGTAACATTGGCTCAAAATGTATTGAAATGTTATCAAACAAAATGATAACAGTTAGTTTACTAACTCATCATGAAAGTAAATATTTGAAGATATATTTTCGTTATTAGGATTAATATATTACTAAAGGATGATCCATAAAAAATAATAAAATTTAACTGAAGCTTATAATTAAAGAGCTGATCTGATTTCGGATGTATTACTTTGGTTCTTTGGAACACTTATTTTTTTTTGACAATGGTTAAAGTATGTCTCAAAGGTATTATATAACATAAGAGAAGTGCGTCAGCCGGTTCGCGGGACAAGCTGTTCTCCCTTGTCCGAGTCCTTGGAGAACTGGCATTGACCTCTCTCTCCCACCTCTCAACATTTCAAATTATCCCCGCCCCAGAAAAAGGAAAACAAAAACATCTTCTGTCGTTATTCAACATACTTAATGATTCATGGGCGTTTTTTGGTTCTTTGCATGACATTACCCTTCCGTCTGCCCTGTCCAAATAGATATTTCCGCAACATTTAGTTTTAAGAAAACTTTCTTTTAGACTTCGTATTGGTAAATTCTAAGTATATTTCAACTCCAAAAGTAAATTTTGAGTATAATGAATTTTTTATGCAAAAATTTCTAATGAAATATATTAATAATACAAATTTCACTTTTACTGAGTAAATCACATTTGTCACTAATGATACATAGTTCTAAATGCAAAAAGGGATTTTAAAACTAAAATCACACTAAACTTTTATATATCGTGTATCATATAAATATGTATAGTAGTTCAGTACTTTGGTTAGTTCTAAGGTGGTGCAATCAGTTATTATGTGATACCATATTTACTCATTGTAGGGTAAAAAGCTAATGAAATAGTTTCCACATATAAAAATTTGAAAACGTGTAGTGTTCGAAATTCGTTGTTTATACGATTACATTTCATATATGGAGACTATTTCATTAGCTTTTTACCCTACTTTGGTTATTATCTCATTAAATATTTCTGTTAATATGAAAGGTATTCAAGGGAAAATAAAACTATGTACAGGAACCAAAAATTGAATGATTTGTTTTTAATAAATTTTTTGCAAAAAAATGTAACTACATTTATTGCATATTTAATACAAATTCTTAGTTTCTATGAAACTACTACAACAATAACATTTCATAAGGAGGAGTTCGTTAAATACTGGCAAGCAAATTAAGTAAATGGGTACTACGGAAAGATTTCTGGATAGACATTTTTTGGTAGTCACATATCTTAAAATTTGCCGTAAATGAATTTAATATCAATGGCAAAATAATCTGTCCTAATGTGATTGTATTTATTTTAATGCATTTTTGCATGCATTAATTGCACTTTGGTTATTAGCAATAACAAGTTTTCAAACCACGTAGCTTGACTTCAAAATTTTCATTACCACTCATACAAACAAAATCCCTTAAAAAAGTCATGATTATCTTCCGTGATTATTTCATTTCAAATATGTACTACCAAAAAATGTGACAGGAATGATAAATCATATTTTCATATATCATTTCATATCAAATATGTGACGTGCGCCAAATCAACTGATTTGTCCTCAGGACGAAGGAGGACAAATTTATAAATCCATATAAATTAATCGTTGCGAAACTTCAATGGCACAATCTTTGCAAATTTAAGGCATTCGCATATGCTTGAAATTAATCTTAAAATGATACCAAACTCAATTGACTTTTCTATACCTATTCAATAATCTTTTACATAAAATCAATTGTACTCTCTGAAATGTGAACTTGAAAAAGAAAATACTACTTGAAACTTAGAAGCAATTGGTATAGGAAGAAATAATTAAAATAACAGTTAAGCAAGTTGAAAAATCTACTTTGATTCCTATTAATTAATTCTGAAAAAAATGTGATTTAAATGACTAAAAATCGGTTATCATTTGTTTAAATTTGAATGACAGTATTCAAAGAAAAAAAAAAATGAAAACAAGAATGATGACAGAATGAAAGATAAAAGATAATACGAGAAACAGTATCTAATAATACATAGGACAGCAGATGTAATTTAAACTCGTTGTGGCTATTTAATTACAGATGTAAGGAACTTGATTTGGCGTTCACTAACCTTCTTGTGTACAATAATTTTTATTTCCTTCATATGAAGCACAAAATAATATATATATATATATATATATATATATATATATATATACCTTATAAGTATTATAATGATAAATAATTATATATATATATTATAACAAAATCTACACAAAGGTATACCCAGATCTATATTTTTAGGATTTTGTGACTCACCAACCTGCTTCCCTCCTACGATGCCTCTACATGACGACGATCGTCAAAATATAGAAGTGAGTTATTTCAGCGTTTATTTTTGCGTTCTTTCGTTATAATTTTTATCTAATGTTCTTATATATATATATATAACAGATTCAATAATATATCGACCGATTGATAGAATAGGTGTTTAGAGAAAAGACAACGAGAGTTTGATTTTTTATCCTGGAAAATTGACCGAACCCCGATTAGAGAACACACCTATTCTATATATATATATATATATATATATATATATATATATATATATATATATACTTTTTTTCGTTGGAAATACGATCCAAAACGGACAAATATAGTTCAATATAAACAAAGAAACATAGAGAAATCAGAAGAACACACTTACAGTCTCTAATTTTCGGTTTGAACCGTCTTCAGGAGAGATAAGAGAGGGAAACCAAGCGCACTGGATCAGAGACGGTTGGAGACGGTCTCCAACCGTCTCTGATCCAGTGCGCTTGGTTTCCCTCTCTTATCTCTCCTGAAGACGGTTCAAACCGAAAATTAGAGACTGTAAGTGTGTTCTTCTGATTTCTCTATGTTTCTTTGTTTATATTGAACTATATATATATATATATATATATACAATTAACAGAAACGGTCCAGCGGACTTTTTAAATAAAATAAATTCAAAACGAAGAAGCACACAGACAAAACTCACATCGAAATATCGATGTGGGTTTTGTCTGTGTCTTTCTGTGTGTTTCCTTTGTTTTGAATTTATTTTATATATATATATATATATATATATATAAGCGTTCACATAAACACGTGAAATAACAATCAATGATCAAAGCACAGAATGAAATGGGGAAAAAAGATTAAGATCTTTCAACTGTAACAAGCGTTACAGTTTACAACTGTAAAAACCAACTCTGGGGTTTTTGACTCTGACAAAGATCGCTTGTTGCGGTTAAAAGATCTTAGTCTTCCCCCCCCCCCCCCACCATTTCATAGGTGGTTTGATCATATATAAATATATATATATATATATAAAATTGTCACAATAACTCATGATGTAAATATTCAAGTAACTCACCACATTATATATATATATTAGATCAAAGTACTAATTCATGGAGGAAAACTATTAAATTAAAAAAAAAATTGTTGCAATGAAAGAAACTATAATACATTAGAGGGAGAAATTTGTTTGGGAATCCCAGTAAAAAGGAAATATAGATGCTTATTGTAACTTGTAGTTCAACAACTATAAAGAAACTGAGACAATTTTCAGTTTTGAGTGATACTGATTTGTGAGACATAATTTATGAAACTCATGTAATTTATAACAGATATTATGTAAGCCAGTCTATTTTAGTTAATTAAAATTGATATGAGAAGGTTATTGTATAACTGAAACCTTAGTAAATACGCACCTGAGGTAACACATACCTTATATTAAATGAATAATTAAATTTACTAAGGTAAAATAATCTAACTTAATTGCTCTTCTTTGTTTCTTGTTAGTTGGTGCATTAACTATGAGATTGACAATGCACGTAGTAGCGGAATTATAATTATTTTAATTAGCCGTTAGACTACTTATCATATAAGTAGTTATTTAAATAAAAGTAATTTTATTTAAAAAAAACATTAAATCTATTTAACAAAAGCTTACAAAATATTCCTAGAAGTCAGTCGAAATTTGATGTTAGACAAAAGTAATTTTACCTGATTTCGAAAACCATGGATATATTAATCAATTTTTTTTTCATAAATTGCACTAAATATAGCCACTATATGTCACTCAAATCAGGCTAGCTAAGAAATATGGTATTTAAAAGTCTTCAAACTCTCCAATCAAATATTTTTTTTTCGAGCAATATATTTACATAATATAAAGAAAATAATAGAAACATAATTTATAAACATTTATTTTCAAAAATAAGTTAATTTTTCTTGCAAGAGGTTATGAATAATTTGAGTGAACTGTTTGTTTCATTAGCTTCATCTAAAATGTCTCAACATGAATACTTTGATTCTGTTCTTTGAATGGTAGGTCTAAAAAAATGAAACTAAACCTAAAATATAAAAAAATATTCCTTTTATTAGTTATAAAACATTTAAACATTTAAAATAAATTGTATTAACATAACACACATAAATAATTTTAGAAAAGTTACAGGAATAAGAGTACCAGGTCCCTCCTACTCCCTAATGATACCAAGTATAATTTTTGCTAACATTGTACCTGGACTATAGAGCTCTGGTTCCATTTCCTTTAATAATTATTTACTATTTTATATATTTGTTCAGTTATTAATTATGTACATATATAATTCAATTAAATATAAGTAATTTATTATATACTTATAATTAAATTCAAACCCAACTCATATGATAAATCTCATATATGAAGATTATTAGACGTATGAATCATACAAAAAAACTTAGATCTTTCTGTATGTAAGTAAAGTGGTAACCTCTTAGTCTGCGTTAATCAAGTTTGTTTGATTCTATTTTATTATTTTTTTTTTTCTACCGTTCATATATAATTCAAACTTCTATAATAAGTATGTCGGTTTTACTGAAACAACCAAAAATTCATGAACACACTATTAGAAAATCTAGAATAATAGCAGTAAAATTAAAAGAACTTCTAAGCAAAAGAACTTTCAGAAGTAAGAATGCTAAATATTGAATAATAAATGTATAACCCTATTTTCGTATATTCTAAAAATCTGGACTGGTCTTCACTCAACTTTACTATAAGTAACCATAATATCAAACTTCTTTGGTATATAATGTATAATGTCTCATTTAGATATAATACAAATGTCTAAGCGGAAGATTTTTATTAGTCTTTCATCCTGGAGTTACGAGTAGTACATATAGTGATTGATCTAAGTTTTCAATTGATCCATATTTATCAATATACACGCTTATTTTTGTATATCACATAACACATTTATAAATTCAAAGTGAAGATTTCATGTTACGAAAAATATCTTACAGAAGAACAGGGCTTCTGTTCCTATCGCCAGTGAATATCGTACATAAATATCTATAACATTACATGACCAGTGGATCAGTTATATTTCATATCATTTATCTAACCTCTTTCTACTTTAAAGATTTAAGCCAATGTTTTCCCTTTAATACTTCAAAATGTTCCTATTTTGTCTTCAAAATATCAGAAACATGTAAGGAAAAATGTTAGTGCCATCGAATCACCGAATAAATAGCTTAAAATTATGTATAGAACGAAAGGATCAATTCCTAATAATTCAGAACTACTTAAATAGGCTATCAAGTTTATATACTATCGGGTTTAGCGTCAATAAACATTTTCTAAAACACAAAATGTAACATAATGCCTCTTTAGTTTATATACTTTTAAAAAAAATTACCTCATCTGATTCTCCACATAACACTCTATTTATAGGTTTTCTGATCCGACAAACTGTATGGCTTGTATCATCCTCACAGGTTTTTAGACTAAATCATAAGTCCTATTTTTAGGTTTTATTGAAAAGAAATTGTCAGTTGTTTCAAAAATCGGAGACTTTTTCCAGTTATTTCTTTTGTAGCTCCCTATATAATGCCAAAATTTAAAGACTCTAGAGTTAAAAGCTTAAGAAGAAAAAAAAGTTTATCTAAAAACACATTTTGGCAAAATAAGTGTCATTTCTATCATGCAAAATTCCTCCAAAACAATAGAGTTCTTCTACACTATGAGGTCTATTTCTGAGTGAAATATGAATTTCATCCATCAAAGATTGTGAACTGTAGCGTGTACACAAGCTTCTAGATAAACACCCACCCACCAACCGACAGACAACATCGAAAAAACGTCATAGAATGAATTAATGGAATCTCAAAACATATAAATCCGTTAAAATTTCGAGATCGAATATTTTCACAATCACTATACTATCTTTACAGTAAATATAGTAAAGTAATGCAGTAAAAACTATGAAAAACAGTATTTTTAGCAAAATTTTAAACAGGGTGGCTCAGAATCAGAAAATATCTCAAAATGGTATTTTCCATCTTTCAGGGACCATGTACAACAATTCACATGCAATTTATTATTAACATCTATTTTTATATCATACTAGATTACCCGTGGCATATTGGGTGATCCATCACCTTCCTTTTTAATGCAATCATGTTCACGTAGATGCAGATAAACTCTAAATTACCCTACTGAGAGCAACATGTAACTGGTCATGTTGAAATACTGCTTTACCTAAATGAACTATAACTTTCTGAAGAGTCTCTTCTTAAGACTTATGAATAGTCTTGGTAAATTCTAACTGAATCTAAATTTAATCCTTGAAAAAGAAATGTTGCCCTCTTTAGATGAAACATATTTCAATCATGGAATTAAAACTATTTCCTCTTGAAACCGTGATGCAATAATTTTACAAACAATGACTTTATCGTAAAGCTCCTAAGTTATTAGTCTTGTAGCATTATATAAGCGCGGTGGATCAGCATTTCTCATACACATGACAGGAGCTCCTTTTATTCAATTTACGCTTATACTTTGGAAGTGAAGTGAAAAATGTCGTTTGGGCGCAGAGAATAGCGAAAACAATTAAAAGTAAATACGTGCAATAAAAAAGACATCGCCTAAACAACAATAAGATTCCAAAAATGGGACTAAGATCTTTCCTAGAAAAAAACTGTTTCGGTTTATTCTATAACAGAAATAGATTTTACATCTGGAGTCAGTAATTTTACTTGACTTATGTTGAGAGAATTTATTTTTCGTTCTTTTCTTTTTAGTACTGCTATTTGTAAAGTCATATATTGCTCACTGTTTTCTTTAATATTTTTTTTAATGATCCATCATAAACTGAAATTAACAAATAATCCAAGTTTCACCAGTGCGCAACATCCAAGGCTTCATCATTAGTTGACTTATACATTCAAAACATCATTTATATCAGATTTTCGAATTTTTTCTATAATCCAGAGCGTATTGCACTGGACCTCCAATGCAAAGGTCGTGGGTTCAAATACCACAAAATTTAAGCACATTTTATTATTTATTCAGACAATGCATGGTAGCAAAAAATCAAATAAACAAGATCGGTCATCACAGTTTTATAGGTACACTAGATTTAACAAAAATAAAACACTATTTTCAATGTTTCTGTTAACTTTCACCATCTTCAGGGAGTATAATATTAATAATAGTAGGTTGAATAATTGCATAGTTCTGTATACACTTAAAACTTTCAACCAAACAAAAAAATAATAATCTTCATTATGATTGGTACAATTTACACCTGTGTGAGAGGTTAAACTCGGTTTTATAGGTCTTATAAGTTTTGGTGTTATATGTTTGTTGATGTTAAATGTGGTTTAAATATGGCATTATATTTGATGTTGATAATAAATTCTATAGTAAATTTACACAATATCAGTAAATTGTGCCCGAGATATAGAAAAGTAATTTTAAAAAAAATTGAACAACTTACAAGAAAATCTATTTTCACCAGAGTCACACTCTGACTGACTCTGACAAAAACAAATTATTATGGTTTAAAGATCTTAGCACATTTTTGGATTTTTCATTGTGTGTTGGACGTTCATATATATATATATATGATTGGTTGATGCAGGACCAAATAAGCTTGACTCTTTTTTTTTGCGTGCTGTTTTCAAAGTTGAAGGCTTTTAGTTCTGATCGAAGAAGTCACGTACAGCGGTTCTCCTCTTCCATGAAGTCATCTCCACCGACACAGCAGATATTAGAACCAGACCCCTCATGTAGATTCAATATATATATATGTATATATATATATATACCGTGATAAACGAAAAATGGTCCGGCAGGACAGATTACACTTAAAATAAAGTGTGACACATAGACAGAAACATAACAAAGACTCACTTTTCAATATTTCGAACGTAATGGTGGTCGTCCTCAGGAGAAGAAGTGAATTGACGGAGGGACGACAGTTAACTATATATAGACGTATAGTACAGCCGTAAAGTATAGACATATATATATATATATATATATATATATATCAATGATCAAACCACAATAAGAAATGGGAAAACAAGACTAAGATCTTTCAACCGTAATAAGCGGTCTTTGTCAGAGTCAAAAACTGAGTTCGGTTTTTGACTCTGACGAAGACCGCTTGTTACGGTTGAAAGATCTTAGTCATTTCTTATTGTGGTTTGATCATTGATTGTTGTTTCACGTGTTTATGTGAAATCTTTATATATATATATATATATATAAAAAGATTTCACATAAACACGTGAAACAACAATCAATGATCAAACCACAATAAGAAATGACTAAGATCTTTCAACCGTAACAAGCGTTGAATATATATTATATATATATATATATATATATATATTATATATATATGAATATTATATATATATATATATATAAATATATATATATATATAAAAAGATTTCACATAAACACGTGAAACAACAATCAATGATCAAACCACAATAAGAAATGGGAAAACAAGACTAAGATCTTTCAACCGTAACAAGCGGTCTTCGTCAGAGTCAAAAACCCAACTGATACAAAAACTCAGTTGGGTTTTTGACTCTGACGAAGACCGCTTGTTACGGTTGAAAGATCTTAGTCTTGTTTTCCCATTTCTTATTGTGGTTTGATCATATATATATATATATATATATATATATATATATATATATATATATATATATATAAACATGTAATAAAGAAACGGTTCAAACTGGACAAATAAGTAACTGATAAAAAAGTAATTGATCAACACAAAAAGAACGAAAACAATTACTAGAATCAATACTTCGAACCGAAGTTTGTCGTTAGGAAGAGACTAGAAGAGAATAAGAAGATTACCATGCTGCCAGATAAACGGTGCAGAGTCGAGTCACAGTCGATTCTTGTAAGTGTTTTCGTTCTTTTTGGGTTGTACTTTTTATCAGTTATATATGATTTACAAGTTATAACTCAAAAACATATCGTATAAAATCAGAAACCCAAACGTCTCTATAAACTGAGTACTACATCGTCTACTGGAGAATGACAGGATGGAATGAAATAATTTCCATATGTGAGAATGTAAAACTGCCAATATCAATATCACAATCGTTAAACGGGAAGAGAGGAGAAAAAGAATGTAGGAGGGTAATTTAAACAAAAGGAAATAATAATGGTTATTTATCCGAAAAAAGTATGAATCAATTTATCAATTTATCCGAAAAAAACAAATCAATCATATGATTAAATTTAGTCAAGCACCTGACAGTACGTTGAGGGCTTCCTCAGACACCCTTAAAGTAGGAATTATTTTCACATTGAAGAAATCTCAAAATTTTGATTTTAAAACAATCATTAAGGGAGGACTATGAGGATTAGTATAAAATGACCTCGTGTATATATATATATATATATATATATATATATATATATATATATATATATGAAACGATATAAAGAAAAGGACAAGTAGAAATAACATACAACTCACTTCAATATTTCGACCTTGCCGTCATCAGAAGAAAGAGAAGAAGAAAAAGCAGAAACATTCTTTTTCTTCTCTTTCTCCTGATGACGATAAGGTCGAAATACTAAAGTGAGTTGTCTATTATCTCTGCGTTTTCTTTTCTGTATATTTGTGTATATATACTGACACACACACACACACACACACACACACACACACACACACACACACACACACACATATATATATATATATATGTATGTATGTATGTATCAATGATCTTTTATAGCATTTATTTCTACTGTTCTCGTTTTTCCTTTGTGGTTTTATACTTCATTCAAATCATTACGTATTTACTGTGATTCTTCTGCGTATAAATATATATATATATATTATATAATATCAATTATCAAACCACAATAAGAAATGGGAAAACAAGACTAAGATCTTTTAACCGTAACAAGCGGTCTTCGTCAAGAGTCAAAAATCAACTGAAAAAGTAGATGCAGAAAACATCTGGTGAGGGGTTGAGAAGAGTGGGAGAGAAGAGTGGCATTTTTAAAGGGTGAAAGCGCAGGAAAGAACAAATATCCAGAAAGGGATATTTCGGGAAACAAAGGAGTGCAGTAAGAAAGAGTAAAAAACTATCCGCTAGCTGACAACCCTCTTAGAAGAGGCTATTGCCCTCGTAACGAAAGTATCAAGTTTGAAGAGACCGTTACTAATGTTTATAATATTTGATCTATTAAATTTAATTAGAAACGATTCAATAATATTTCTTAATAACATTGATTTTTCATAGGTAATAAATTTAGCTCTGTCCAATCAATATGATGATTTTCATTGTTTATATGCAAGAATAAGGCACTACTTTTTTCCTGTCTACTTACGTTGTATTGGTGTTGTTTTACACGTGTCTTTAATGATTTACCAGTTTGACCAAATTAAATTTTAAGGCAATTTTTGCACGGAATTTTATATATACCTCCGGACTCCAATTACCTGGGAGAGTTTTTTTATTATCATATTGCCCACGTTATTATGACTAGAAAACACTATATTAAAATCCAGTTTTTCGGCTAGTCTAGGAAGGGGGTCCAATGACTCATGATACGGTAAAATTATGGAATTTAACAATGAACGGGGCTCCGTTGAAGTATTAGAGAAAGTTTTTTACATAAATATATGTAAGTGTTCAGTTGAGTTTTTGACTCTGACGAAGACCGCTTGTTACGGTTGAAAGATCTTAGTCTTGTTTTCCCATTTCTTATTGTGGTTTGATCATTGATTGTTGTTTCACGTGTTTATGTGAAATCTTTTTACATATATATATATATATATATATATACATTTATATACATTAAAGTATCGTCCGAGAAGTGAAAACAAAATTAAAGTTTATAGGACTCTGTCAATTCTTCAGCTTCAAATTAAACTCCCATTGCCTAGTTTTGGTTTTTATTTAAAACCTTTTTCATAGGTCTACAAAACAGAGGAAATATAAAAAATAATTTAATCATTCAAAAATCAAACATACATAAAAAGCGCAATTAATTACAATAGAAATTTTGACAATAGGTTAGTGAGAAGACCGACACAAGTATAAACTTTTTAAACAGAAAAACTAAGTGTGAAAGTTAAAAAAAATATAAATGTGACTAGGATCTCTCAACCCAAGCATCTTGTCTTTGCCAGGGAGAGTATATACTCTGTATGAGTGAGACTTTAACAAAGACAAGTTGTTTTGGTTGAAAAGTCTTAGTCACATTTTTTTAATTTCTTACTGTGTTTAAGACGTATATATATAAGTATATATATTTTGGGTATCTAGTTAAACATCATCGTCGTCATTGATGTCGTGACTAATATCGACATTTTGAAGTGAGTTATGTTAGCGTTTTCTTGTACTTTTTTCTATGAAACAAACTCTCTCTCTCTCTCTCTCTCTCTCTCTCTCTCTCTATACTCTATATATATATATATATATATATATATATATATATATATATATATATATGTATTTGTGTAATTAGGGAGCTGATTTTCGTTTATACACATTTCCTACTACACATACCTTCTACACACACACATTTCCTACTACTACACATTTCGTTCTACTCTCTTCCTGATGACGAAGTCCAGATCAAAATATTGATCCAGTAAGTGTACTCGTTTGTTTATATGTTGTCTTTTTCATTTATATATATATATATTTATATCAGTTCTTACTTTGTTTGCTCTTAGATGACATACATTGAAAGGTCTCAGAGCATTATTTCTATTGTTTTTCCTTTTTCCATCGTAGTTTAAACTTCATGTATATATGATCAAACCACAATAAGAAATGGGAATCAGTTGGGTTTTTGACTCTGACGAAGACCGCTTGTTACGGTTGAAAGATCTTAGTCTTGTTTTCCCATTTCTTATTGTGGTTTGATCATTGATTGTTATTTCACGTGTTTATGTGAAAGCTTTTTATTGATATATATATATATATATATATAAAAAGATTTCACATAAACACGTGAAACAACAATCAATGATCAAACCACAATAAGAAATGGGAAAACAAGACTAAGATCTTTCAACCGTAACAAGCGGTCTTCGTCAGAGTCAAAAACCCAACATATATATATATATATATATATATATATACTTAAAATAAACTGTGACTCATAGAAAGAAACGAAGAACAAAAATAACAAAGACTCACTTTTCAATATTTCGACCGTTATAGCGGTCGTCCTCAGAAGAAGAAGTGAATTTACAGAGGGACGACAGTCAAGAACTCACTGGGTGAGGGCTAAAGCAGTGCTGCCGCGAAGAAGAAAAATAAAAAAAGAATTAAGGAGTCGAGATCAAAGAAAAAATTAAAGAAGAATAAAAGTGAAGAAAACAAAAGACAAAAAATAAAGGAAATATATAAAAATTATTAAAAAAAATCTAAATATTGTAAAAAAAATGTGAGATGATAAAAAAATGCAAATAAATAAACTGACAGTTTAAATTTAAGCCAGATTTGGGTCGTACTCTTAGGAGCCAAATGTGGGCTTCCTCAGAAGCTTTTAGAGTAACTTACCCGTTATCACCAAGGATTTGTTGGTGAACTTGGACTGCGAAACAATTATTAAAGCTCAGGTGGTGGGAATTAGCGTGAGTGGCCTCAGGGAGACTGTTGCATTTACTAATCGAAAGCCTGTGATTATTCCAAAGTATCAGCATTGTAGATGCTAAACCAATGTAAAAAGCATCACATTGGGTGCATTTCAGGAGGTAAACACAATCAGTGGATATTCAGGAGGAGAGATTGTTAAAAAATAAATAAATAATAATAAAAAATTAATAGAAAAAAATATATATATATCATTCAAAGCAAAGCAAAGCATAAATTTAATTCAAGGCATAGTTAAGCAAATTTGATCTGTGGGTGATCTTTGAAATCTGTCTTTGGACATGAACACTGACCGGATTGTTGATTCTACTCTTATATCTTAATGTTTTGTTTAATTTAATTTCATCTACTTCTATTCTTGTTTCGTTTATTTATTTATTACTTTTTATTCTAATTAAAAAAATATAAATTAATTTTTAGATTACATATATAAACCCACATATTTATTCTATTATTGTTTATTAGTGTTATTGATTTTCATACTGTTTAACTAACATTATTTAATTCTATAGGGTATTTTTTTCTTATTATGTTATATTGTCACTTTCCTGTGGACGACCGTTAAAAAGTTGAAATATTGAATGTGAGTCCTAGTATCTGTTTTTATTTCGTGTTTCTTTAAGTTTTTATTATATATATATATATATATACACCTCATTAAAGATCTTGCCAACTTTAAGTTTAGTATGTTTCCTACATACCTTTTCAAGGTTTCGAATGCTTCTTTTCCATCTTTGTGGTATCATATAAATTAACTCACCGATTTTTTTATCTTTAAATATATTTTTCATTTTACATGTCCGACGTTTCAGTCTACGTTGACCATTCTCAAGGATTCTATATACAAGGTTTTTTTAACAATTCTAATAAATACTTATTTACAATAACAATTACATCACTTCTATCAAACATAACTAATAATAAAATATACTTTTAAAAAACACTACCTTAATAAACATGAGTAACATAGATATTAGTTATGTTTGATAGAAGTGATGTAATTGTTATTGTAAATAAGTATTTATTAGAATTGTTAAAAAAACCTGGTATATAGAATCCTTGAGAATGGTCAACGTAGACTGAAACGTCGGACATGTAAAATGAAAAATATATTTAAAGATAAAAAAATCGGTGAGTTAATTTATATGATACCACAAAGATGGAAAAGAAGCATTCGAAACCTTGAAAAGGTATGTAGGAAACATACTAAACTTAAAGTTGGCAAGATCTTTAATGAGGTATGTTTAAAAGAAGGTCTGCTCCCAAAGTATACCATATATATATATATATATATATATATATATATATATATATATACCATGATAAACGAAAAACGGTCCGGCAGGACAGTCAACTCACTGTCGTCCCTCCTTCAATTCACTTCTCCTCCTGAGGACGACCGCCATTACGGTCGAAATATTAAAAAGTGAGTCTTTGTTGTGTTTCTGTTTATGTGTCACTGCTTATTTTAATTGTTATATATATATATTATTCTAACCGCTTGTTTCTTGTTCATTATTGACCTTCTCTTTATATTAACCTTTACTATCTTTTTATTCTATTTATAGCAATGACTAAGCATGAGTCATCGATTTTAATTTAACATGTCACTTGGCCAACTCCTTTTCCAGTTGAACCCTGTTAGCAGGAGGTTAGTTCGTAGGATCGAATCTCTCAGTCTTAAGATCGTGAATGCAGAGACTGCGGTTAATTTTAATGATACTTGTTTAAAAGAGGATCTGCTGCCTATTTATACGAATATATATATATATATATATATATATATATATATATATACCATATATATATATATATATATATATATTATATATACCATATATACATATATATATACTCGTATATAAAAAGATTTCACATAAACACGTAAAACAACAATCAATGATCAAACCACAATAAGAAATGGGAAAACAAGACTAAGATCTTTCAACCGTACGGTTGAAAGATCTTAGTCTTGTTTTCCCATTTCTTATTGTGGTTTGATCATTGTATATATATATATATATATATATATATGTATATGATATATATATATATATATATATATATATATATATATATATAATCATATGTAGAAGATATCGAAAGTTTGAACTTAAAATAATAAGCCATAATTATGGTGTTATATTCAACAGTATATATATATATATATATATATATATTGTAAAAGACGAGCCAATCCCTGTTACGTATTACTTTGGGCACTTCTTATTGGTTGTGGGTGTTTATTCGTTGAACACGTTTCTCCTTAGCACACTTCGTCTGCTCGGCAGCCTCAGCCTTCACTCCGGGAGAGGGCTCGCAGTCCCTACTTCATTTTCCAATAGAGTTGGATGAAGGTCTTGGCGTCCTGGCTTAGGAGAGTGCTAAGGAGAAACGTGTTCAACGAATAAACACCCACAACCAATAAGAAGTGCCCAAAGTAATACGTAACAGGGATTGGCTCGTCTTTTACAATATCTAATCTGGCATTCAACATATATATATATATATATATATATATATATACTGTTGAATATAACACCATAATTATGGCTTATTATTTTAAGTTCAAACTTTCGATATCTTCTACATATGATTTTCATCTTTGAATATCTGTGTCTCCTAACTGATCCTCCAATACTTGATGTTATGTTTGTTGTGACATGTTTCACTATAATCATCTTCAGAAGTAGAGTAACACTTCAACCTCTTTTCTACGTTTTTAAATATTTGAACTAGTTTAAAAACAGCATGTCTTTGTATGCACTACTAGTAACTGATAGGTTTTGTTTTTCCTAAACAAGTTCAAATATTTAAAAACGTGGAAGGAAGTTGTAATGTTAAATTAAGCGTTTAGATAATTCGTGATGAACGTAAGCATATCGCGACGAACATATATAAGTCATCGGAATACTGCTGCTTCAATTAGGAGATGAAAAAAAATCTGTGTAGAAGATTTGAAAAGGTTAAAATCAAATTCATGCAATCAAGATATGGCTTTCTGTTCAACAAAATATGTCTAAAGGAAAACCTGCTCCCAAATTATCTTATATATATATATATATATATATACAATTTGAAAATGGAAGAAGAGTAACACACACAGTAACACAAACTCAAATTATCGGGCAACCCGTCTTCAGGAGAAAGAGAGAGGGAGATCAAGCACGTTATAGGCGCAACGGCAAGTAACCCATTTTGATCGTCCAGTTTGGTTTATCTATCCGATTTTATAGTAAATATATATATATATATATTATATTTGATTCTGACGAAAACCACTTGTTACAGTTGAAAGATCTTAGTCTTTTTCTCATGTCTTATTGTTGTGGTTTGGACGTTTATTGTTATTTCACGTGTTTATTGACAAATCTTGTTTTATATATATATTGTGTCAAAGAGAGAGAGTTAATGTCAATTTAAAACATAATAAAGTAAAAATAAAGCCCTCACACAAGCTTTTCTTCGGCACCACGTCTCTATCTTCTGACATTAAGAAGACGAAATGAAAAGTGAAGGAGGAGACAGTGAAGTAATTTCGGATTTCAAAGCAATTATAACGTGATAGTTATAACAATGTCATGATAGTAATGCCGAAAAAGTAGAATATAATAACCTATATAATAAAAGATTAATTTTGAAAATAATAATAATACGAAATAAGAAACAGGAATATTCAACCACTTAGGAGGAAAGTACAATTATATAACAGATCGAAGTACTAAAGATTACATGTTTGAATCTTGACCATGATCCTAGATTTTTCGTGTGCGAGATGCAAGATATTGTGTACGTCCTCGAAGAGAACGTAAAGTTATCAATCTACAAATTTAAGAAGAACTCGTTAAAGATTCCTAATCTAATTGTCTTGATTGAGGCAAATCTACTCCTGATTGAGAATCAATCCAGATGAAAATGGAAGAAAAACTAAGATCTTTTAACCACAATGAGCGGTTTTCGTCATAGTCAACTCTAACAAAGACCGATTGTTGTGGTTCAAAGATCTTAGTCTATTTTCCCTTTTCATATTGTAGTTTGATCATTGATTGTTATTTCACGTGTTTATGTGAAATCTTGTTATATATATATATATATATATATATATATATATATATGGATAGATAGACATTACTGGGAAAGGTATCAACAATAAAATCTAAGTTATTTCGACAGCTGAACAAATTTTGATAGAACCGATACCTATAAAAAATGTTTTTAAGAACACTCGAAGATTGTTTTTGAAAGGTTGATTTCAATATGAAAACTTTAATGATATAATCAATAGTAGACGTTAAATCTTAATTAAACTTTCAATCAATACTGTTTAAGTGTTTTGTATAAATTTGAATACTATTTGTATTTTGAGTTGTATCTTGTAAATAAAATGAATAAAATATATGGAAATTATCTTTAAGTAACTCTATTATTTAAAAATGTGTTGTGGTTTTAAGTAATTATTTAAATTGCAAGAATAACTCTCGAAGAAACAGTAAATACACAGTTAATTGTAATAAATAAAATATACAATTATATACACGGTAATGACGATTTCCATCTATTTTAAGCTATCTTAATATATATATATATATATATATATATATATATATATATATATATATATAAATTTCAAACTACAAAAAAAAAAAAAAAACAAGACTAAGTTCTTTCAACAATAACAAGCAGTCTTCGTCAGAATCAGAACCCAACTGACATCAGTTAGTCTCTGACGTCGACCGCTTGTTACGGTTGAAAGAACTTAGTCTTGTTTTTTTCCTTTTCATGGTTTGAATATTTCACGTGAATGGATTGTTATTTCACGTGAATAATAATGATACAAAATAGTGTACATATCTCTTTAAAATATACCTTGTGAAGGCTTTAATGAAATATTAACATGTGGAAGTTAATACTTATAATTTTCATTAACACAATGCCGATTTTCAAAAGAAAAAATCAAATGAAATGAAAATTAAATTTTCATTAGAACACTAATATTGTAAAAATATACTTTGTGTCTTTGCATTTTATCTTTTTTTATCAAATACCCTTTTTTATCCTTTATTATTTAATTACTTCATTTTTTTTATTATCGAATTATTTCACTTTTTATTATTTAATTACTTTATATATTTAATATTATTATTTGTGTTCGTAGTTTTTTTTATTTTATCATAGCTTAGTCCGTACTTTTACTTATGTATCAATTTCTGTTTATCCCTCAATTTTTTTTATTTATTTATTCGTTCTTCATATTTCACTAATTTAATTTATTAATAAATTGATTAATGTCTACCTTATTCTCTGTGACCGCGTGCACATGCGGCAACATTGTTGGTCTCCAACTGTCTTTGAACCAGTGCGCTTGGTTTCCCTCTCTTATCTGTCTTGATGATAAGATTTCGGCTCAAACCAAAAATTAGATACTGTAAGTATGAGTTTTTAATTTTTCCATGTTTCTTTTTGTACACTGAACTATATTTATCCGTTTCCGATCATCTGTCCATAGAAAAAGTATATATATATATATATATATATATATATATATAAAACAAGATTTCACATAAACACGTGAAATAACAATCAATGATCAAACCACAATATGAAAAAGGAAAACAGGCTAAAATCTTTCAACAGTAACAAGCGGTCTTTGTCAGAGTTGGGTTTTTGACTATGACGAAGACCGCTTGTTACGGTTGAAAGGTTATAGTCTTTTTTCCCATTTCATATTGTGGTTTGATCATTCACTGTTATTTCACGTGTTTATGTGAAAACGTGTTATAAATATTATATAATAAAAAGATTTTACATAAACATGAATTGAACAGGAGCTAAATTTATTACCTATGAAAAATCAATGTTGTTAAGAAATATTATTGAATCGTCTCTAATTAAATTTAATTGATCAAATATTATAAACATTAGTAACGGTCTCTTCAAACTTGATACTTTCGTTACGAGAGCAATAGCCTCTTCTAAGAGCGTTGATAGCTAGCGGATAGTTTTTTACTCTTTCTTACTGCACTCCTTTGTTTCCCCAAACATCTCTTTCTGGACATAAGTCCTTTCCTGCGCTTTCACTCTTTTAAAATACCACTCTTCTCAACCCCTCACCAGATGTTTTCTGCATCTAGTGTTTCTGTTGGGTTTTTGACTCTGACGAAGTCCGCTTGTTACGGTTGAAAGGTCTTAGTCTTGTTTTCTCATTTCTTATCGTGGTTTGATCATTGATATTATATAATATATATATATATTTATACGCAGAAGAATCACAGAAATACGTAATGATTTTAATGAAGTATAAAACCACAAAGGAAAAACGAGAACAGTAGAAATAAATGCTTTGATGCGTTTCACTTTATGTTATTAGAGAGCAAACAAAGTAACAAAAAAATTATACAGAAGGACTTTTCTTCTCATAACTTTTATACTACTATCTTTTTTTTACTTTTTTACTCTCTGATGATATAAAAAGAAAGACCTGAGAGCATTTATATTTACTGCTTTCCTTTTTCCTTTGTGGCTTTATACTTCATATATATATATATATATTAAAAGTAGCAGTAGCTTCTGCTCTCACGATTTTTAAACTGTTGGCCTTGATCTTGCGGGTGATTCTTCTATCTTTCGGTTGGAGTTTCCACATTAATTGTCCAAGGGACTCAATTCATTGCAGCTTTCGACCATAATTAGATTGGTCATCGTCGGGCAAAATTTTGCTTCTCGAAGGATGCTTATATAGACTTCTTTAGTGGGTGTCCAATCTTGATCTTGATTGGTCCAATAAACTTATCGTATACACCAATATATATATTGATGAAATTATCGACCGTGAAGTAGAAACAAAATAAATGTTTATATATATATATATATATATAACAGTTTCAATAATATATCGGCCGTATATATATATATATATATATATATATATATATATATATATAATATTAATATATACATTAATTTTCTTAATCTATTTATTCTCTATTAGTCCAGTTATTCCGTTGACCTTTCAACTCTTTTATTCTAACCGCTTGTTTCTTGTTCATTATTGACCTTTGACCTTCTCTTTATATTAACCTGTACTATCCTTTTATACTATTTATAGCAATGACTAAGCATGAGTCATCGATTTTAATTTAACATGTCACTTGGCCAACTCCTTTTCCAGTTGAACCCTGTTAGCAGGAGGTTAGTTCGTAGGATCGAATCTCTCAGTCTTAAGATCGTGAATGCCGAGAATGCGGTTAATTTTAATGATACTTGTTTAAAAGAGGATCTGCTGCCTATTTATATCAATATATATATATATATATATATATATATATATATATATCACAATATTTACATATTTTGACTTGTAGATGTTTTCCCTAAATTTTACAGGGGGATTAAAGATGAAAATGATATCCAGGTCTGAAAGTAACATAGGCTATCGGTCTATTGGTGAATGGATCTAAGAGATATTTTCAGCTTTTACTCTCATTCTCCTTATATTTCCATATAAATATCACGATACTAAAATAGCATAGAAGAATGAGCGATAGTTATATTTTTATTACGATCTGTGTTTAAACTTGAAGTTAATTGTATATTTAAACATCACATTTTGTTTGGAGTAAGTATATTTGTGTATATAGAACATGACTTAAAGAAAACATGATCAAACAGAAAAAAGAAGATTAATGATTAGATGAAGTAATAAAAAAAAATATTAATCCACAGTTTTCACTTTCTTAACCCATAGTCATCGGTATAAAAAGTACTGAATTTTAGTATAATTTATAATAGATGCAATAAAACGACGAAAAATTTGATATTTAAGTTTTAAAATTTGAATAAAATGATTTCAAATTACACAGCATATGTCTGGATTGCAATGTGAACAACCCTCAAATGCATCACAAATTCCGCTTCATAAGAGATCACCAGATTAGCAACTGAATTCTCTTACTTTTTGACTTACGTACTTATTGAGTACAGGTGTTTAATTTTGCCTTTTTAAAAATAAATATGATAAGCTTTTCTCTTTCTTTTATTAATTTTATAGAATAATGAATTTGAAAAATTTTGTTATTAAATAACTAAAATAATACAGTATAAATGCGAGGCATTTATGTGTTTCAATTATGAAGTAACTTTCTCTAATTAATTTTATTGTTGTTCATGACTTTTGCCAAATATTAATAACCAATTGTAGGACAAAGTCATTAAAGAGTTCAAGTGTAAAGATTATAAGAAAACAACATTTGTTGCTGTTGCTACATGCCAATGCCTGACCGGTTCAAGGGAAATAAGAAAAATAAACTAAGAAAAAGTAAAATGTTTGGAGATAATGAACAATATGTCAATGTGAAAAATAAATACTAAAGGAAATAATGAAATATAAATATTAAAAAAAATTATTCACAATTTTAAGAAGAGTATAAAATAAATTATATGTTAAAATTAATAAAAACTCAAATTGTATAAATAATAAAAGAAAAGAAAATAAAAGACTAAGTTAAAAATACTTTTAAAGGTAGCCAAACCACAATAAAAATAAATAAATACAAAAATAAATCAGATAATAAAATAAAAACTCTGCGGTGGCCTACACTCAACTTTACCATAAGTAAAAAAATGTCAAACTGGTTTACAACATAATGGTATTTGTCTGCTTGAAAGCATTCACATTCAATCATAAGTCAACATTTTTACATTTTATATCTTTTCTGATTAAATCATAATGTGTCATTCATATCGCTCTCTTAAATTCGACCTGTTTATCCAATATAGTCTGCCCGACATCATTGCATCCTATTCTTAAAACATAGTTTAATTGATTATTCTCACTACTTAAAAATTTCAGTGAGATTTTTAATTAATTCATTAATTAAACAAAGAAATAAATTAGAAAAATCAAAATGCATAATATATTTCTATTTATATTCTGCATACTAAATATAATGATAAAGCTGCAATAATAAGAATTTACAAAAAATTGAATTACATTTTCATTAATGTAATATGTTCATAAACTAATAAAAATAAAAAACGTTTTAATAAAAATAATAACTAATAATAATAATAAAAACTAATAATAACGTTATATATATATATATATTTGAGTACTGTTAACAAAGTAGCAAAACATTAAATGAACGAGACAGTTGCTTTCAATATTTCGAACCACAGTCGAGTCATGACTCAACTATCCACCGTCCTTCTGGAACGAACGTACTCCTTCTTCCCTGTAGTTTCTTCCTAACTAAGAACTGCGGTTCGAAATATTGAAAGTAAGTGTCTCGTTCGTTTGTGTGTTGCTATTTTTTTAACAGTGCTATTTTCTCCTGTTTGGACAATTTCTTTATTACATGTTACAAATATATATATATATATATATATATATATATATAAATCAATGATCAAACCACAATATGAAATGGGAAAAAAAGACTAAGATCTTTCACCGTAAGAAGCGGTCGACGTCAGAGTCTCAGGTTGATATTTGATTGTTATTTCACGTGTTTATGTGAAATCTTATTATATCTATAAATATACATATATATAAAAAGGTATACATATCTTGTATACTTGGAATATTGTTGTAGAAATAATTTCGGAGTCACACATATGGAGACCAAATAATTCAATTTAATATTGTTTTTATATAAAATAATTCTTTTTTATTTTTTAATGAGCCATTTAGCATCAAGAATATTTTCTAAAAACAGAAAATGCAGTATAACGCCCTTTTGGTTAATGTACTTAATTTGGTTGAAGTAATTTTGAAAAAAATTACCTTAACTCATCCCTCACTTAATTCTCTATTTTTAGGTTTAATTTCATTTTAAACCGTCAAACGGTATGGCTTGTATCATCCTCGTAAGCTCTTAGATTGAATCATAAATAAAAGTTTTTACGTTTTATTGAGAAAAATATTTTCATTTGTTTCAAAAATTTGAGACTTTTTTCAGTTATTGCTTTTGTAGCTTCCAAGATAATGCCAAAATTACAAAACTCCAAAAGAAGTGATTTACGAGAGAAAAAAATTTAGTCTGAAAACACATTTTAGCAAAAGAAGTGACTTTCCTATCATGCATAATTGATCTGAAACTACACATCACATCTATATTGTGAGATTTATTTTTGCGTAAAATATTAATTCGACCCAACAATGATTGCGGACTGTAGCGTCTACACAAACTTTTGGATACACACTTACCCACCCACATACAAACAGAACTCACTGAAAAAACTTCATAAAACGACTTTGGACCTCAAAAATGTAAATCCGTCAAAATCTGGAGATCGGATTTCTTCACGATCACTATACTTTAATTGTCGCTAAGTAAAAATAATAATATTTAAAAAAAATATAAATTAAAAATAATAATAAACATACAAAACTTATATAAAAATAATAAAAAAAAATGAATAAAATAAAAAGTCTCTAATCCTTTTAAACAAGATTATCTGTTTATGTTGAGGCCTGGTGTACAACGCACAAAAAAATAAACAAATATTCGCCTTCTCGGAAGTTCGTAGTGTGACTTTACGTTCTGACTCAGAATTAGTTGGGACTTAGATTTTCTATTTGGTTGATAGATCTTAGTAATTTTTCTGATTTCTTTTTGTGGTTTAGACCGTTGTGTGTATATTTGTGTGTGTGTGTGTGTGTGTGTGTGTGTGTGTGTGTGTGTGTGTGTGTGTGTGTGTGTGTGTGTGTGTTTGCGTGTGTGTGTGTTTCAGTGTACGCATAAGAGTCAGAAAGAGCGAGTGACTGAGTGTGAAAAGTAAACTGTTTTATTATGGTTACTTCTTTTAGGCCCGAATCAATTACGAGGTGATGGCTAGAGTTAGGAATGGAAACCGTTAACTCCATTGTTCTTACTCCATCAGAGCAGAGCCTCGTCACTTAAGCATTTCTTCAAATCATCTCCAATGAAATACATGATAATATTGGAGATGCTATAACAGATGATCAACTCAGAATGTCATGAAAAAAACACAATAAGATTCAAATTTAAGGTAAAAGCTCAAATGTTATTTAAAATTTTGCTTTTATGATAAAACTACTGATTTCTCAGCTATTTAGAAATGAAAGAAATAAACAAATTCAGTGTATAGTCGACATAGTTATTTTAATGTATACTTTCTCTCTGAAAAAAAATTATAACAGCAATATTCCTTAATTATTCGTCCAATGATTGAAGAAATTGTATACAAATGTAGTAAATGTATTGACCTCTTGTGATTGGAGGTTCAATATAATACAGTTAATTATTGCAATATTGGTCAGAATCAATAAATACAAAAACTGCACCAATTTCTTTATATCATCAGAGTAAACAATTTGATGGATTATATTTTGTAACTTTGATTTAAAATTATCGCCTATAAATAAAAATTAGAATATTCTTTTTTATAACATATAAAATGACATAAACACTTGTCAGTGTAAAGAAAAAAAGTCAACTTTTAAACAGCTTTATATTTAATAATTAAAAATATTAACTCAGTTGATTGATGGTATATATCAAAACTTACCTTTTTTATGTGATTTTATATAGATTATTTTTTTTAAAAAAATTTTAAAAAATAGACATAATATAATTCAATTCATTTTTATACCTTTTTTATTTCTTGAAATATCATACACTATGATGTGTTACATATGCATTTTAGCTGGAGGTGATAAATGTATTGAAATAAATATTTGTTTTCCGTTCATTACTTATGTTAGAATTATTTTGCTTCTTTAAAATACATTAAAATAATAAATTTCTAAGTATATTTATTATATATTCTTATTCATTTTGAAGAGAGAAAATGAATATTGATTTAAAGTAGTTGCGAGTGTGTGTTGTACCTTCTGTGATGACAGCGTCGTCAGAGTACCAAGTGGAAGCCTGGATGGTTGTCGCGAGGAAGACAAGGAGCAGCCAGGGAGGCATGACGCCCAGAGCCGGTGCAAGAGTGAGACTCTGCAGTCCTCCCTTCCCTCTCCACCCTGTCGACGAAAACCACAGCGAAAACTCTCCTCCTCCTGGCACCACGCGCCCACCTTTCAGGCCCCCCGAATTCTTTCGCTTTCCTATCATTTCTCTTGCAAAACTAACAGAAACTATAAAAAACTTTTATCAAACAAAAGTCAAAGTCGTAATTTTGTAATTGTGTATAATTTGGGGGGTAATAAATCCATATTATGAACTAAGCTTCTCATACAATCAGAAGCTGGAGTCTGTATTATTTTCTAAAGGAATAAAAAGTACTATATCAAGAATAAGACATTCAACATTGCTTGTTTTGCCCTGCAAAATAATGTCAAAAACTTGGAAACTAAGTCTATAATAGACTTAGAACAAAATGTCTAACTTTGTTCTTAGTTCAGAGAAATGTATGTGCACCGTACCATTAAGCCTGATAATATAAAAACATATCAATAAATTTATAAATGTAAATAACTGAAACATTTAAGGATACTTTAACTGGCTTTCTTTCGTGAACTCAGACAACGACAGGCATTATGAAATCATATTATAATAATAACAAATTGTTGTAATAATTAAAATCATAGACCTCAGTATAGCATTAACATTAATTATCTTCGAAATTCAAGAAAATGTCTGTAACATTGGCGACCCACTACATTTTATAGTTCTAAGAATGTTGTCTTAAACGGATAGAACCGTTGCTCATCTGGGAAGGATTGTTATTTATAAGAAAAAACAAAGAAATAAACCAACAGGAGAAGCAGGGAATGACGGAGCTTAAGCTGTTTCATTTTGAATGCAGGTCGTTGGGAAGAGGCTAACCACTGGACTGCGATCCAATCGTAGCCCAGACCTAAACAGTATCATGCTTTGAGATCCCCTAGACAGGCGAAAGGCCAGTGCCATTTGTTTGGAGGGCAGCTGATCTCAAAAATGGGTTGACTAATCCCTCAAAGCTCAATTATTTCAAAGTTCAAAGCCCTCCTGGCATGAACTGCGCAGTTTATGCTGGGTAAAGGATTATTGGACTGTGCCAATATCTATAATAATAATAATCGGAAGACATAATTATATGTTAATAATTTTTCAAGTTTCGTCAATATCTCCTTTTGTCCTATAACGCCATATCTAGTAAACTTAAAAAAAATTTGGACAGCGCAAATAACTAAGGGTTAAGAGATTCGAACACACGTATCTACGGCCGACCGAGTTTATCTTTCCTTCTAAGTTATCTAGCGGACTAGTATAATAATTACAAGGAAATATTATTATTGGACGTTCTGATCAATAATTGCTAACATTAGCTATTAGTTGTTACTTCTGTCATGTCTTTAGTTGTATTTATTAACTATTTTAATATATCATTTAACTTTATTTTAAACACTTTAATGAGATATAATACTTTAAATATGAAGAGAGAAAAAACTGGGATAGGTGGCTCAGCCCTCGTATGGCTATTACTATACACATTCCTGGACAGAGCCCAAGAAATGAGTTTTGATTCACTCATTTATTTGTATTTATTTCATTAAACTGATTTGAGCCATGCAATATTGAAAGATTGTTCTTGTACTATTTAGACTTTATTTTTTGTTTTTGACTTGACAATAAACGAATGTGTTAGAAGTATAAATATAAAATGTCTCTTGAACCACTTGTTTCTACTTTGGGGTAAAACTTGATAAGAAAAAACTGTTTATGACATACATATGTGATACCTAGGGATGTGATATCTCTTTTCCTTATGTTTTTCCTGATTTATCTTGCCCTGGATACCAACAAATTCATTTGAAACAGATAACGGAAGATAATTACAATCATTTTGTGAACCTCGGAGGAAAAAAAAGTTTTAGTACAACAAAAAGAGAAGTTTCATATTTTCTATCAGATAAATTTAACACATTTCACATATTGTGTGCTAAAGATCGTGCAGTGCATGATTGTAAAACAATCATTACAACACACTGTTTTCCTTATGTTTAATTATAATATCAACCTGATGAATGTTTTTAAGAAGACTTTAAAAAGATGGTGTTTTTGCTTGAAGATAGTAGACTTATGAATGAAGCCGAAGCCGTAATACGAAATTACTTTTGAAATATTTACCATAGTGTCAATGGAATATAAAAAACCACATGTATTTAAAGAAGCATTTAAATAATTACTGACTACCATACTGAGCTAAGAAATTGATAATTTTCTAAATAGAGAGTTTTTCATGAACACAAAAGAAACATTCTTATGTTTCAAAATTACTCAAAATTACATTTCATTTGATAATATTTGACTAACTATCATTATAAATATAATTCTGATGTAGTATTGATAATACATTAAAATTTATGATAAATTTTGTTATATTTATTCTACTATTATTTAAAGGGTGCGAAACGTTGATTGATTACAATACTTTGTTTAAACAACCATCTATCACTCGCTGGAAAATATAAAATATATGGTCGATTTGCTTCTTTTTTATATTATTATTTTAAAGAATATTATTGTTTTTAAATATCATAATAATTCTTTAAAATATCATAAAGTTTCTTTTACTAAGCGTTAAAATAGTAATTCTGTTTGAGTCGATAAAAAATTGCTAGGTCTATTTAAATAAATCCAGCAAGTACAGCGAGTTATCATTATTTAAAGTCGAGTTTCCAGTGTTTCTTTACGATAAGTAAAGTATAGTAATCATGGAAAAATTTGATCTCGAGATTTTGACGGATTCACATGTTTTGAGGTCCCCATAGTCCTTTTTATAAATTTGTTGATTATGTATATGTCTGTTTGTGTGTGTGTGTGTGTGTGTGTGTGTGTGTGTGTGTTCGATCCCACCTGGCCCTCGATTTATTCACGCGGGAGGTGAATAAATCTGACTGCGTCGTCCCTCGGAGAGGACGTTATGCCGTCGGTCCGAGCCGGTACGATGTCAGGTACTCGTTATAGAACCCTATTTGAAACGCACTTGAGTTAGACAAAATTTAGGACTCCCAATGTAGAATCTGTAGAATCAACTATCAAGCAAAAAGCTGGTAAACGGTTGACGTAATCACCCGCTAGGGGATCGGTTTAAACGACAATGTAAATAAATGTAAACAAATCCGACAAGTATAGAAGGCGATCCATTAGTTTAGGACGAATATTCATTGCTCTTTGTGGTAATTAAAATGTCACGAATTTTTTTTTGCGAATTGCTGATTTTTTGTCCAGTTTTTTGTCAAAATTTCATTGTTCTTTAATTACCCGTTTGACAACAAAAAACCATTTTTTGAATAGAAAAAATTAACCCTAAAGTGTTTTTGGTGTATGTACTTTTGAAAAAAAATACTTCACCTGATTTTCCACATAATACTCTATCTTTAGGTACAATTTCATTTTGTATTAGCTTTGAGTTTGAATCATAAATCAAAATTTTTACTGAAAAAAAAAAATTTCCAGTTGTTTTAAAAATCTGAAAATTTTTTTAGTTTTCCTTTTACAGCTTTAAAGATAATGCCAAAATTTAAAGACTCTAGAGTTAGTAGTTTAGGAGAAAAAAAATATTGTCTAAAAACTTATTTTGGCAAAAAAAAGTAACTTCCCAATATGCATAATCCCATACAATCAGGTTCATTTACTTTGGGGACCTTAAAACATGTAAATCCGTCAAGACATCGAGACCGAATTTTTTCAAGATCATTATATTTCACTTAAAGTAAAGTAAAAATGAAATAATTTTGGACTGTTAGAAAGGTCAGTATAGTCTTAAAAACGGAATCGTCAAGTTAATGATTACGTTTTTATATGCACACTGTTTATATTAACTTAGAATTTTTTTCACACTTAAGCTTTATAGATAACAGACTTTACAATATTTTTTTTTAAAAATCTTTAACTGGTCTTATAAGTTAGTTTAGAATGTAAAACATTTCAGCGCACACGTGTATTTGCATGTGCAAATACACGTGTCTTTGTCTGTGTCTTTGAAACACAGACATTGCATCCTTCTTCCGCTTTAGCCAAAAGAGCAGGAAATCTGAAAAAATTTCGAGAAAGATGTGGAGCAAGCTTTATAAAACTAAGAGGAAAGAAGATGAAGAAAAATATAGAGATGTCCAATGTAAATTCAATAAAACAAAAGAAAAATATGAAGAAACTATGTTCAGGGAATAGTTGTCGTTATAATTTCCAGGTTGGTAAATTGTTAGTTATGAAGCAAGAATGGAATTACAGGCCTTAAAGCAGAAGATGAGTCATGGACCAAATCATTAGGAGTAATAAATTTGCTTTCGGATACACATTTTTTAACTAACGATTTATCGGCAAATGTAACAGCTAAGAAAATAATCCTGCCTCCCTGAGAATCAGAAATTCAGAAACAACTGACTACTTCAGAGACTATAAATGAGCTGTGTTGGCAATTGTCACATTCAAAGTTGTAGGAAAAAAATAGCATCTCCCGAATTTTGATGAAATCACTTCAAAAAAATTTTTATCTTAATATTTATCAAACTACAATTTGTTGGTTTAGCGAAAGGGTTTTGTTACGAATTATTGCAAGATTGTCTATATACGAGTATTACAAAAAAAAGAAAAAGAAATCTTATTTTACAATGAATATGTATGCTACATATAATTAGAATTGTTAAACGGTGCGACTTATACAGTGTTTAAAATACTTTCTGTGAACACTTCCCTAGCGACGTGCAGACATCATGAAAATGATAATTCACATGTGGATTCAAAACCTGGGAATCCATAAATATCACAAAGTTTTTTTTTTACGGTCCTTATAATATATGCCATGCAATTTTAAAAACCTAGTGAGGGATGCACTCAACTTATTGTAAGTGAAGATATTCTCAAAGTTAATTAAGTTTTATATTTATTTTGCGGTGACTACCCTGGAGACAAATCAGCACACTATGTGCAGATGCATTATCAAACACATAGTCAATCCATTTAATTGCTACATTTATTTTACATCGTTCAAATAAAGAAGACACTGTAGATATTCAGTAAAATGAGCTAAATTTTTTTAGCCTTACTACTAAGTAGAACATTGAAATTTTCTCCAAGCATCTACTAAAATTAGAGAGGTATTTAAAAAAATGTCGATGATATCAGACTATTACAAGTATTAATACAGCTTGAAAGCCTGAAATTTAATTTCAAATAATTTCTACCTATCTAAATTATTAGATTTTTCCCGTAAACTTTTTTAAGTATTTTATTAGAGTCCATTTAAACAGATAAATCAGTTAAGAAAATTTAAAAAAATCTTCAAGTCATTTCGTGGAGAAATTTGATGAGTTATAAGTGAAAAATATTTTTAATGATTAAGGGAATATAATGTAGAGGTATAAATTTATGGCAATTACATATATGATTTCACTAGACAGAATCATTATATCTTTATTAATTTATTGTACTGTTTTGGTTCTTTTTATGAGGAATAATCATAAACATTTATGACAAATATAGTTATAAGTTTGTAATATAAGTATTGTATTTTATGGTAATTTACAAAATTGGCAGATGGCCCTAAAACTATTTATGTTATAACTGACTAAATAGGTAAACAACATTAAAATAAATGAAGTCATTAAATTGATCGCCTATGAGTTTGATAATACGTGTACACGGTTTAAACACATTAAAAAAAAATCCAGAATTAAATTGTTCTCAATAAGTTTGATAAATATTTACTCATAGTAAAGTTGAGTATGGGCTACTCCAGTTTTGTTTTTAAGTATTAATAATAGTAAGAAGTACTATTAAACATGTATATAAAATATAAAAAAAATATTTATTTTCTGCAACTTTGCAGAAAGTAAAGGTATGACCAAGTTCATTACAATCAATTGAATATGTTCTGTTAGAATGTGGTTATTTCCATACCCCTAATTAAAACACCTATTCTCAATTAGGGCAGCATGTGGAATGTTTAGAAAATTGTCGAAAGAAATCCACCCAGCCACTTGAAAACAATCACCAAAACTTAATTCAAGAGACCTCTAAATCTGTCAAAATCTAATAATATATTTTTTTTACTATGACTAAACTTTATATGCATCTACCATTGGAGAAGTTATTCAAGAACGGTACGTTGAAACGTATATTTCTAAATAGTATTACCAATATTAGGTTTAAAAGTATTTGAATGTCATATTAATTTATTTTAAGTAATTCGCAATTAGTTTTTTTTAAAAATTTGAAGTTTAATAAATGTCTCTAGTATTATTAATATACCAGATAATTAATAGTTATCAGTATATTATATATACTGATAACTATTAAGTTAGTTTAGACTAATGTCTTGAAACGGTTTCCGTGTCGGGTATTGCCAGGAAATAGGATGTGGTTTTTTAGTGGGTCGGGACCCCCAACCCCACATACCCTAAGCAAGACGTCTTGCTAAGGGATCTGATGAACAGATTTTTCCACATCCAACGACGAAAAAAAAATGTCTTGAAACTAGACATTAGCACATTAGTCTAGACATTAGTCTTTTGCTACTTTTTAATTATAGACTAGACAATATAACGGAAATATTGCGTTAAGACGCGAAGAATGATCCTTTAAATGTATAATCATTTAGTATTGATTTAATAAATCTCACTTATATCATGAATTCAGATCATACCGTGCCTATGATCAACTTTTATTCCACAGTTATAACTTTATTACATTACTATAAATAAAGTATAGTGATCGTGAAAAAAATTGATCTCGACTTTTTGACAGAATTACATGTTTTGAGGTCCCAGAAATCGATTTATGAAGTTTTTTCCATGATGTCTGTGGGTGTGTGTGTGGGTGGGTTGGTATGTATCCAAAGTTTGTGGTTATGCTACGGTCCAGGATCTTTTATGGGTCAAGTTGATATTTTACACAAAAATGGACCTCCTAGTGTACATGCGCCCTTTTGTTTGGGAGCAATTATTCATGATGAGAAAGTAACTTTTTTTTTCAAAAACCTGTTTTTAGACTACATTTTTTTTTTCTTCTAAACTACAACTTCTAGAGTCTTTAAATGTTGGCATTATCTTCGTTGCTTCAAAAGCAATAATCGAAAAATAACCTCAGATTTTTAAAACAACAGGAATGTTTTATATAAAATGTAAACATTTTGACTTATAATTCAATCTGAAGCTCGTGAGAGCGATACAAGCCGTACCGTTTAACGGATCAAAATGAAACTATACCTAAAAAGAGAACATTCTGAAGAGAATGCTTTGAGATAATTTTTTTTCAAAATTAAATTCAAATTTCAAAAACTGAATGTAAAGTTGAGTGGACGCCACTCCAGATTTATATCATAGTATTTATGATTATTCTTTTTTCTTTCGTAAAGTTCATTGCTTTGAAACTAGACATTAGCACAGTCTTTCGCTACTTTTTAATTATAGACCAGATGACTAAACGGATAAAAAATTATTAAATATTTCTGGCACAATCAAGGAAAATAAAACAATACCGATAAAACTCTATATAACAAAATATAACCTTACTCTAGGAGGCATGAAGAACTGCACATTACCTGCTAAGATAGTAACTTGTCTATACTCAATGGTTGTAAGTTAAATTTAATAAATGTTGTTGTATACGCTTAATCTTAAAGAACTTCATTAATTTCAGTCGATTCGGTACCATAATATTATTTAATGGTATTCCCGCGGTGGCTCTTTCATCCAATATTTCGATGCAGTCATCCAGAACTTTAGGCACTGCTTACCATCTATGGCAAAGTCAGCGATTGATCCTTGTTAGGATTCGACTGTAGGTTGAATCAGGAGTACCTGATTCCCAAATGGATAAAATTATCGCTTTTTGTTTGGGTAACTTTATGCAAGCTTCCGTAGACTACAGCTGAGAAAGTATTCTGTGAAACAAACTTCTCCATTCAGTATCCCTGTAGTCTTATTTTGTTTAACTAAATCGCTAGGGTATAGTAAATAATGAAGTAATGGTTCTGTCCAAACAAACTCGTATGATCAGCACTATTGAGCAGATACTGATCATCTTGCATACTATTCTTCTTAATACTTTAATTTTTTTTAAACATTTTAGCTATAAAATTAACTTATTAAAATCATTTCAATGGTTTCAAAACATTTTAAGTCTTATATATTTCTCCAATTAGATTCTGATAACTAATTGTTCTAAATACATGCATATTGTTAATACATGCAGTAGGTTTGTTGCGATCGAAGATGGACAACGTCCGAAAGCGCTCCAACTCCATGATCATCTTGCGAGGTATGACGGTTTTACCTATTTCTCATATAATTGTTCTAAGTTAATGTAAACCAGTCCAAGTAGAGCAGGGAATCTTTATTAAGAGTAGAGTTTTATATTTATATAGAACCAAAATTCTTGCAATTTTTATCATAAGATAGATAAAAAAAGATAAATAAGATAGATGCACAATAAATGAATTAAATTTTTACTGTTTACAATATAGCGAAAAAAATATTTCCAGAATTTACAAAATGCACAATAATGACAAAAAAAAAAAGGCCAAAAAAGCTGTCAATAGAAGTATTCTTATATATCTCCTAATAAACCAGTAAAGTGTTTACAATAGTTTTTGAGTGAATCATCAAAAATCTTTACATTTTACTCAACTTTGACCTTGTCTATAATTTTCAAAAAAATATACAAAAAAATTTGTTGTGGTAATATTAGATCCTTATAAGCTATAAAATTTCAACTCCTTATAATTACCACTTTATGAGAAGAAGCAGTGATATGAAAAAGGGAAATGAATAATAGAGAATAAAGTAGACTCCTCATGAAACAATACTGCCCAAAACTAGAAATCTCATTTATACTATAAGAGTTTTTTTTTGTGTAATATCAATAATGTATCAAGCTGTGTGACCTAGTTCTTTACATATATAACAAAGATTAAAGCAAGAAAAAATAGGGCGAAAGGATTTCCATGTATTCACCCTTGAAATGCACTATAGCGTAGTAGGGTCAAACAAATGTAACAAATATATATTTTTTATTGTTACTTTCACTAAATAGGCAGTACAAGAACAAATAAAAAAATGATTTAATAAAAAAAACCTAAACGCAAAAAAAAAATCAAATGGAAGGATATATCCCACTCATAAAACGTGAAAGTGTAAGAAAAAAATTGAACCCCTCCTGTAGAATATGAACTTTGGATTTCTTCCCCTCTACCACCCCTCTCCCTTTATTATTTTTAGGCTGTGAGTATACCCTATTTAGGTTAGGTTAGGTTGCAGTGACAGTTCCACAAGGGAACAGACGTAGGCCGATCATTGGCCCTTTGTTTTACCACACAATGAAGATTGATTCTACAGTGGGAGTACTAAATTTTGCCTAACTCAAATGTATTTAGAGTAGGGATCTTTAACGAGTACCTGACATCGTACAGGCTCGGGACTGACGGTTTAACGTCCTTCTCCGAGGGACGACGCGCTCAGATTTATTCACCTCCCGCATGAATAAATCGAGGGCCAGGTGAGGATCGAACCCCGGTCCTATCAGTTCAGAGGCGAGCACGTAACCACTGAGCTAGCCTGGCCCGCTCTATACCCTATTTATAACATATAAGAGTGCGTGATCTATGCCAGTGGACACACTTACACACCTAAAGAAACATGGGGGTAACTAGATCCTAGCACTAAGTGTCCTTTGTCCCCATATATATAGAACCGCTGGGTGATACGCAAAATCATAGTCCCCAGCTTAGTTATGTCTCAACTTTGGTTCACTTACAGATATAACATCGCAGCCATGTAAAGTCTTGCGTAAATTGTAATTGTATTCTAATAAACATAAAATTAAAATTTTTGTTATAATATTGCGTGATATAACATTGTTTCTATTTTTGGTACGTTCCAAATTTTTCAAGTTCCAGATTTAATTTGTAAAAGTTATTTTTAAATTACATATGTATAGTCTTTATAATAGTCCCCATTATATACGACTTTAAGAGAAATATAATTACTTTGGAAAAGTACCAATTCACACGAATGAGTTAAAACATAGATTTTTATGATAATATGACTGGCAAATCTTTGTCTAACTAACAATGCTTTATTAAAATATCCCGTAAAAAGAAGGCTGTAGAAAGTTAAAATTTTATGTGCAAAATATTTTCAATTATATGAAGTTTTAATCTATTAAAAATATAGAGAAAATTATAGAGAAAATTATAGAACTTGTAAAAGTCTAAATCGTGCTTCCTGTGTAAGAAATGCAAATATAAAGTTAATTTTTATTTGTGGTTAAATAATAATCATTATTATTTTGATAGAAGATGGTTGTAGGTGGTAACTGTGAGTATTTCTAATTAAATTTCAGAAAAATAAGGCAATTATAGTTCCCAATAACAGCAACATAAAATCAAATAACAAAGTTTTCAAGAAACAAAAGATAGTTTGAAAAATATAAAAACGTTTTCAATCCCTAAATTAACAGGAGAAACTGCCAAAGATGATGAAAACTAGCTAAAAAAATACTCAATGAGCTATATAAACGTATTGGAAAAGGTTCTTTTATCTTAAATTAAGGTGACCAGATGGCATCATACCGTAACCAGACTGGTAATGCCCTTAAACCCTGAGATAGGCTAAAAAAAGGCAATCCTTGACACCACTCTCTGACCAATATTATACCTTTTAACAGAGGGTAAATCCCTCTCCATATTTGCCTCACAACCTGAAAAATATGCTCCATTAACAGGTCTAATGATACAGTGTTCTAGTTCGTCCAGCTGCCATTCTGCCACCAGATATACTCTGGCATAACTGGATTCATAGCTAGGATTTTTCAAAGACGGTTGCTCTCTGAGAACACCTCCATTCTAGAACAGAAGTTTCTACAAGAGTTCCTCTTCGCAGTAGTAACCTACTTATTGAATACTAGGCTGGCCTTCATATATTCATATGCTTCACAACCTTAACCAGGTTGAACAGCCGGTAAAATTCCACCCTCAGTGTCCTAATTTCAGACATCGGCCAAGGGCGTCTGATATTCCTGCTGACCCTACGCATAGGATAGGAAGCTTTGGTTACTTGGTTGCAGGCAGTCGTCAACCGTTCCAAAACAGCGTCCAATTCCACTGCGTCCTTAGGCTTCGGTACGGGTTCCACTAAGACTCTAACCATGGTTTCTCTAGAGACACTCACGTCTGTATCCTTCCTGTTCCAATACATAGGATAGTCTGGTCTAAACTATATATATACTACTGGTATATAGAGTTTGAATGAATTCTGGTATCCTAAAGGCTCAGCCGGAATCCAGGCTCGAGAGCTACGTCTGCTAGGAATAACTTCCTTGCCTATTGATTCCAGTCTCGCAGCAGGCGAGACCTTTCCTATACTTGAGATAGCCAGTTTAAAAAGGTCTGCACGTCTTGGTCCGCACACGCTATAAGCCTTATGTGACTATGATACCAACTTGTTTTCTTGCAACTAGGAGCCGTGACAGAGTTCTCCGTTAATATACCATCATACTCGCCGAGAAGGGCAATCTCCACCTTTTCCACATCCTCTGTTGAAATACCCCATGGAACTGAATGCGTTCAATCACTGCCCAGATATAGTGATCCTTGATCACATCGCTAAAATCATGAGGTAAACGTTACTTGGGTGAAGGTCTCAACTCCCCTTCTGTCCCTATAAGCCTTCAGGGAAGGTGAAATATGCTTGTTAGATTTGGCAGGCCCAGTAATCCGGAATCTCGTTTCCTCTGTCTTTTCCCTTTCAGAGTCTGAAATGTGCCTCTCAAGGACGGACATATCCTTTCTCTTCTGCACAGCAACTTCTATGAGCATGTTGCCAACAATATGTTTTATTGATTCAGTTTCCATAAAAGACCCACGAGTACCGCTGGGTAAATGTCCTCCTGTTGAGAGTCCTGAATTACCAGGTAAGCCTAATAACTCCGGGAGGACGCCAGCTATCTCAGATGCTCCGCTTTGACACTCCTAAACTAAGAAGAAACAGAAGAAAATGAAAAAAAAGGAAAAGGAAAAAGGCCGCTTTACTTTCGTCCGTCAGAGTAAGGCAGTACAAACTACCTCGCTCTGTCTAGGGGCTCGACCCTGGAACCCAAAGGCAATAAATGACTAAAAATCTGACTTAAGACGGCACATGTATTTCATTTACCTAATTATAACATCAGGGGATCTTTAGAGTAGCACTGGTTGTGTCACCGTAGTTCTGTTGATGCAAAAGAAATTACATTCTTTTACTGGATTATTAATGACATTTTTTTAAAGCAATGTAAACAAACCTGACAAGCACAGCAGGTTGAGATAATTTCAACTACAGATTAACATTTTTTACGGTTATATTTCCATTTCCAATAATCAAATTTCCTTGATTTTTTTCTTTTATCATACTATTTTTAGGTATATTTTATACGTAAAATGTTATTATTCTATGAGAACTTGTTGAAGCAGAACAAAATATTTTATAAATTCACAAAAGGCATTGTAATATCCCTTTCTTTCAAACCAATTTCAATAAAAAATTGTAGATTCCACCACTTATTAGGACTTATTTTTATGTTCAATTTTTTAATTAAAGGAAGAAAATCTTTTAAAAGCTTATTTGTCACTACTAGAGAAAAGTTTTTTTGAACTTTTGACCTTCGAGGACAATACTTGTGCGAATCGCTTTTGTTTCATTTGTATTAAATGCCAATCAAATAGCCAGAGTCACTGCGGTTTTAATCAAAATAATGTAGACAAATTATTAGCAAAAAGAAAAAAAGAGGTTTTTTTTATATAAAGCGCACTAAAAAAAACTGCAATTATGGTGCAAAGCTGTTCCCCTTCAGGGATAACAGGAACTTATACGCGTAATTTGGTGGTAATAGCTATATTATTTTTCGAGATATCTTTATGACTCTCTCTCACTCTCTCTCTCTCTCTCTCTCTCTCTCTCTCTCTCTCTCTCTCTCTCTCTCTCTCTCTTCTCATACACACACATACACACTCATGCATGCATGCGGACCAATTTGCAAAACTTATTTTATGGGATTCAGAGTACAGCAAAACCTGTATTTCCGTTGAAACCTGGATTTCGAAATTTTGCACCGAATGCAATAGTTATTTGTTTATATTTCTTATCGAGAGTAAATGAAAGCCAAATGGTTAATAATAAATATCCACTTGAGTGTCTTATCAAATTTCTTTACCTTAATTTAAATATTATTAAAATAGGTATAATAAGGATAGCTATATTTAAATAAATCATAGAATTACATTATTGTCAATGAATTTTCATCATATGTATACTTGACCACTACTGATTTTTTGTTTAAGTAATGCCTTATGTAAGAGAATTAATTAATAGAACACTTAAATAATTTATATAATATATTCTTATTTTCTTTCAAATTACTTCTGAGTTTTATCTTTCACAGATTACAAAGTTTGAAAAATAATTTGCAAGGAAACGTCAACAGATCTGAGATAAGGTATATTGCTTTATAAGTAGTAGGTAATTTGTATTACTGATTATTTTTCCATTGTACACTTGAAAACTTTAATGTTAATGATGGCCAAAAATTTGAACATTTGAACCACTTCAGGAGCTTGCATGCTCGCCGCTAGACTGGTAAATCCCAAGTTTAATTTTCACTCTGGACTCCATTTCTTCAAACAGGAAGTTGAAAGATCTGAGTACGTTGTTCCTCAGAGTGGACGTCAAGCCGTCAGTCCCAAGCCTTTACTATCTCAGGTACTCCTTCTAAATCCCTACTCTGAATATATTTGAGTTGAACAAAATTTAGGACTCCCAATGTAGAATAAACCCAGTGATGAGGCTCTCTCTTATTTCAAATGGGTGCTAAATAAGAAATGAGCCACACTTTCCACCTCTCTAACAGCACTAAAAAGTGAAAGTCTATAAGTGCAGACACTTAAAAAAAAACAGAAAAAAAATTCAACTACATCATGTATTTGATATTTTCAAATTTTTCAACACTATTATCGATAAGCAG
The DNA here is from genome assembly GCA_026182355.1 of Hermatobates lingyangjiaoensis. Taxonomy (NCBI): domain Eukaryota; kingdom Metazoa; phylum Arthropoda; class Insecta; order Hemiptera; family Hermatobatidae; genus Hermatobates; species Hermatobates lingyangjiaoensis. The sequence goes on from JAPFBL010000044.1 coordinate 4,236,742, forward strand.
TACGATCTAAAGGGCATTCAATACAGAAAGACACCTAAGTTTGACTAAGATACTTTTTTACAGTAACAACTTGGCATGAAGAGGCTACGGAACCTACAATAGTTCATCCAGGATGGTAATCATTCATTAATTCATTTCCAAGAAATGAACAATAATATTAATGAAACCAAAACCAAGTATTATTATTATTTTAGGGGTGTGAAAAATATTGCAGTCGTAAAAAAGCTGTTGTATCTCCCTTACAGTGTTAACTATTAACACACTAGTGACTTTTAATTATTTTAAAGAGTCCTACATCTATATCTTTAACACCAAATAAGAATAGAAGATATTTTGATAACTGTAAAGTAATTAGTTTTCCTCTCAACCTTTTCAAAGTCATTAATAGATTATGTATTATATTATAATCTGATTATATACACAATGTATACATAGTATGAAAACAATTTGTTCAATCATGCCGTTTATCTGTTCACAATTTATACAAGGATACAAATTTATAATTGTTTGTTTTTTGGATCTCAGAATATTTGAAAATTTAAATAAGTTACTAAAAACTATTAGTATTTCCCTAAACTGTACAGGTGGAGGATGAAAAAGTATAGGGGAAATCAATAACAATGACAAGCTCATCGTACACCTTTCAGAGAAAAGATAGGAAAAGTTACATAGAAAAACAGTCTGCATCTTGGTATAGATACGTCCACACTTGAAAGGTTCTAATTATATTATTATATGGTAAACATGGGTTCTTGAAATACATGTATAAGAAACAAATAGTAAAAAATCAAAATAAAGCCAAAAAGGAAAACGTAAAATTGGAAAAAAAAAACTTGTCAGAGCTGTTATGTCAGAAATTATTGTTTTACATGAACCAGCCTGTTTCCCGAAGTACAGGGACTGCTTTTATATGAGGCGCAAGTTATTAGAGGTGTTACATGTGTTGTCCTTATATTGACCAATGCCAATATCAAGGTCTTTACCAGTCGGAGTATTCCTTGGTATATGAACCAATTATTTAAATTTATAAATCATGAAAATAATTCTGAATAATAAAATTGTAGATGAAATTATGAAGAAAGCAACGTAATAAAGGTAATATAGGTTTTTGTACGGTACAATAATTTTTAAAAGCTACCAAAAATTTTTTCTTCAGTTATTCAGTATGTAATAAAAAAAAAGCCATTACGTAAATATAAGCTCTTCCAAATTTAAACATACATAGATTTATATGAAACCAATGTTGCAAAACTAGAAGTACAGCTCTATTTAAAGTGTCGGACTAGAGTAGACATCGAAATAAATTGAAAATACATTTACACCTTTAGCATTATGAAAGTGGTTCTATACTCGTCTAGGAAATTTTTGTTTTGCCTATTTGTCTGCAAAAGCAAACTATGAGTCATGGCACTGTATATGAACACTCCTCTCAAACGTCCATGCCATGAAAGTCCAACATAGCCAAGTGCACGGCACCGCAAATTAAATTTATCCGTATAATAATGTTCACCACGTCCATTATTTCCAGTGTCTCTTTTCAAATTGAACCAATTTCGTTTTAATGCAACAAGAAGTTCCTGCAGGTAAATTAACTGTATACAATAAATATAGGAATTTAAAGTTGAGTCACGGGACACTAACTAAGTAAAAATTACAGTATCATTTCATAAGATTAATATTATTATTTATTCAAGTAATAATTTTTATTAAAACGTTAAAATTTACACTAGTTTTAAAAATTTATAATTCAAACTAAGTTTTTAAATTTTAAAATTATATGTTAAATTTTCATTCCATATTAATTTGTCATGGTATATATCTAATAGAAGTGGTCAAACCATTGATTGAGTGGTCAAACATTACATCATTCGAGCATCAGAGAGAATGTCCACCGATCACTTTAAAACGGTCGTTTCATTAGAGCTTTACTTGTTACACAATGGTATATTTATGTAAAATGATTCCTGTAATTTTAAATACGTTTGATTCACTACAATTACTCGCAACATTTCTAGTCATTACAGTTAAACTTTCTTCTTTTATTTATTATTCAGACAAATCTACTTTTTCGCTGTTTGTGTACGCAGTGATAGCTTTCAGAATTTATATCCTTCAGAATTATGAGAGGGATTTTTTTAATTTTTGAAGCCATTTCTCTGGAACCTGTTTAAGCAGTATTTGAAAACAAAAAGTGCACAGAACACCAGAACATTCAAGCCAACCTAGTAGTAACTTAAGATCAAAATGAACAACTCCCAGCGATGATCATATTTGCTTTGTTTTAATTAAATTCACCAAACTTAATAATACTCGGGGGAAAAAAAAATTAACTTAAATAAAATTACTTCAAATACTAATAATCGTTACTTTTCAGAAGCTATATTTTGAGATTATTGGTAGCGTGGAGTATCAGACAAGTTTGCTGGGTGCTTATCCAATATTTTATCCGTTTGTAGAACGAAGAAGGTTGGGTCAATGACTCTATGTGAGTCCGAAATTCCTCTTGCACGCATCAGGACAACATTCCCCCTTCAGACACATTCAACGAAGATCCTGTCCATCTAACCTAACAGTATGATATTCTACAAGTTCTAGTCGTTGTTATCTTGGCATCTCATATAACTTACTAATAAATAACATTAAATACATTTTTCTTATAGGTACTCTTCATCCATACAATATTACCACAAAAAAAAAAATTAAAAGCAATCGCCTTTTTTTTAAAAAAAGAAAGTTCATTATTAATAAGAATTTTATATATTATTTTCAGGTCATTAATATTAATTTAAAAAAATAGGATTTTAATGTCCCTTTACATAGCAATGTTTCTTCATTAAATGAATGTTAAGTTTTTAAAAGAAAGAAATGGTTTTTTTTTTAAAGGTTTGAAGTAAATAGACAATAACAATGGAAAAATAAAAAAAATGTTTTCAAAATTTCTCGTTCACAATCTCACAAACTATTGTTTTAACGTTTTTATTGTTGAACATTATAAAGAATGGTGCAATTTTTTTGAAAAAAATGGTCCTGTTACTTTCTGTAAGATTTAGTCTAGTGTATTTTATTACAGTTATCCGACTTTATCCACAGTAAAAAATATTGGTCAAAAACAACGAAACAAGAAAGTACATTAGAAGTCAGTGTAGTAGTTATCTCAACCTGAAGGTGCTTTTTGTTTTCTGACTACCATTCTGTATATGTATCTTAATTTCATTTAAAACATATAGTACATTTTTTAAGAAATTCAGATGACGACCTTGAAAATGCCACAAATGGTATTTTCAATATCCCTGCCAGGTGTTATTTTTTTGGTGTAGCTCTATTACCGTTAGAAAAAAAAAATCATTTAATAATATATTAATCGGCGAACAATCGCCAGAATCTACTCGTTACCAGAACAATAATTCATAATATCAAGGAATATTACGGAACTACCAACTTATTCTTTTCGTACAACTGTTAGGTAAAAAGGTAAAATTATTTATTAAGTTCATTTATTATACAAAGCTACAATAATTTATTGTCCAAGATTTATATCAGTTCAAATTTTCTCAGGAAATTAAATCAAGTTTCTCTGAATTAGACAATTCATTGATTATGATTACAAGAGGATTATTTGTTGTTTACATATACTAGATGGGGTGGTATTTTATGAGGAATAAAAGCAATTTGTTTTCTCAAATTTCACTCCTCTTAGACACTCTGAAGCTTGCTTTAAAAACACGAAGAGTTGCCTGAATTGAAATCCACATCTGCATTTTTGAAAACGAATCTATATAAATAAAAGAAAGGTTTTGTCTGTACATTGCTTAGAACTGACTCAATTCAAGTTATCTTTACGTTTCATACATTAGAGAAACTTAATCTACCCTTAGAAAAATTTCTGTCTGTCGGTTTGTCCGCAAAATTTTGTCACAAGTAAACTCAACCACCATAAGACATAGCGAGCTGGAACTTTGACAGTACATTTGTGTATGTCTATCTTAAAATTTAAGCTTTGAATGAAAGGGAAATTCAACATGGAAGCAAAGTTATGGACTTTTAAGCATAAAATTTTGTCACAAGTGAACTTAGACACCATAAGGCATAGCAAGCTGAAACTTTAAAAGTAGGTTTGTGTATATCTAACTTAAAATTTGAGTTTTAAATAGATTGAAAATTCAACCTAGAAGTGAAGTTATGGACTTTCAAGCTGTCTGGTTAACTTCACAGACATGTTTCTTTTGAAAATATAGAGAATGTAGGTATTATTAGTTTATTTTAATTTTATTTGCATTTAAGCTTCCAGCAAGAGATAATTGACAAGGTGTTTCCCGAAGTTCAAGATCTACCATCTATTCAGAATAACTGGCTTTGTGAACGAGCTATTCTCGCCCCTACAAATGAGCAGGTAGGAATAATCAATAAACAAGTTCTTGCACTATATCAAGCTAAGGAAAGAATTTACAAGTCAGTTAACAGAGTGATTAGTGATGAGTAAGCAGCTCATTATCCAATTGAATTTCTTGACTCCGTGACTGCTCCTGGACTGCCTGCTCATGACTTCAAACTTAATGTTGGAGCACAAATCGTGCTAGTAACTCCAGTTACGAAACTTGTGTGTACCAAAAATGTTCAACGGGACACGACTCCGAATTCGTGCTTTGCACAGACACTTTATAGATGCTGATATCATGACAGGGTGTGGTACTGGAGAGTCAGTGTTTATACCACACATACCATTGATACCTAGCAACTGTATCTTTCAATTCAAACGGTTGCAATTTCCCTTCAGCGTCTGTTTCGCAATGACGGTAAATAAGTCGCTAGGCCAAACTCTATCTATGACAGGAAACGAAGTGAGTGAGGCCAATTGTTTCTCACATGGTCAACTGTATGTTGCTTGCTCAAGAGTCAGAGGTTCCAATTCTCTGTTCTTCCTTGCACTTGAAGGACAGACAGCCAATGTGGTGTATACAGAGACACTTACGTAAAACTGTGCTAATAAATATATTTCTTCCTATTGTATAATTTTTCTAACAATATGTTGAAACACCGCGTATCATCTCTGAATGTTTGTAAAAAATACCCGTCAAAGACGAGCACGTTTGCTAGTTAGTTTGTATTTCTTTATGATATAGTTTACTTGAGGGATATTTTTTATATTATGCAATTTTGTTTACCAGTTTTAATGTTTATTACATTCACTAGTCACGTCGGTGAACCAACAACTGGTCGAGAGAAATATCTAATTAGTTAATGAACGTAATATATTCAGCATAAAGCCATATTAATTGTCCCAAAACACATCACTTTGGACTCATTATCCACAATTGTCATTCGCTTGAAAATGTTATAGAACTACAAGGTAAGAGGCTGTTGCACGTTGTCTGAATGTTTATAAACTGGTTTCACTCGACCAAAACAGTTATCAATGACCATTTATTTCAGTTTCAAAATGTTTATTATTACTCTTCATCACAAGTGGTGGAAAAATGTAAGGAGGTATCTGCAAGACTGACGTTAATGGCGAATTCATGGTAAAGAGTTTATATTAAACCTGTTACTGCATGGTTTGTTGTAGCAATGGTGTTTAATTTCAATATTACTTTGGACAAATTTTACATTTACTCTTTGACCTTAAGTGATTTTATATTGTTATACCATTAAATTATTACTGTTAAGATTAAAGTGTAACAACCAGAAGCTTTACTATCCGCCCCAGTAAACGCATTTAGCGACGTCATTTTTCTGTACTTTTATTTAATGAAATAAAAAAAATAACTTGTAAGCATGAAAACTTGTGAGGGTGATACAAACCAAACGGTTTGATGGATTAAAATACAATTATACCTAAAAATAGAGTATTATGTGGGGGATAAGTTGAGGTAATTTTTTACCAAATTACATTAACCAAAGGGGAAAGGGACCTTATGGTACATTTTCTGTTTTCAGGAAATGTTTTTTGACACTAAATGGCTCATTAAAAAACAATGAAAGTTTGCAAAAAATTGCACAGAAAATTAGCAATTTTTAAAAAAAAATTGTGTTATTTAAATTACCGAAAAGAGCAACAAAGCTACAAAAATTGAATATTCATCCTGGACGAATGGATCACCAAACCAATACACATGATATTAGATCAACAGGAACACAAACCAATACACATGATATTAGATCAACAGGAACACAAACCAATACACATGATATTAGATCAACAGGAACACAAACCAATACACATGATATTAGATCAACAGGAACACAAACCAATACACATGATATTAGATCAACAGGAACACAAACCAATACACATGATATTAGATCAACAGGAACACAAACCAATACACATGATATTAGATCAACAGGAACACAAACCAATACACATGATATTAGATCAACAGGAACACAAACCAATACACATGATATTAGATCAACAGGAACACAAACCAATACACATGATATTAGATCAACAGGAACACAAACCAATACACATGATATTAGATCAACAGGAACACAAACCAATACACATGATATTAGATCAACAGGAACACAAACCAATACACATGATATTAGATCAACAGGAACACAAACCAATACACATGATATTAGATCAACAGGAACACAAACCAATACACATGATATTAGATCAACAGGAACACAAACCAATACACATGATATTAGATCAACAGGAACACAAACCAATACACATGATATTAGATCAACAGGAACACAAACCAATACACATGATATTAGATCAACAGGAACACAAACCAATACACATGATATTAGATCAACAGGAACACAAACCAATACACATGATATTAGATCAACAGGAACACAAACCAATACACATGATATTAGATCAACAGGAACACAAACCAATACACATGATATTAGATCAACAGGAACACAAACCAATACACATGATATTAGATCAACAGGAACACAAACCAATACACATGATATTAGATCAACAGGAACACAAACCAATACACATGATATTAGATCAACAGGAACACAAACCAATACACATGATATTAGATCAACAGGAACACAAACCAATACACATGATATTAGATCAACAGGAACACAAACCAATACACATGATATTAGATCAACAGGAACACAAACCAATACACATGATATTAGATCAACAGGAACACAAACCAATACACATGATATTAGATCAACAGGAACACAAACCAATACACATGATATTAGATCAACAGGAACACAAACCAATACACATGATATTAGATCAACAGGAACACAAACCAATGTACGTGATATTAGATCAACAGGAACACAAACCAATGTACGTGATATTAGATCAACAGGAACACAAACCAATACACATGATATTAGATCAACAGGAACACAAACCAATGTACGTGATATTAGATCAACAGGAACACAAACCAATACACATGATATTAGATCAACAGGAACACAAACCAATGTACGTGATATTAGATCAACAGGAACACAAACCAATACACATGATATTAGATCAACAGGAACACAAACCAATGTACGTGATATTAGACCAATTGGAACAGGAAGTTCAGTTTTCAAACAGTTTCTACAAAAATGGTTGGAACTAATGAATACATCTCATTCATTAGAATAGTTGAATAAAAATAAAAATATCAATTGTTCGCAAGAAGTTTGATACTATCTTTATTTATAGTAAAGTCGACTCTAGACCACTCCACATTTGTTGAATTAGAAACGGCGACAAATTAGTATGCGCCCAGGTTGTAAAGCCTAAGGTACGGCTCTGATGTAACCAATTAACTTAGTAACTTAGATGACGAGTTTGTTTATTCAAATGCAAGCTGAGCGATGGCTGGTTGATATTGGATGAACTAATGTAGTCCCCCTGTTGTCCAAGGGGCAGTGCATGGAGTTTGAGTACATATAGTCTAGCACCGAGCTCTATACAATAGTCCACTCATCATGATGATTCTCAATATTGAAGTAGTTTATCGATCTACTGAAGAATTTGTAAAACTGTTAAAAGTAGAATGTAGCTGCTTCCAGAATACATCATAACTGACAAACACACTCTTCTTCTTGGAATTCAGATGACAGTGAACGAACATTACATCAACAATGAAGTTTTAAGTTTTCGTCAGCACTTAAATTTCAATTATCAATTAAGAAGGAAGTACCAGTAACATAAGAGGAAGGCCTGTTCCTAGACGTGAGGTAGTAAAGCTGAATAATACCCCTTTATGGTATGCAATAATCTTATTAACCCAACCACTACCTAAGTGGTTAGAAAAGTGCACAATCTTCCACAATTATCTATACTATACGAAAATGAAAAATCCACGTTAGTACAAAGAACGAAGTTACTGATTTTACTGAGTTGCTATTCGTTTATTTGCCTTCTTGAGAAGCTATCAATGACTGTTATTAGGTATGTAAATCCTTTAGATTATAAAAACTGGCCCAAATATATTACGTCCAAACCGGCTGTTCGGAGGTTAAAAGAAACACGTGACTAAAAGTGTAACAGCTAACCTTGGAACATGAGCAAGAAATACTTCTTTGAGACAAATGTTGAACTGAAGTCAACGTCTGAACAAACTAGCTCATCTACTGCTGGATAATACAGCGATCCGTTAACTCGCAAGAAATAAATACTTTACACATCGTATACCAGCCAGCTATGCCACCTAGGTTAGTAAAAAAAATAAATTACACATAATTTTAAAACTTCTCACTTGTTGCACTCCCATACATAGACTATTAGTTTTTAGAATCCAATATTTTCCAATGATCCACCAAGACCTCAATACTTCATAGTTGTATTGATGCAAAATAGGCAAATCCTTATTTTTAACAAATATTTAAGACAGATTTTTTTATTTTTACGACAGATTTAAAAGTGCTCTTTTAAAGTGTGGATACCATTTATCTTATTTGGAATTTAAAATATGAAAGTAATTATTGTCAGAATAACCATGATGTACCATGAGATACAGGGAAAATGTATTTAGATAATATATATTACATGAAAATTACTTTAAATTCCCTCATTATTATAAACAAATTTTAAAATCTTTTTAATTGGCATTTAGAAGTAAGAGATTTAGTTAAAGGCAAATCAATTGTTTTTAACAAAGTTGATTAAATTCAACATGGCTGATGAAATCCAGTAAGCTGAATTTAAAGTCAGTAAATCCACAATCTGACAGTTACCTCTGATCTTGTTATCAACATGAGAAATTTATATAAGAATTATTTTTTTAAAAATTATAAAGTTAAATTAGTAATTCTTCAATTAATATGCCTACCTATCACAGAATTTATGTTTGTTATATTTTCTTTGGTAACAGTAAATTATTATACTAAAGGAACTTAAAATCTCATACTACCAACCATCTTCAATTCACTCCACCATGCTTTCATCATCAGACTGTCAAGTGTTCCTTGGCCCAAATACACACACACAACAATATATATATATATATATATATATATATATATATATATACACTTTTTCGATGAAAATACGATCCGAAATGGACAAATACAGTTCAATGTACATAAAGAAACATAGAGAAATTAAAAACACACACTTACAGTCTTCAATTTTCGGTTGAACCGTCTTCAGGAGAGATAAGAGAGGGAAACCAAGCGCACTGGTACAGAGACGGTTGGAGACCCAACAAAGAGACGGTTGGTCTCTAACCGTCTCTGTACCGGTGCGCTTGGTTTCCCTCTCTTATCTCTCCTGAAGACGATTCAACCGAAAATTAGAGACTGTAAGTATGTGTTTTTAATTTCTCTATGTTTCTTCATGTATATTGAACTATATATATATATATTTATTTATTTTATTAGGCAAAAAGGTGATTCCCTATATTAACCCTGACCAAATTCCGAGAAGAAGAAAAAGTGTTTATTATTAATTTGTGGTCAAGAAAACAATACCTTATATATTTATATATATAAGACACATATATTTTACACTTCACGATATTTTAGGACTGGTTTAAAACGGCCACAATCACCAGATCCTCCGTTAATAAACCTGAGTGATGAGTTATACATCCACCAATCAGGAAAATGAGTTTTTTGTAGCTATCATGGTTTGTCTCACTTTCTGACACATTTAATTTTCCCCCATTTCATTTAGGTATGAATAAATTAAACAAAAAAAAAAATAAAAGTTTTTTTCCAAATTAAAAAAAATAAAATACAAAAACATAAATGTACAATTACAAATAATGATTTGAATAAATCACATAGGTTTTTTTTAATATCATAATACAATGAAATAAACAAAATCCATTTTACTTAATCCTCTTGCCTAAAAGATATGGATTAGTATCCAGTTTTATGAGTATTATCAGAATTATTTCTTTGAGTAAATATACAAACATTATTTAACACTAAAATTCAAAGGTAAGTAATAATCACATAAATATTATTTCCACAAAAATTGAATTGAAATTAAAACTTATATACCTATTAGTTTTACTTATGTTCCATATTAAAACATGAACAATAAAACAATAAGTAAAAAAGGGAAATAATAAAGGCTTTAACATAAGTGTTTGGTAAAGATCTCAATTGTAAGTACGCTAATTATTAAAGTAACAAAATAATTAAGAATGCGACCAAAACAAAGCTCAATAGTTCCTAATTTACACAATAGACGGGTAATTTGTTAACTAAATAGAATCCACTGAGGTGTAACCTCATTTAATTTTTAATTACAGACTCTTATATGATTAACATAGCATTCATGCATCACGTCTCTGCAGGAAAGGAATAAATAATTTCAAATTCCTTACTTCCATATGTTTTATTAGAAAACCCAACAGAATTAAAGTTCATTCTTTCCACATAAAATATGTAAAATTATGTCACTTCGTAAATACCCTTGGAGAAAATACCTTACCATTTACTCTCCCTATTAATGAGGAAAAAAAGTTAAAAACATATTTCGATTGTGAAAGTAAAAAATAACACCAACAATTATGGAACAAAGTTTTAGGATGACTATAAAGAAATTCAACAAAAAGCAATGTTGCCAGGGATATTCAAGTTTAAAACACCTGTTTTACCGCATCATGGGAGCCTGAATCACTTTTCAGATTAGTACATGATTAGTGAATGAATCATAAACATTCTTATATCTGTGCCTTTCATGATAATCGCAATTTAGGATTTTAAAAACTCAAAATGGCTACAAAAACACATTACCCGGAAAATGTTGCGATAGCGCATTAAATGGCTATTTCTGAATGTAGAAATAGCCATTTAATGCACTAATTTAACCATTTAAATTAAGAAATAGCCAATTAATAGCGCTAAACTATTTAACTGCATCACAGTTCGATAGTGATGCATAAAACATACAACCGCGATATAAAGTAGAACGTATCTGAAGCAGCAAGTGAGAAAAAAAAATCATTAAAGGTTTTTTCGTGAAATTTAATTAACGAGACTTTTAATGATAGATGCTCAACTTGATCTAAATTTTATGAGTAATTCTTGAATTAATATTCTCACCTATCACTGGATTGTTTCTTAAATTTTTCTTTATAACATTACAGTACTATTCTGAAGAAACATCATACTACTAACCATCTTCCATTCATCCCCACATGCTGTAATCCGTCAAGTATCACTTGGCCCAAAGACATAATTTAGTCTTTCTTTATATATTTTACATTACAAACATAAATTTATGGAATGATTATTAATTTATTTGCATAAATATATTAGTCATATATTTACAACAGCGATTGTTCAATAAGAATTTGTTCAAATCCATTTGGAGATGGGTAGTTAAAGTTGTCGATTATAAAATCAAGTACAGCTCCATCGTCAACTAAAACAAAAAGTATCAAGTATAATTAGTAACATGAAGTGTCATATCCATTCTTAAAATTTGGAATCATATTCAATGTATATATATATATATATATATCAGTCGTGGAAAGGTGGAATTCCACCTTTCTTATATAAGCTTCAAACTTCAAAATGCATTCATTTCTTGATAATGGCTGAAGACAGCAAGTAACATGTGTTCATTTAGCATGTCGATTGGTAACCTACTATATTCTGTGGATACAGTAACAAGATCGTTATTCCGGAAACTCGAGAAACTTATGAAAAAGCAAGTTTCAGCTAAATTTGGTCTAATTTTTAACAATGTATATATATATAATTGAACATGTTGGTAGCAGTCCTATCTGTATACAAACATTGTTAAAACTAAGACCATATTTGGCTGAAACTTGCTTCTTTATAAGATTCTCAATTTTTCTAAATATTATATAATATACTAACAATCATCGATTGGTAATATAAAAAGTAACATAATAATATTGGTATTATAATGATAGTTGATTGTTACATAAATAATTTTTATAAATAAATTTATACCCAAAACATATAAATAGCCCAGCAGTAAAGCATTATTATTCTCCTCATTTAAAAAGGAGAATAATATTTCGAGGAAAATATCACCAATCGACGATTGGTAATATATTATACACTGTGAATAAAGTTATTTAGAAAACTTGAGAACTTATAAAGAAGCAAGTTTCAGTCAAATATGGTCTTATTTTTAACAATATCATTGAACTTTATCTTGAAATAGATGAGTTCTACAACAGGTCCAGTAAATAGGAAAATATTAGTAATTTTCTATTCCAATAAAATCGTGAAGTTCGGAAACCATTTTGTTGCATTATCAGTACTTGACAATATGCTATCGGGTGTTAAGGAAACGATGAACGCGGAATCAAAGATGTATGATACACTGTTTCTCTATAATGTCGGGTCTACAATTATTGATGAGTCGAATATTAATAAATCAGTTTAGTATATTCTTTAACCAAATAAACACAAACTGTCTGCTGCTTACACAATCATGGGACGTTTAAAATCACGTCTGTGATAGTGTGATACACTGTATGAATAATGAATATATTAGAAGGGAGTATCATATAGAATTACTGAGCCTCTCCACCTTTCTGTAAGATACACAACGTCTGTGACTTCATACCTTATATAAAAGGAGAATTTAAATATATAACTTCAATTATGATAACAAAGTTAACGTATATATTCGACTTTTTAAAAATACAGAAGAGCTGAAGGAAACTCAAAACCTTGTATTGAGTACTGAAACAAACGCACCAAAATGTATGTATTGAGCCTGTCATTGCATTAACACTATAAATCTTCCTGTTATTGATCCAGTGTTTAGAAACTCATTGTTTATTTTCCCTCAACTCTCCTTTTTGTGATTAATACAAAGTAATCGTCTCAATGATAATTCTAGTTAAAAATGTTAATCAAACAGATTTTTCATTGTCTGCATTCACAAACTTTTGACTGAGGCTTTCCAACTTATTCACAATTTATAATCAGAGATTCATTGGAAAAGACTTCTAATTCTATATATTCTTCAAATTAAGGTCATGTTATATAATGAATAAAAACAATAATATAAAAAACAACGAACTAAAGAACTGCTCACCATTTCCCAACTCTTTTCAATATATATTTTTTTATCCATCGATGAACAATAACCAAAAATGTTATTCTTTTATAGTTTTTACAACATTTATTAATATTTTATCAATCCTGACTTTATACACCTATTTATATATTTACTTTTTCATTCATTATTTATTTCTTATTATAGTTATTATTCACTATACATATCCTTTGGACTTTTGTTTTAATTATTCCCTGATTATAAGGCAATTGTATGAAAGGTGAAAAATATCAATCCAAATCTTGTGAATACCGAGATAATAGTAAACTTTAATGAAACAAGCTTGAAGGAAGATCTACTATTTATACTCAAGAAATTTCATTGATATTTCTTTAAAAGACCAAACCTAATAACGTCTATATTATTCCTTGACAGCCAATTATTATTTCTAATGAAGTTAGGGTTAGGAAGCATCGAATAAGATCAAGCCTTTATCATTGATAGTACTATGAAATCCCTATCAGCACCGCGTAGGATAGCTATCTCAACCATGATTTACCATAAACGAGGCCTCATTTCATCTAAGGAAGAGTAATTTTAATTTTTATCAGAAATTGATACTAATTCTTACCATACACGGCCGGGTAAACATGTCCTCTTATTCCAGTTATTGATTTATCTAATGTTTTCCCATTTAAGAAGATGTTCACTTGAACATGATCATATGTAATCCCCTATAACAAATACAAAAATGGACTGACTATACAAACAATGTTTTAACAGTATACAATAAACGAAATTCATTATGACATGGGCTCAGTAGTAGAAGTAAAATGTTGATTTCTTGTAAAATGTAATAAATGTTTATCAAAATGTGATTCAATTTCCTTTATGACTGCATTAACTTTACAACTGCCGACCTCAAAAGTTGTTACATATTATATACTTCTTGAAATTGTCTTTTCAAATAAGAAAAAATTATGCTGCAGTTGAAACAAATAAAAAAAAATCAGGAGTGGCCTACACTCAACTTTACTATAAGTAAATATACTATCAAACTATTTGGGTATATAATGTTTCATTTCTACATAATATAAATGTTAATATGGAAGATGTTATTAGTATTTCATTCCTGGAGACCAAAAAGATTGTTTCACAATGAGCTGTTTAGCATGAAAAAATACTTTCTGAAAACATAAAATTGGCTCGTTTTGGTCAGTGATAATTTTAAAAAAATTACCTCTACTCATCCTCCACATAATACTCTATTTTTGGGTATAATGTTATTTTGATCCATAAAACGGCATGGCTTGTATCTACCTCATAAGCTTTCAGATTCAATCATAAGTCAAAATTTTTTCATTTGATTGAAATTTTTTTTAAAAATTGTTTTAAAAATCTGACGATTTTTTTCAGTTATTGTTTTCGTGGCTTCCAAGCTAATACTAAACTCTCAAGACTCTAGAGTTAGTAGTTATAAGAAAAAAATGTCTAAAAACACATTTTGACCAAAAAAGTTACTTTCCCATCATGTATAATTTGTTGCCAAACATCTACACAATGAGTTCCCATTTTTGAGTAAAATATGAATTTGATCCATCAAAGATTGCGAACTGTATCGTGAACACAAGCTTTTGGGTCGTGAACACCCATACACAGACTTCATATAGAAAATTTCATAAAACAACTTTGGAGACCTCAAACATATAAATCTGTCAAAATCTCGAGATCGAATTTTTTAAAGATCACTATACTTTACTTATAGTAAAGTAAAAAATAAAAAAAGATTGCTTATTGCTTTTAATTATTAATTTTTATTCTATACCGGTTTCTAGCCCCGATCGAAGTCGATTAATTAGTTATTTGGTCATATTATTGCTATTCCACCTATAAATTTTAATTTCCCTTTTTCAGAAAGATTTGATTTTGAAAGTTGTTTCACTTATTTCTAAATTGCTTCTAACCCCTACTGTGTATTTATCTAATTTTTTTTTTGCTAACTACTTATTGTTTATATAATATATCATTTCATATTGTTTACAGCTCTGAAAGCTTACAAAAGGGATTTTAAATAAAATCTAAACATCAGCTATGAACATTTTATTTAAACCTGAAATTAATATTTTAATTCCATTTTATCAAAGGGTAGATACAACTTTCAACTTTCAGATATATATATATATATATATATTCATATTGCCATACTAATAACTTCACTAAGGCCAAAATTTCTTGTGACAGTGAAGAAGTAAACACATTTATTAATCTGAAATCAGTTACATAAAGGAGTAAATAAAATTTTTGAATAACTGGGGCGAATAGATGTATTTTCATGAGCAAATTTCTACTCTATCTTAAATAAGACAGTACCCTGTACATTTATAAACAATTTGATAAATATTTTAAAACAGTGTTACCACCACGAGCAAGATACCTATGAATCTCTCCTAAACCTATTTCTGTATCTTATTAACATTTATAACCGAATAAATTCACTAAAAAAAAAATAAGTTTTTAAATACATACCACAACATCTCCTTCAACTAAAATAGGTAGTCCAGAATATAAATCAGATCCATTATGTCTTATGCAACCATCACTAGTAAAAACCCAGGATTCTGAATCACTGAGGCCCAATGGCTTATTCAATTCCGCTTTCCGTGTAGCCACACCCACCGCCCAGCGTCCTTTATAATCAGAATACACAAACCTTAGATTATTGACTATAAAAGGTGATGAAATAATGGGTAGTAACGGGTAAAAGAGTGAAACAACATATAAATAGAAATGGAGAAAATTTTCCAGCAGAGCCACTTCCTGAAAGTTAAATTTGGTAACTTTAGAATTTCATTTTAAGTATTAATTATCTGATAGCAAAAGTTCGAACAGGCTTCATCGCTAAAAACCAGCCCCAAATCCAACATCCCTTTGATTGTCGTTTGTTTGTTGATACTTTCGTTTATTAATCTCCTTCACTTTTACAATTGAAATTTGCATTTCGTTTAGATTACCAAATCTTACAAAATATAAATGAATACTTATGTAAACAGGATACATCTAAACCTATATATAAATAAAAAAAAATTTTTAAAGTAAACAACCCAATAAGTATAATTAATTTACAATAAACAAGTATAAAGAAATCTAAAAAAATAAAAATAAAATACAGAGAGGAAACATAACACCGAACTATCCGAGAATGGTGATCAGTTTAATAATAGTAACAGTAAATTATTCAATATTATAGTTTTGTAAACAATCCAGTGAGGTGTATGTCGAAGTCAGCAACGATTTATTTTTTAATTATTAGTAAATAATTTTGAACTACTAACTAATTCATTAATTTGAACATATCATGTTTCCCATATATATCATAACTAACATATCAAAATTAGATAAATTAATTATCGAATAATGAGTATAAAACTTTAAACTAACCTAATTATAATTAAATCATTTAGTTTTAATTAAAAATTTATTCAATAATTCACAATTAAAACATAATATCCATGAAAAAAATACTGAGCTTGATAATACACTAACAATCAAGTGCATATTCTTACTTCATACAAAAAAAAAATTGGAGTGGCCTACGCTCAACTTTACTATAAGTAATGGTAATATACATATTACACTCCTTGACAATCAATTTTTTTTTTGTTTAGTTTTATTTGACTATTGTCATGAATTAGAATATACATGTATTTTCGATTTATAGATAATCAATTTACGATTTCATTTGTTGTATTGTAGCTATAAACATTTAGTCAATTAGAACAAATTTGGAACCATTGATCTTGAACTACCAGACAAATCGTTATTATTAGGATCTACTCAGATTCTCAAGAATGATCTTTCACCTCTGTTATTGATATGATTTGCGAACATCTTTTCCTGCTCAGGGCGATAACCTCACTTTTAGATTGATGCAAGTTTCCACAAAATTTAAGACAGTCTGCATTAATCGTATGATGTTAATTACATCTTACATAAAAGTGGTTAAGAAAATTATTTTCGCATACCACACAACTGTTGTATATGCTTTTACTTATATGAACACAGCAGTAATAACTCTTTTATAAAGCCAAAATGAAGATTTCGTGTAACGAAATAATCTCCCACAATAACACGGTTTTGTTTCTATAGCCAGTGGATCTTACATGGCCATCTGTAACATTACATCATCAGTGTATCTGTTACATTTGATGTCTTTTATCTGATCTTCTTCATTTATTGAAGATTTAAGCCAAAACTTTCTCTTAAAGATTTAAAAAAAATAATATTTTGTTTTTAGGAATATTTTCATACCAAAAGGTAATATGAATCATAAACATAACGAAATCTACATTTAATACTAAGTTTTGTTCAGGTGCAACTTATAGATTGAATACAGCATTTTGTTAGACAAATCCATCATACTATAGAAAGTATCACCGTTGATTTTTTACATGTAAGAATTTTATTCATCTTACAACTCATATCATTAAATCTTTTCAATTTTTTTTCAATAAACCTCTCAATATCAATTTTATTTCAGTCGATTCACTTAATAAAAGTTCTAAGTTAATGTAAACAATGGTAATACATTCAACTAGTACAGTAGGTTATCCAATGGACCAGGATGAATATTTAATTTTTTATAGCTTTACTAGACTACCTATACAATGGTTTAGACTACTAAACCCATTGGGTCATCCAGCACCTTCCTTTTTAATGCAATCATGTTCACATCAAAGCAGATAAACTCTAAATTAATTATTTTTTATAAAGAGGATAATGAAAATATCTTTAAGAGTTCTTTTTATTTACATTTTTGTAGAATTTGAATATTCAGAAAAAATTTCGGCTGTTTTCTTTCTGTTTGACCCTACTGAGAGCAACATGTAATTTGCCATGTTGAAATGCTGTTTTACATAAATGAACTAAAACTTTCTGCAGAGTCTCTCCTTGACACGTATTAATATTCATGGCAAATGCTAACTGAATTGGAAATTGAATCCATGTAAATCGTCAACTCTCGAGATCGAGTCTTTTCACAATCAGTATACTTATAGTAAAGAAAAAACTACAAAGACATAAGAAAGTATTACGATGGATCCATTACCTGCTTGTTGAATTTTAAATTCAAAATAAGATTTGCTCTGAACAAGTGGGGCTGTACATAAAGCTCCACCAGTTCCACATATTCTTGATCCCTCTTTTAAAATCACGACATCACTCCCTGAAATATGAACTAAGTTATTAAATTATGAAGGCATACTTATTTCATTTTAATGTGGAAATTGTAACAAAACAATAATAACAAAGAAAGTTGCAAATATCTTATATGAGGTAACTGAATGTAAAACAATAATAACAAAGAAAGTTGCAAATATCTTATATGAGGTAACTGAAACATTTTATTCAGTATTTAGCACAAACATTACCTTCTCTTTGACTACCACGCTTATGGTCATTAAGAAACAAAAGAAGAAAAAATATGAAAACACTGGGAGATTAAAAATAGTTGATATGAACGAGGATAACCACTCTTAAATGTATAAGTTATTGGTTCACAAATACGTTTGTGGCTTTCCTACATTTGTTTTTCGTCTTTTCAGCTAGTAGACATGGGCCATTTAAAATCCTAAATAAATAATGACACAAAACTAGCTAAAATATTCTAAAACATTTATGAGAAGGTATGTTCTACAAAAAAAACACATCAAAATACAGTTTAATAATGTAAGTTAGTAAGGTATTATAAACATACCAATAAATGTACTGTCTAAAGAAATAGCAGGCTTTTTTTTCATGTTTGGTGATTTAATGTGGAACCCAGTACCATAAAAGCAATTCTTAAAGCAGCAAAGAACGTTGGGGAGATTCATAGTTATACACAATAGTCTTGTATGAATATAGAGTTTTTCTTGATAGCTACTTGTTATTTATGAATTAAAGGTACCATCACTTATCACATAACTTTACACTAGACTACTAAACAAGTCTTGAAGTACTATTCCCACAACAAAACAAACGGGGGTTACGGGTTACTGTGATAACACAGATAACACTATATATTTCGTAGTAGAATACTTCAGACTGCCTACAAATAATTCTTTAATAGATGTATTTCTGTATATTATTTTAGTAAATGTAGTTGAATTGTCTTAATTTATATATGCTTATGATTAAACAATTAAATTCATTTTGTAAAAGTTTGATAAATATTTTTTTATATTAGTCAACACTGATGAAGGTTGAACTATAACCTGTAATGAGTTCTTAGGTGTGCGTGAGGAGGTGTAAGTGTGTTAAGCTAATTTTTTCTGAGGTAAATATTTGGAGTTAATCTTTTTAATAATTTTATTTAAGACTGTTTAATAATATTAATTATGTTTTAGCTGATTATTTGTTGTTAAAGCCAATGCTGTTTAGGATGATTCCGGATTTATTGTCCTGTAAATTAGTTGAGCCAAGCTGTCTGTTGAATTTTTGTGGTTGTTATGTTCATTTTTCTTTATATTTTTTTCAGAATTTATAATGGCTGATAAATCTGAAATAAAAGTAGAGAAAAAACCTAAGGAAAAGAAGTCCACGGAAAAAAATGAAGCTGAAAAGAAACCTAAACGAGCGAAGAGAATGATTCACAAAAGGCACGGTAGGCTGTATGCCAAGGCAGTGTTTACCGGTTTCAAACGTGGTTTAAGAAACCAGCATGAAAATACCGCTCTTCTAAGCGTGGAAGGTTGTCAAGAAAGAAAGGACAGTTTGTTTTATGTTGGGAAGAAGTGTGTCTACGTTTACAAGGTGAGGTGTTTTTGCTTTCTATTAATGTACTTGATAAGAAAAACATCGTGTTTGTTCCTAATTTGTGGTAGAGATTATATTCTTAAAATATAATTATTTTGTTGTATGTTATTTCCATGTTGTATTATTCCAAACATGGAAAGGATTAAGCTGTAAACATTTTCATTCTAACAGCTTTCCTTTCATTGTTCAGTTCTTTACATAACCAAAGTTGGTCTTGATGTCCTTAATTTTTGTATTTGTTAATCAATAGAAATCGGAAAGCCTTGAACTTTGTTTATTTATATTCAGCCTAGTAATGTTTGTTTTGATTGGAAGATTCTTTGTATAAGTATATGTATATTTAGTAATTACCCAGTATTACTTAGTGAAATATTACAGAGTACTTACAATATGTTTCTGAAATTAATTCACAGTGTTTCAGTTACTATAGAGTCATCTCGTTTAATTCTGTTCGATATTAAAGTAATTTAATAAGTTGTTGGAATCATTCAAAGCCTCATTCAATATACTGAAGGATACATAATTCATGTTGATATGCAAGTTATATGAAGGGCATTCTCAGCAGTCGTTCAGTTGACCTATTTATATCACATAAATAGTTATTTGTGATTTCTTACAGAATTAATACGATTTTTAATTAAGGTAACATAATTCTAATAATAATTTGCAATTAAGATTATTATTTCACTTGCTTAGACATCATTGGGGCCGCCGAGCACCAGGTTAAACCAATTTTCACCATTAAGTCTCCTTTTGTTACAAGTACAGTAATTGTATAATGTAAAGTGAGTAACAAACGTGATATATAGGGACAGGAGCAATTAAAGTGAAGTTTAAATCAACACTGCAATCAAGTTGTACACAACGATACGTATCAAATTACCAGTACGTCTATAAGATAAGATACATATGATCGTGTGTAATCTGAGTATTTTTGGTGTAACGTTAAGAGTCCAGCCAACCGTACCTATATGCTTTTCATTTGGTCGTTTTTAGTGTTAGTTATTGTTTTGATTTCACTTTACGGGGGTTCTATCTGATGTGCATAGTATTGCTTCTTTTTTACATTCCCTTCGTGATCTCTAATTATTAAAAAAATGGTCTTGGAGTTGAGTTTTTACTTGGAATTTTTGTACTAGGGGCCAGGTTAGCTCAGTGGTTAACGTAGTCGCCTCTAAACTAATAGCTGGTGTTCGATCCCCACCTGGCCTTCGATTTATTCGTGCGGGAGGAGAAGCACGTCGTCCTTCGGAGAAGGACGTTAAACCGTCGGTCCCGAGCCTGTACGATGTCAGGCACTCGTTAAAGATCCCTACTCGAAATACATTTGAGTTAGGCAAAAGTTAGGACTCCCACTGTAGAATCAATCTTCATTGTGTGGTATCACAAAGGGCCAATGCTCGGCCTACCTTTGTTCCCAAAGTGGGACTACCACTGTAACCTAACCTGACTTAGAATCTTTTCTGGTACCAAAATACTTTTGCTTTCAGACTACATTATGTTGGCTGAAAGGTAATATGCATTCTTCTGGGCATGTCGGTTGTAATATACTTCGACTAGCTACTATATTTCGCACATGAACAAAAGATGGCCTGCAATACCAGTGTAAAGCACGGAGAATAAATAATGTTCCTACTTATTCTTTTGGACTGATACTAAAGTTTGTTTGGTGTCTATTTTATTGTTTCTAAATATTTGATGCCTTTATGGTTATTTGTGATTACAACGTATTTTTGTTCATTCACTTTTAATGCATTCAGAAGGTATTGATTTTTCCCTTTCTTGATCAGGCAAGTAGAGTCTACAGTTATCCATTGAAGAAGCTATCTTTCCTCAAGTCAATCTCAACAGATCTGTATGTTTGACCCTAGGATCTGTTTATAGGGATCACAAGACACATTTTTATAGGAAATTGGAGTCCCTTGTTCCATTGTACAGTTTTGGATATACACGTAATAAGAATAACATCGTATATTTTTAAACAGTAAATAGCAAGACTGAGAGATTAAGTGAATTGAGAAACTCTTGTAAATAATTTCTTCATCGTCTTCATTCATAACCGTATCTATTTATATGCAAGACTTTCTGTCTCCGACACTTATTTCAAAATTTTATTTATTTATTCAACCCAGTTATTTCAATCTGGTATTTTAGCTCTTTCACACAATTGTGTCTACTGCTTTTTAAATATTGTATCTATGTCAGGATATTCTTTGGGAATTAACTTTACATATTGCATTGTTTCCTAATTCATGGCCCATTTCACAATTGCTCTGTCTTGTTCGGATATATTTCTATCACCAGTAACTATATCAGCCTTGAAAACATGGCATTTCCATCTCACTGGTCGTTTACGTTCTTTCTTTATTATATTAGTATATATGTGTTAACAGTATGCTGTTTAGGTTTCACTTGTTCTATATCTATGACTACGTGAGGTACTGATTTAGCAGTATGTATTTGGTGTGATATGGCTAATTTTGTTCTGGTCAGCTATCCTAATAATAACTGGATAATATCTAATAATAAAACTATCGGTTATATTTTATCTCACGCTGGAATATTTCAATATTCCAGTAATACAGAATCCAAATCAGCAGTACTCTTTTTTAACCGTCTTTTGTTCTATATATTTATTAATTTTTCAGCAAAAACCGTTACTTTGTGTATTTCGGGACTTTTTTTTTTTATTTGAGGGTGACTGTAGCTCTGCGTCTTAAAAAATAAACCATTGTACTTCTCCTCTTCTGTGCTAAAGTACCCCAGCAGTTAGCTTCAACGCCTCCAAGAAGCTATGCACTTTTGCTGGGTCCAACGGTAAAAGTTTTTCTATGGTTTTGTGGAGTTTCCCGAAGAACCTACCTCTGTTCAGTAAAGTTACCTGACAGTCAACCAGCAGGTGTAACGATGTTTCTTCCTCTTCTTTGCAGAATCTGCTTAAACTATAATTGATAATGTCCATTCAGGCTCCATACGTTTCGGGAGAAAGTAACTTCCTTTCTCCTTCTACTTCTTTTCGGGACAGTCTACTTGGGGTCCTTAGGTGCATTTGTGGGAGGTTGGCTCCCACTAGTTAGCGCTTTTGGACCCTGTGCACTTCCGGAGGATAGTCGTCGGACTTCCTTCTCCTTAGTATCATACAGCGGAAAATCCCTGTATCTCTATCGGTGGTATTTTGTCCGCTCTGGCAGAGCACCGCATATCGGAGTAAGGCTTTTTACTCAAGGGGGTCGCCTGGTACCCTTGAGACTCCGTTGATAATACAGTAACCCCTGTATCATCCATCCTTCGGCATGGATCGCATAACACCTTAGGTTGGGGCTGATATAAAAGGAGGGGATTTGGGGATTAGGAAGGATGTGAAACGAAGGTAGTCAGGCCCAGCCCCTGATCATCTCCTCTTTCGTTTGTCCCTGCATATAGCAGGTTGACAGCGTAGCCTCGGGAAGGCCGAAAGTTGGAGTTGAGTGTTAGAGGCTATTAGAGGCGCTTAATCAATCACTCCATTATTACTACCCATTTAGGTGGTTAGTAGTCCTTAAATAAATAAGCGCAGTATCCTACAAATTGTGCCATACATAATCTATGATAATAACATTTTCTATTTATGTAATCTCACAGTTTCAAAACGCTCCTTCATTCGTTTGTTTGAACCTGTGGTAGGTTGAACTAGTCTCACCATTACAATATGTAAATATTTTAGCTCATTTATTGATTGTTCAAATAATTTTTAAATTTTTTTTTTAACGTTTCATCGGTTACATGGTATAACCCATTGTATGATTGAGCCCATTCCTCAATTTTAATGAAATTGTGAAGATGATTTTAATCATTTTCAATACTGTAGTTAATCCAGCAGGGGGTTTTAATGAGAGGTTTTAGAGATGATACTCCGTCTTCTGTCATGTCATACTGCACTTTACAAATGATTAATTTTACAAAATCAAATTTTTTTTAGATACTGTTAAAATGTTTTAATTTCAATGAAATGACTGTAAAATAATGTGAAAATTGATATTTAAATATTATTACCAATTTTATTTTGTTAATAAATATTAATTATCAATCATATAAAAAACCGAATACATTCAATTTAGGAGACCAAAAATTTATACTATCAAAGATTCTAAAACATGCAAGAAAGGGTTTGAGTTGAATTTTATTTATTTAAAATAACTTATTTACGTATTTAAAACTCTTGGGAAACCGTTCTATTGTTTTTCAACTAATACAAGAAAACCAGGTTATTATATAATCCCAGGCATTAGGTGTCTTATATTTAACTGGAAGATCGTTACTAACGAAGAATGACAGTTACTTCGCGAGAAGAGGGTAGTCCTTGATGCTTCTTTACTTGTTAGTCATTTCATTGTAGATGACTATGTGCTATAGTTTCCCAACAAACAAACGTCAGAACGTCGTCCCACTAGAGTATAAAGTGTCCTGCAAGATCCATATTTGGTATACTGCAATGATAATGTTATGTCTGTTAATGACCATTGAATTTGACCTAACTCAGAAGGAAGATATTAGTAAAATTCCAGATAAAAAAAAAAAAAAAAGGGGGGAAACCGAACGTAACCGTGACCGAACTGCAGTTCTACTGGGTCTTGAAACTGAATTTTTTCTCCCCCTAAATTTCAGTATTATTTGATTGTAACTAAAAATGCATTGTTGTTGTCGTCATTAAAATGGTCTTTATTTATAAACATGCTTTTTTTTCACTAACTTCTAATATTTCTATAACTGTTTTATATTTTTCTCAGTTTCTGTGTAAATTAATACTTATTCTAGTAATATCTGATGAAATAATTGTTTGCCACCTTCTTTCCTTTTAACTAAACTAAAATAACTGAGTGAGTCATAGAAACAATTGAAGTAGTTAGTTGGTATATGTTGGTTAATTTAGATAACTCAGTAAGTGTTATATATTTGTATGGTTCTAAAGATTCTTGGAAAATGTATAAGTTTTGAGAATATGCATTGTTATCTAGTTATTCTGGATACTTTTTCTATTTCAATTTTAAATATACTTTTGCTACCCATCGGATTTCAATTAATGAAGTAATTGGTGTTAAATTCTTTATTACTTAAGAAGTAATTATAAGTTTTTACTTATGTCCTACTATTTGGATAATCGTTTGGACTTGAGTTGTCATGAGTCATTTAAGTTCCTTGACTTATCTGTGTCCATTAGACTTAATTTAAGTAATGGATATTAAAGTAATACTAACTACTCATTCGTTGGATCACCCAGAAATGGCAGTTTTAACTACAAAGTGAATAATACTGCAAAATATGTACCACATCTGAAACAATTCTTTACAAAACAATTAGACAATTCATATTAACCATATGGTGGGCGGATCTGTGTCTTTCAAACTTTAGTTTTAAATATATACTTGGAACTGCTGAAAATGCCTTCTCACATTTTAAAATGGTGTATGTATGTTATGCTTTCTTCTCCTTCCATATTATCTCTTCTTTCGTTTATTCATTCAATTACTTAAAATGTTATGTTGGTATTAATTGTCGAACTAAAATTAATTATTTTTTATTTTAACTAAAAGAAAATTTGGAAAAATATCTAAAGGAAGTTGTGTATTTATTACAATGAAGCGAAGTTGTAAATATATTAATTAATTTTTTTCTTTACTAATTTCATGAATGTATTGTTATAGGCCAAGAATAGGAAGTGTGTACCCGGATTTAGGAAAAGCAAGTCCAAAATCCGTGCTATATGGGGCAAGGTAACGAGAACGCATGGTTGTTCTGGAGCTGTAAGGGCAAAATTTAAGAAAAATCTTCCTGCCAATTCAATGGGTCGAAGAATTAGGATCGTAAGAAAAAGTTATTTTTTTCGCTAGTTTTACTCTCAGGTTTGGTGACTTTCAAGCATTAAACGATATTTTGATTGATGAAAGGAGTGCCTCCGATACAGTATATTAATTTGTTTCATAAATGAACTCTATGAGTTAACCCTAAAAAAGATATCCTTTATTTTCTAAATGTAACAATATTTTGCATGAACTTATGGATAATGAAAAAAAAAATTAGTTTATAGAATGTTATTTTTATTTTTTTTTCAGATGCTGTACCCATCCAACATTTAATTAAAAAAAAAATAAATGCTTCAAGATTTTTAAAAGTTAATAAAAAAATTTAAAATATTTTTTTCCTCTTTTTTCCAATTTCTTTTTTTTCATATTTAACTTTTATTGTAATTAATGAAAAGAGTTAAATGTATTGCTCTTATTACAATATAATACTCTATGTAAAAATGTGGTCATGGTGAAACAATTGTAAGGACAAGTGGAATTTCGTGAAGGTATGCAACGTGGAAATGAAGAGTGCGAATGACATAAATTGTAATTAGTGAATTAATTTTGTTGAATTGCGTTATCTATTATCATATATATATTTTAATATCTATGGGGTTGGAGTAATTTTGAAGCGTCAAACCTGTCGAAGAAGTTTTCTTATATTTCTTATAGTCAAGTATACCATCATATTTACTACTGAGAATTTCTGATTTAATTGTTTATTTTAAATGTATATTTGTCACCCTAAAAAAATTTGACCAGTTACCCAGTTCCATAACAGTCATTTTGATTGAACGAGAACCTCATTGCTGGCATCATTTTAATCTTTCGTTTAATTGTAATTATGTATTAATCAGAATAGAAGTTTATTATTAATTATTTGTTACCCTTTGAAGGATTCAGTGATAACATTATTTTCTTAGTCTTAAATTGGTCAAATAGTTGTTCATATCAAAGTTTCTAATTGAACTAATGCAACCCAGAAGTTACAGTATCTTTATATCTGAATATTTTGTCACTGCGAAACCGAATTATTGCTCCCAAGATGAATTGAATATTGTCAAAGACTCCTTTCATGATGTAAGTTGAAGCGGTCGAGTCCACACATTCCTAATTTCACAGTGATAGATTGTACATGATAAATTATTATGGTTTTATTGAGTTTCATTGAAATGTATTACCCTAAAATTCTTTATCTACATTCATGTTGTGAGAGTTTTACGTAGTTAATAAAATAAAAAATCTGGAGTGGCCTACACTCAACTTTACTATAAGTAAACTTAATATCAAACTTCTTTAGTATATTATATATAATGTCTGATTTAAGCATAATGTAAACATCTAAATGGGAGATTTTTATAAGTCCTTCATTCCTAAGGTAGTACAGATAGTGATAGATCTACTTATCGATATATGAGCTTATTTTTGTACAGCACACTACTGATGCAGATAATCTCATTAGTATAATCACAGCAGTAATAACATTTTTGAAAAGCCAAAGTGAAAATTTCTTGATACGAAATAATCTCCTACAAGAGAACATGGCTTTTGTTCAAATAGCCAGTGGATTTCTTACATCGTTTACTTGACTGACCTCCTTCTACGAGGGTCGTCCAGAAAATAAGTTCCGTTTTGGTCTGAAGGGCGGTAGGAGTGGTTTTTGCCAAACCCGGCAACACCGCTCGAAAGAGGAGAGGTGGGGGACCTCAGTCGGTCAATTACCAACGTCAGGGCAGGTAGTTGAAATGGAGTCCTCCATGTCACGTCCCGCCACCTCGATCCCGTTCCCTCTCGAGTTGTTTTGCGCGGAGTGATTCAATTTCTTTATGCACAGGGTTTCAAATCAGTTCAAATTCACGAACAGCTCATTTCTGTTTATGGAGAAGGTGTAATGAGTGAATCAATGGTGAGGAGATGGGTACGTGAATTTAAGGCGGGAAGACATTCAGCTCTCTAGGGACCCACCGGGCGGAAACTTTCCGAAAGTCAAGTTTTTCCGAGACGATCTCATGGATGAGGGATCGTGAGATGTCTGGGAAACTCAGGTGGAGTTCATCCAGGGTTGAACGACGATCTTTGCGAATTGCATTGTCGATTTCTGCGACAATTTCGTCCGTCACAACTGAGGGTCTGCCTCTCCCACTTTCATCCTCAAGTGAATGTCTTCCGCCTTAAATTCACGTACCCATCTCCTCACCATTGATTCACTCATTACACCTTCTCCATAAACAGAAATGAGCTGTTCGTGAATTTGAACTGATTTGAAACCCTGTGCATAAAGAAATTGAATCACTCCGCGCAAAACAACTCGAGAGGGAACGGGATCGAGGTGGCGGGACGTGACATGGAGGGCTCCATTTCAACTACCTGCCCTGACGTTGGTAATTGACCGACTGAGGTCCCCCACCTCTCATTCTATTCCCCCACCTCTCCTCTTTCGAGCGGTGTTGCCGGATTTGGCAAAAACCACTCCTACCGCCCTACAGACCAAAACGGAACTTATTTTCTGGACGACCCTCGTATATTGAATATTTAAGCCAAATTTTTAAATTTAAAACAGGAAAATATTCTTATTTTCTCTGAAAAACATCATAACCATCGAAGAAAAAATGTTGTTTTAAGGTAATTTATAATTAAGGATGTTCGGTAATTACATTTATTAATTTGCATCAGCTGTGTGATGTACAAAAATAAGCTTATATATTGGTATGTCGACCAATCACTACTATCTGTACTATCTCAGGAAAAAAAGACTAATAAACAACTTCCATTTAGATGTTTACATTATGCTTAAATGGGACGTTATATATTATACACCCAAGAAGTTTGATATTAAGTTTACTTATAGTAAAGTTGAGTGTAGGGCACTCCAGATTTTTTCCATTATAAACATCAATTTTATCTCGGTGGATTGACTCAAAACATTTCTAAGTCAATGTAAAAAAATATCAGAACAGTTTTTATAGCTTTATTCCTCTGCCCTGATTGAAATTTCATGAAGTTTGTTTGTAAATTGCTAATTTTGTGTCCCATTTTTGGTCAAATTTTCATGGTTTTTTAATGAGCCGTTTAGTGTCAAAAAACATTTTCTGAAAATAGAAACTACTGTAACGCCTCTTTGGTGATTGTAATTTTGAAAAAAAAAATAACTCTCTCATTCTCCACATAATGTTCTATTTTTAGGTGTAGTTTCATGTTGATCCGTCAAACGGTATGGCTTGTATCACTTTCACAAGGTTTGATATTGAATTAAACGTCAATATTTTTATATTTTATTAAAAAAAATTTCCCGTTGTATTAAAAATTTGAATATATTTTTCGTTTATTGCATTTGTATAACCTCAATGATAATACCAAAATCTCAAAACTCTGGAATTGGCAGTTCAGGAGAAAAAAATGTTCTCTGAAAATAGGTTTTTGGCAAAAAAAGTGACTCTCCCGTTATGCATAATCCCTCCCAAACAATAGGGATCATCTACACATTTTTGTGTAAAATATCCATCAAAGATCTGGTAACAAGCAATACTAACATACTCACCCACCCACAGTCATCATCAAATAAACTTCATTAAACGACTTTTGGGACCTCAAAACATGTAATTCCGTCAAAATATCGAGATCGAATTTTTTCTCGATCACTGTACTTTACTTATAGTAAAGGTATAAATTATATAAATACCTGCTTCCTTATGTCGTCATCGGCTTTCGTTTTCAACTATAAATAATGGTGAAGATAAATAACCATGTTATGGTGTATTATTACTGATAAGTGAATTAACAATCTTCTTAATTACCGGGGTAAGTTCAAATCATTACAAGACGGTTAGAACCGTTAGTAGGTGTATTTCTTTAACTTTCAATATTCAGCATACAATTGTCACCTTGGAGATATTTTCAGACGTTCTTTTCCTTATTTTTTAGATCTTCAAAGAAATCATAAAATTCAATAAATTAACATCACTGCTAAAGTTTTACATTGTGAACCCAATACCTGTTTTGCATTTCTACCAAGAATCATGTCGGTGGAAAATAGCAGTTGCTTGTTACTTAGGCATTGCCATGGTTGGGATTAGCAAAGAGTCACGCGCTGCCTGCCAACTGGCATTGTGAGAAAGCACTCTTAAGGTACCTGCGAATGGCGTCTAAATCATGTTGACTGACTAGCCATAATAAAGAGGTCATTATTGTAATAGAAAATATATATTTCTACTTCTTATTTTCATAACCAGTAAGCAAATTCTATCTGCTCCCATGCTTGTTATGATTGTTGTTTTTTTTTACTTTACTGTAAATTATCTTACATGTTGTAGTGACCATACAAAATTATGCCTCGAGATTTACGTATTTTTAAGTCCTCAGTCATTTTTTGACGAGTTATCGTTCTTGTCTGTGTGTGGGTGCTTATACAAAAGTTTATGGGCTCACTGCAGTCGTCCCTTGGATTGATCAAATTCATATTTTACACTATATTCATATTTTACAATAAGATAAGCCATATTGTGGAGATGTACCTTACTGTTTGGCGGTCATATTGCATGATAGAAAAGTCACTTTTTTTTTAATCAACATTTTTTTCTACTAACCTGAACTTTATTTATTCTAGAGTACTGAAATTTTGGCATTATCGTGGAAGTGACCAATGCGATAAATAAAATATCCTCAGATTTTTAAAACAACTGTAAATATTTTTTCCAATAAAATGTAATAATCTTGACTTATGATTCAATCTGAAAGCTTTTGAGGAGGATACAAGTCACACCGTTTTTCGATTCAAATTGAAATTATACCTAAAAATAGCACCTTATGTGAAGATGAGTTGAATTTTTTTTCAAAATTCTTTAACAAGAGGTGCTATTGTACATTTTATGATCTCTAAAATGTTTTTTTAATGCCAAACTGCTAATTAGAGAACAATGAAACTTTGCCAAAAAATTAGCAATTTATTAAAACAGATTTAGCTAAATACTTGTTCACAAGTATACATATGCACGAGGGATGTTCCCGAAGTTCTGGGAATTGTACTATAATTAAATATGCAGAAGTTATAGGCAATGTTCTTGGTACCAGGCAAGTCTTGACATTTATGCAACCATCTAGTACAGTATTGTTCTGTTTGATTTAGTTGTTTAACTGATATAGACGCGTATTCATAGCAGTGTTTTTCCTGTGTCTGGTAGCCATGGAAGACACAGCAAAATCTCAAATGCAATTATTTTCTTTTTCTCAAATGCAATTATTTTATGTTGAGCCGGTTGATAGAATGCAATCACAACAGATTGAACTACACTCATTGAAGCAGTTCTCAAATCAGATTGCTCTCTTAATTGGAGTTTCATTCACAAATAATTAGAAACAACAATGATTGCAAAACTGATTCTTAGATTTTTATTATACTTACTACATACTGCGTAGCATATTAATTGTCCTTAATGTCAATTATATTTGACCATTATTTGTTTAAGGCATATTTAAATATTCAGTTGTTTTTATTTGTTTCATCAAAAATATATAATCTCACGAACAATTCTTTAGTAGAAGAATCTTTTATATCAACAATAGGAAACAGGAACTACAGCGTCTGAAAGGAATATTTGGTGAGTACAGAATCCAAAAACTGTTGAAAACCGGTAGAACATCACTAAAAGACTATCCACGCAGTCGCTGCCCAAGTGCGTGTGAAAGAAAGAAACTTACTGCCATCGAAGATCTTCTGAAAGAGAACAGGCGAATGAGTATTCGTCAAATTAGTTTGCGCTTAGGGGTAGGTAAACGACAAGGTCATGGCACCTTGTATGATTGGGTTTTAGCAAGGTTTCAGCGCGTTGGGTACTAAGGTTGTTGGGACCAGAACAGAAACTCAATAGGTCTGTTATTTGTGGTCAACTTCAAGAGCTGCTAGCCCGTTACGGTGATGTATTGTGGCAATGAATAATAACCACCGACGAGATATGGTTTCCTTATTTCAATCCTGAGACCAATAGTCAATCCTAAGAAGGGTCTCCAGTTCCGTGTGTAGAAGGTAATGTAATGCTTACTGTATTCTGGGATTGTGAAGGGGTTATTTTTATGGATTATCTAGTTAAAGGTATTACAATCAATGGAGGATATTATTCAGATTTATTATCGTGACAGGCACTTGTCAAAAAACTGCCTGGAAACTTGCTTAGGCGTCCGTTATTACAACTGGATAATGCATGACCACAAACCCTCAAGAAAATCGAAGGATGTTTTAAACGATTTGATTCCCCGATCTTGCACCCGGTAATTATCATTTGTTCCCAGATTTGAAAAAAACGCTTATGGGGTGTACCATTTGAAAATTTAACTGACGAAGAACAGAATACTTCCACTGTACAAGTGGATTGAGGAGACACTGAAAAAGTTTTTTGATGACGGTCTAAAAAAAGTTTATCGCTGGGATAAAAGTATTCAGTTAATCGGCATCATGTTGAATAACTACATTGTAATATTGGTGAAAATCAAAGTAATACAAATAACAACTAAATTCTCAGAACTTTGGTAACATCCCTTGTACTTCAAAATAATGACACCATAGTTTCGCATTAGCCATGATGTTTTTATAATTTCCACTTGGCAATATATATTTCTTGTATATACACCTGTGTTGGGACGATTCCTCAATTTTTTCCGATTCCTTAATTTCTTAGGTTCTAACTCAACTTTCTTAATCATTTTTTGTGTTGGCCTTAGATGTTCAATGTACAACAAATGGCGAGAAAATTATAAATGAAACTAGTTACAGTTAGACAGAGGTATGAATAGTGAGTAACCTGAATATTTTAGGAAATGATTATCAAAATCAATCTGAATAATTTTTTTGTACAGGAAAAATAATAAGTAAATTAGAATAACCATGAAAGTATTGTGCAATTTTATTTAAAAAATTGTCCACTTTATGACCAAAAAAAGTTAGGTTTTAATTAAATTAAATGTTTTTAATGACATGGAAAGGCTACGGACCAATTTCTTTAGAACTATTTGTGAATCAATTGAATACAAAAAAATACTAATTAATTCAGAATGTCATGTAAACATTTTAATAAATTATGCAACGGTGTTAAATAACTTTGTTCCATATGTAGTTAACATTAATTATTCTTTTCCATTTATTACCATTAAATTGCTGACTCAGTTAAGTAGTATTAAAAAGTCTGTATTTTTGAAAGAGATAGGATTAGAAGGATCTGCGTGGCATCCCTGATTTGACTTCTTATTCCTAATTGAACCCTGTCATTAATAAATTATGATGAAAAAATGTCAGTATTTCTCCTATATCTGCCGACATTTTATTTCGTTTAATATAAAGAGTTCCTCCTACTCTAAATAACCTTTCAGTCTCACCCGAAGATTGAGGGGGGGCTCAAGTACTTTGACACAGCTGACAAATTTGGAAAATTGTTCTGGTTGCTGCGCCACCAACGAAGAGGATCTTCGCCCTGTCCAATCATTTTAACTTTTCCATACTTGGACATTTTAAACTTTACTTCATTCTCCAATGCACTTTTATTTATATCTTGCTCAGTTATTAAATTAGAAGAACTTTCGATGCTTTTCCTGAGTCTTTTTCTTGAATGCATTGTTTGAAGCTAAATTTTCAACTGCAGAAAGATCTGAATGTGACGAATCTGAAGTAGTCAACAAGATGCTTTTATTTTTATTTATTGAATTTATATCTTGAAATAACCAATGGTGTAACTTTTCACGCTGGCTTATCGTACAGAAAAGTAGATTTCTATCACTTAATTTTATCCAGTAAATATGTTGTCATAATCAGATTTTTGTTGTTAAAATATGTAGGAAATCTAGATCTGAGAGAAGCTCTCCAACTTGATAAAGTTTAATCTAGTCCACTGAGCAATCCCTTTGCTTCACCTTTCTCAAATAACTTACTAATATGGTAACTTTTGTTTTTGGTATAAATCGACTAAATCCCCCCCCCTCCCCTTACTCTTAAATAATTTGTCGAATCCACAAAATAAACATCTCGTGCATCATAAATATATCATAAAAAGTTCTAGGACGTTTTTATTATAAATTGTTGACAGTATCTTATTTCAAACAAATAGAAGTGTTATTACAGTTTAAATAACTTAAAAATTTAAGAGAATCGTAATGAATGAATCGGAACTCTAAGGTATTTATTTAAAGATGCGATTCCGTATATTCCGTAATATACACAATATTATATTGTATATATTTATATTGTAGAAGTTAGCAATGGATTCCAAATGAAATTTCGATTTCAAAAATTCGTCGTATTATAAGTCAATTAACTGCAACTTATATTCTTCTGCCACTTGTTCCACATCTATTGTTTTGTAAGGAGTATCAAATAGTTCATATAGATTTCCGTATTTCTGGAAGTCAGAAAAACAAGAGGAAAACTCATTTTTCAAATTCCTAATAGAGTTCACAAATATGTCTGGTGTTAAATCTCTCTTGTGATTCTGGAGACTTGGAAAGAGAGAGTAGTTTCCTTTTTGAAGCTGTTTCCAGTAGTCGAAGTTTTCTCTCGAAAGCAGTAATTTTCTCAAACATTTCAAATACAACCTTTTTCTTTCCTCAAAGCTTTACATATTCTTGTGGGTTGTGATGTCCATTAGAAAAGCTAACTTGACAACTCAATGTGCATCTTAAAAGTGAGAATGATATTGTTCTTTGCTTTATAAAAACATGGAAATTTCTTCTTTCAATTCATTTACTCGTTCCAACATTTTTCTGCGAGTAAGCCATCGAACATTTGAAAATTATGTAAGGTCGCCACACTCTGCTTCGATTTGTTTTAGAAAGTCTTAAAACTGTGAGTAAGTCTTTTTGGCACTATAAAACTTACTGTTTTCACGATTACTGCCATGAGCTTTGTAACATTCAGTGATTTGACATATTGAATGAAGCTTCTGGATGAATAATACAATGAAGTTTAATTATTTTTTTCATCATTGCCTGTGTTGTTTAGGAGTAATTCAACAAAGTTTTTTTTTCTTTCCAAATAAAGATACAACAAACTCAATTAAAATACCTTGGGAAGGAGGGTCAGCTTTCCTTGTGTCAGAAATCACGTGAGGTCACTTAATCCATTAGCATTTTAATGGTATTCGATAAAATCGGTATTCTGTGGTTTGAAATGGTTTTCCCCTGTGACCACCTTGAAGAAGAGAGATATTTCAGCTGATTGCTGACATTGGAACCCTCCCTACTAAATACATCTTAGAGTACGCTAATCTGCACTCTCCAGGTATAAAGAAAGATATTTTTTTCAGTTAGATGGGATATATTCAGGCTCTCACTGTCACTTTGACTTAGTTTACCTGTATGTAGTATTCAGACAGTGACAGGATTAGAGTACGCTTATCTGCACTCTCCAGGTATAAAGAAAGATATTATTTTCATTTAGATGGGATATATTCAGGCTCTCACTGTCACTTTGACTTAGTTTACCTGTATGTAGTATTCAGACAGTGACAGGATTAGAGTACTCTAATCTGCACTCTCCAGGTATAAAGAAAGATATTTTTTTCATTTAGATATGGGATATATTCAGGCTCTCACTGTCACTTTGACTTAGTTTGCCTGTATGTAGTATTCAGACAGTGACAGGATTAGAAAGCGGGCTAGATGTGGTCGACGGACCGGGTGTTGCCGACCGCTTGTTTAGGTAGCTAATTATACACTCTGTTTTGTTTTTATTTAAGAGAGATAGAAATATGATAAATCCAATGTAAGTGACGTACATAGTTATTTTATTTTAATTGAGAGTGGTTATACCATTTGTTATAATTGACAGCTTCCTATTGTAAATGTCTATTATTTCCGTTGTTAATTAGTCTCTAATTTATGGTTCTAATTTTGAAAAGAAGTTTAATTCCAAGAAATCACTAATATTGTACTCTGGGATTTTTTTAAATGTAATTAAATCCGGGAAACCCAACTGTTGGAACCTAATGGCTGTTTTTTTTTATGTTGTACAGTATATCCTTGCAATAATAAAAAGTTGATGCAATTTCTCTCATAAACTATTCAAGTGAAGACAATACTAAGTCTCATGTCCCTAGAATAACCAGAATAGGATGAGAAATAGTACTTCTTTTGATATACGGCACCTTCCTCGTGATGCGATATACAATAGCGTACATATCCACACGAAGTACTGTATCTGGCAGTCAGATTAGTCAAACGGTGCGACATGCAAAATTATACAAAATGTTGGATACATTGGAAGAAATATTGTTCTCTTTAAAAAATTATAGAAGCTCTCCAAAGCAGTAAATGTATGCGATTTCGTTCTTATGCTAAGAATTTTTTCCCAAGATAATCTTATTTTTATAAACTCCTTTTATGTTTATAAATGTTTTAGGATATTTAATATAAGAATTGAAATTCCCATTTAGTTAAATTCTATTGCATGTTAGTAAAACTAACCACATTGAAAACTTTGACATTTGAAATTCTTTGTTAGAAATCAAATATCCTGCTCTTGCTTGGATATGAACAGATTTTACCTAAGAGAGTAAAACAAAAATTTCGTAAGGGAATATTAAACTGAGATTTTGAATTGTTGAATAGTTTTTGTGCTATTTTACTGGTGATGATGAACTTATTTGCACTTTCTATTTTATGAAATAGTGTTTAATGTTAACAATAACTCTTCATTGGTCGAGAGACTATAAGTGTGTGTGGATAGATCGTTATCTTATATCTTAATTGTTTTCTTTCTGCGAGGAGGGAGGGATAGTTCCCAGGACTTGGTGGCCGAAAGTCACAGGATACCGACCTCCCTACTTAGTTTTATAATAATAAATTACATTGGCAATTTTGCGTAAACTGTAGCTGACGTTCGTTTAGTTGGCATTCATTTTGTGATCTGTGATGCATGGATATGTTAATCCATTCAAACGGTTCCGAAATGTTGTAATTTTGTTTTTCATAGTTCTTGTTAGCATTACACCAGATCCCAGATGACGGCTTTATCATAGTAATTCTATTTGAACTTGTTTTTCACCTAAACCAACTTATTTTTGGATGCTACTCTATTCGAAGACAGCACGATTGTAGATTCTATTACAACTATTCTTGAATTAAATCAAGCCTTCAGGTTAGTAAAAGTTCAATTCATATTCGGCGTTTATGAATAAATAACAATTTAGAACTAAACCACATTTGAAATGTATATTATACCAGTTGGGCTGTTAACTGCCTGAGGTTGTGGTGAGGAGGGGGAAGTTGATTCATTGGCCTGACCTAGTGATTGGTGGCAGGGAACAGTCTGGCGAGGATTGCACACCATACGATTCTACTGAAGTCTTATTGCAGGCTCCATTTAAAGGTGCTTCTCTACATGTACTTATTTTAGACAGTTTTAATCCTTATCATGTGTTTCCATTATGTGGGGTACGAATCATGAATAATATAATCTATTTTTAAGCAATTAATAAAGGTGAACCTGCAAGTATGATTTAAAAAAATTGTTTTTATTTGCGTGAAGAAAACGTTGAACAATCTATGCTGCAATGTTAAAACAGTGTATCAGACCCTATTGCTTTACTAGTTCATAAGTATTTCATTTACATCTTTTAAATTAAATATTTCCATTTATAAAAGCACAAACACAATTTTTTTTAAATCTCTAAATTTTTTTTAAAGCTCTATTGGTTATTGTTGCCTGTAATAAAATTGTATGAATTAACCAAGCGTTAGCAGATTTTATAAAAAGAATATATCATAATATAGTTAATGCTAATCAGTTCAAACACAAAAATTGTTTGATTCCTTTTAGCACTATGACTGAAACCAGTACACCTATAATAGTTGATTGGATATAGCCATTGGTTGGTACATATGATGGAATTGTACTTCAAGTACATATTAGGAGTATTGGCTTTAATTATTAGTTGGCACTTCTGATTTACATTACTGCTTCCAGAGTATCTTTAAACATGCAACTTGATATTCGTAAAGCCTTCTTTTGTCAGTGGAGACTATAGTAAATGTATGTAGTAAAATAGTAAAGACATTCACATTTAGGAAGTAGATGTCTAATCGTGAAGAAATAGTCGTAATCCCATACATAGGAAGAAGGAAGAAATCGTCCTTAATAATAGACCACCATTTGTTACTTCATGTTCTGACTAAGTCTGCTAAAGATAAGGAAAGATATTTGATGCAAAAGATTATAGTAATCCAAATATTATGAATTGAAAACTGGTGTGAAACGGAAAGCGAACTTTGTTTGTGTTAAAGAACCGTTGTGCTACTCAGTCCTCTTTAGAATTCGATAACTGTCTTTGATTTATCGGCAATTCTCAGATCGACAAACCCCATCCCCAGGTACTTTCTCGATGAGATCCACCATAAGATTTGCTGTTTAAATATGAAACTAAAGCCACTCTCTAATGATTATTTTTCCCATCACTCAGTGACTTATGACTGTCATACCAAACGATCATGAAACAACGTAGACCGACAAAGCAAACAAAGTGCAACAGACATTTACTTACTGACTATTACAGTAGAACAGATAGTTCAGCAGTAGTAGGTCTATAACCTCAAACTTATTATAACGTGTACATCAGTTCACGGAGTTATTCGTTGGTCATTGATTGTCATCTGTGGCATTGTAGGCGTTGGTAAATGATACATACAGGCATTGGGTTCATTCATATGAACGAATGTTTATTACAATACTTAAGTCAGAAGAATGTAAAATTGAAACAAACCAATGACCAGATCGAAGCTAATTGGTCCGGTCTATTATAAGTCCACATGATCTCTTGGCATGTTTGAATCTGGTACTGGAACACGATTTCTGAATTCAAATGTAATAAAAGGAGAGTGTGAGTTCCTGGTGAATGCCAATTGTATCAGAATGACGAAGACCATTGTATTTAACCTTCAAGCTGGGAAAAACCAGTAGACGCACCACGGACAGATACTTAAGAAACCTCACCGGTCAGAAATTATTAGAGAACTATACATTAAACGATCAATGACTTCATTCAATTGCGAATACATGAACTATGAGACTCTCAAAGAAACCCTCATACCTAATGAGCAAAAGTCCGAGACTGATTACATACTGCTCTTGCTAGGTGATCAGTCACCATGAACTCTTATCAAAACTAATTACACCCAAGTACCCTACATCTCTAAGACTATCACAGCGTCCTCGATTTTCCACAAGTCGATTTATTTATAAGAGTACCCACAACCTAAAGTTTCCATACTTTCTGTAAAAATTGCAAACATCCGTCAAAAGGTGTAATCATCAGGAAACACCTATTCCACCTATAAACGTGCAATTATTTTCCACCTATTATTATCATAACAAAAAACTCACCTTCAAAATTATATAGGTGAAATATTATTGGAAGTAAGTATTCAGTTATATTCATTTGGATGAGCATTCCTGAAAAACAATTGCTTAAGTATATACGTATAATTTTGGAGAAAAAGTGACAAAAAGTCCCGTTACAGAAAACCTCTTCTTCTCGGCACACGTCCGTTTTGTCCTGTCTCATACTCCAACATAAGTTATGAAAAATGTATCTCATACATTAGTAAATATGTAGAAATGTTTGAAAAAATTGCAAAAGAAATCAAAAGGATACATGTGGAGTTAGTCATGGTGGTATGAAGGAAAAGAAAATGAGTCAAGGGTATGCGAACACAGCATCGTGTTCTCACCAGCGACCTTCAAATGGACAACTCCACGCAAGTGTCGTCATTCCTGTAACTAGAAAGCTTTTACTTCTGTAATCTCTTCCATTTATTTAAAGTAAAGTTCAGATTAGAAATCTGGAGTGGTCTACACATAACTTTGCTATATGCAAACTCATGGATAATTAAATTCATTTATATATGAATTCTAATATTGCTGACACTGATATTCGAAATTGTATTGAACATGTATGTAATGGTTTTTTCTCATAATGAATACATTACAAAAAGGTTAAGTTCTAAAATTTGTGACTGCAGAATCTTGCAGATCAAAGCCAGCTTGAGAGGGGGGGGGGGGGGGGTTGGCGGAAGTCACAAGAGGCACTAAAATTATTATTTTTCCTTTCCCATAAGTAAAGTATAGTGATAAGGAAAAAATAAGTTAGTTTAATTTAAATTACCCTATATTGAATTATATTAACGGTACATAAACAAAGTAAACAACACTTTTGTTCACGTTTGCATAATTCCCCCATCACTAACAAAGTGAACTAGCTAATGCACTGGTACATACATGTAATTATTTTCTTCTGAAAGAATTAGAATTTTATGCTAGTAGAACTATTTTCACGGCAAGTTAGGGGCCATTTCATGCAATACTTTTTTTTACATGTATCAATTATTATTTGTAATAATTTATATCTCTTTGCACTAATTATCGTTTCTGCCAAGCAGAGTCGCACTAGAGCTTCACCGCTTCCCTAGGAAGCATCCATTACTGATTGATTTACACATCTGTATAGACATTACTCTGATCAGGAAAAGAGTATTATTCACAGTGATGGGCTTGT
Organism: Hermatobates lingyangjiaoensis; assembly: GCA_026182355.1. NCBI lineage: Eukaryota > Metazoa > Arthropoda > Insecta > Hemiptera > Hermatobatidae > Hermatobates > Hermatobates lingyangjiaoensis. The sequence goes on from JAPFBL010000044.1 coordinate 4,277,334, forward strand.
TTTGACGTGACATTGCGTCATGTGTCAAAGAGATTAAATATCTTTTTGTGTAATACCATCTTGGTAATGTGCTTACTTGTTTTGGACAGGAATATGTGAAATAATAAATTACTTTCGTGTTCCAGCACATTCAGTGCTTACAACTTTCTAACTAAGTATGTGTCATTGGAGGAAAATATATATTGTTTATTTTCGTTCTATTTCGGCAATAGCTCAGTGCACCAATTGAATCATGTTTTGTTTGTGCATTAAAAGTTCTTTCTGAATGATGTTGAAAAGAGTGAAATAAGAAGACCAGTAAGGAATATCTAGGAGTATAATAAAAAAAAATGAATGTATTTGAATTAATTTCTCCCTGAATTACTTTATTAGAAATATTAAGTGATACAAACTGAGTTCGAAGTTACTAAGGAGATTAAACCTTATGTTGGCAAGAAGATTTTCACTTGAAAGTAAGAACTTGTAAGTACCTCGAAATTCACACTTTTGGAAAAAAAATATATTAGTTAATGTCCACTAAAATGGAATTTTCGAAAATAACTATTTTCCACTATTTTTTCGAAAATAACGAACTAATAAAGAATTTGTTAAGGAATCATCAGTTGTAGTAGCAGGGTAGTGAGGTCATTGACTATGTAAACAAGCCCCAATAAATCTTTCTTCCAGTTCAGAAAGTACTAAATAACTTGATTGAATATAATGTCAACTTCGGAATTCATAAATTTTATCGAACCATGACAAGAAAAGAACACGTAGAAACAACAATACAACTCACTTCAAATTTCGACCTTGTCGTCATAAGGAGAAGAAGAAGAAGAATTCTGCTCGAGATATTGAAGTGAGTTGTTGTTTCTACGTGTTCTTTTCTTGTAATCGTTTGATAAGTTGTCCTGACGGACTGTTTTATGTTTTAAATTCATAAATTTTATCATACTCGATTTGAAGTATCCATGTGTTCTATTGAACACATGGATAATCAATTTAATAAATTATTTTCCAGTTTAACAATTACGACGAATATATGATCAATTGTTGTAACTGTCTTGAAATAATATGTAAATTTTGTGATTTAAAGTTTCCAATCTAATTCCTAAGAATGTAAAATTTCACAGATGTCGTTGGTGGTTGCTAAGGTGGTCAAGTCCTTCCTTTAAGCACATATTATGAAAAATGTAACCATAATTTGCAGAAACTTGCTTCTTGTTAATTTTCTCTGTCTTCCTGAATAATGATTTCGTTATTACATCTAAACTAGATAACATACTTTCTATAGTTAACATGTTTCAACTCTTTCCTATAGCCATATTCGGGACGAGAATGATTCTCAAATATTTTTCCTTTTATATAGGCAAAGTAGAATCAATTAGGAGGATTACGGTTGTTCGTTTATTCAACGCCTGGCTTTCGATGATCTGTACAGCGTTTGGTAGGAATCAAGTCATTGTAAAGGGTCATTGTAAAATTATATGAGATTTTAAGAATTCAGCATTTTTTTTCGTTGAACTACCAACACTAAAATATTGAAACTTTACCTATGGCATATAACTAATATTAGAATGTTATGAAACAAATATCAGGAATTTTCAACGCTGGAAGATGTAATATATCTTTGAAAACGCGAAACCCAACCCCAAATAATCCTTACCTGTTTCATTTGTTGGATTTTTTTAAATTATCTTAGAGAATTTTTTATCATAGTCTAGTCAAACAGATTAATTAGACATTAACAGCACACCCTAGTGCGGATTATGATAATAATTGAATTCAAGGGGTTATTTTGTGTAAAATTGTATACGTTTTATATACTGTGTTAAATATATAACTTTCTAATACACAACTTTTCGTTTATGTTTATTTTTGTTTAAAATACTGGTAAACGTGTTTTTAATTTCGATGTTGAAATCTATCAAAACTAAATTTCAAGCCAATTAAAAGTCGTCAAAATTGAAGTAAACACAAAAAAACTAGTTCAAACTAGGAGGCCAGGTTATTCCAGTGGCAACGCGCTCGCCTCTGGAGTGGTAGGTCCGAAGTTCAATTCCCATTCTGGGCCTCGATTTATTCACTCGAAAGGTGAATAAATCTGAGCTCATCGTCCCTCAAAGAGGACGTTAAGCCGTTGGCCTCGAGCCTGTACACGGTCAGGTACTCGTTAAAGACCGGCTACGGCAAAATTTAGGACTCCCAATGTAAAATCAGTCTTAATTATGTGGTATCACAGAGGGCTAATGTTCGGCCTATGTGCGTTTTCTAGTGGAACTGCGACTGCAACCAAACCTAACGTAATTTATCTAAATTGATCAAAGTCTGTCTTTGAATAGACACAAACTTACAACCATGAGTCCTAATTTTGTGGTTGTACGTATGAATTTAAAAAAAGGATATTTTTTAACAGTTGCTATGAAACTGGTAATGTGGTTGCCCGTATGGTATGAAAGACTATAGGTGTGGGAATTGGAAACAATTGCTATTTATAAGGTTAGATTGGGTTATGATAGGTTGCAGTGGCAGTTGCAAGAAAACGCAGATAGACCGACCGAAGAGACGTTTGTGATTCCATGCATTCTACACTGGCAGATGTGCCCGTCTTCGACAGGTATTTTACATAAATTCAAAGATGATATTTAGTATTCCAAAATATTATTAGAAATTATAGAATAGTAGAATATATCATTATTAGTACAGTCCATAACTGTCATTAGATCTGGAATTTCTTTTACGTTTTGCAGCTTTAGATACTGATTTTAAATTTGATTTTATTCTAGGCATACTTGTTATTTAGTACACAAGTAGGTAGGACTCACTTTTTAAAAAGCGAGCAAATTGTGATAAATGCAAACGAAATTCAAATCAACAATACTTACTTGCTACAGTATCAGGCACCTGAAAATATCTGTATATTTATACAGGTTTTGCCTGTACATTGCTTAGACTCATTTCAATTTTTCTTTTCGTTTTATATATTAGAGAAAATGATAAAATATATCTATTTTTAAAAGTATATTGGTATTTTTAAGTGACTGATACTGTAATAAGCGGGTATGTTGGTTGATATACCTGTATAGCTAGCCAAACACAGCTTAAAAGTCCATAACTTTGTTTCTACGTTCATTTTCCAATCCATTCAAATCTTAGCTTTTAAGTTAGACATACACAAATCTACTGTAAATTTCAGAGCGCTATGACTTATGTAGTTAAGTTTGCTTGTGACAAAATTTTTGGACAGACAACAATTTTTCTTAGTATCGAAGATACTTAGAAAAATCAAGTGCCTATCTATGAGTTTATTATATGTAAAATATATCGAATGGAAGGGTTCTGCTATTCTTGTAACATCTAATCATCTTTTGATGTAAACAAATCTGAAAAAAATCGGTTTCTCTAATGTATAAAACGTAAAGATAACTTGAAATGAGTCAGTTCTAAGCAATATACAGACAAAACCTTTCTTTTATCTATATAGATTGGGAGTCGTAAATTTTGCTTTACTCAAGTGTATTTAGAATAGGGATCTTTAACGAGTACCTGAGATTGTACAGGTTCAGGATTGGCTTAAGGTCTCCTCTCAGAGTGTCGTGCTGATCAGATTTATTCACCTCCCGCGTGAATAAATCGAGGACGCGGGTAGATATTGATCTACTCCGTACCTACCAATAAAGAGACAAGCACGTTGCCACTGGGCTACCTTGGTCCCTCGCTATTCATGAACTTCTCAATTTACGAATGAGGTAAAGTGTATATGAAATTAATATTATCAAATCTAATACTGAAAAATTAATTATATAGAATTTACTCGGTATCAACACTTGCATCACACTGGTTAAAATCTAAAAAAAAAGTAAATACCAATTTTACACTTCCGCAAGTTTTTGGGACCTTAGACGACTTCACAGAGAAAAATGCTTCCAATTAAAGTTGTAGAGAATGACATTTTCAATCTGAAAATTTTCAATTTTTCTCAGAAGTCATTTGTTTTTGAAATATTTTAATGTAAATATTTTGTTATCAATTTGTATACGTTTTATCGTTTGTAACATTTAAATATTTATGCGTAGACACGATCTAAAAAGCATTCCACATATGTATTAAACAATACTATTTTGGTTTGTTAGTAGCTTATATACAAGTGGTCGATCGATAAAAGTAATTCAGAAAGTACCAAAAATTCAACTTTTTCTGTTAGTATTAATTTCAATTATATCTTGAGTAAACGTTCAAGATTTGTTTACACCAAAAGATGATTAGATAATGTTACAAGAATTGTAGACCCCTTCCATTCGATATATTTTGGATATAATAAACTAATAGACAGGCACTTGATTTTTCTAAATATGGGTTGATGAATTGGAAAAAAATCTTGATGGGCTTTTAACGGTTAATTCGAAATGTAAAAAGTTGAATGGATCTGAAACATTCAAGGGAATATGGTGAAGATTTATAATTTCAGCCTTGTCCAACTTAGTGTAGGTATTCCTTTCACAGGGGCAATTCAGACTTCACTACTTTGTTACGTAGTAAATACTTATAAATATAATTATTAGAATAATTATTAATATGCATGATATATATACTTATTAGTTTTATGATATTCTTAATATTAAACAAATAATATACCGTCTTACTTCGTACACTGATGCCGTAGCTCTCGGATTGGGTGTCTCCCATCTTCAACAAGAACTGATCCTTAGGTTCCTTAGAACCTAAGAACAAGAACTCACCAGTTCTTGTTGAAGATGGGTGACACCCGAAACCGGCCCCAGAGCTACGGCAGCAGTGTACGAGGTAAGACGGTATATTATTTGTTTAATATTAATAATACTAACCTCTGTGGTAATGACGAAATGCATGAATTTATGATATTCATTAAGAATATATATATATATATATATTGCATTTTAGATCAGTACAATAAAAGGATAAATTTTGGCTTCTTTACATACATGTGCTCGTTTTTGTATTTGGTTACTATGGAATAAAGTGAGCATGGAAGGAAAGTATTTTTAAATCGATCATTTAAATATTATTAAATTGATTTGTAAATCTATAGTAAATCATATAGTAAAGTTGTGTCTAGACCATTCCGTTCAATTTTTTTTTAATGGACTAAGAACTTGGTGGGGGGGGGGGAAGGTGGACTTGTCTAAATTATATGACAAAATTTTGGAGCTTAGACTGAAGGTGGGTATCAACATTTAATGAAACAGCAGGTAAAAACTAGAAAGTATTATACATTCACAACGCCATTAACTTGACCTATATTTGAATCACCTTAAACTTTCCTTTTCACAAACTAATTATTTAAAATTTCACCAAGTTTGATAAAACCATTCGGGAATGTACAGAAAACGGATAAACATACAGAGGATGTTATATTTATTTGTGTATGTAGAATTATCACAATAAACACATGATGCAATCAGTGAAGTGTAAACCACAAGGGAAAAGGATAACAATAGAAATAAAATGCCTCAGAGCATTTATTGCTATTGTTTTCCTTTTACATTGTGTTTTTATACTTCTTGATATATGTATATATATTTATAGTTTAATAGTTCATTTTATTTTGAATTTTGAATATTCTGATGTAATCACATGTCTGCATGGCGGGAAAAGTGTGTCATGATTAGAAAACATCACTGATAACAGTTTAGTTGTAACAGTAGGATGTACACAAACTTTTAGCACTACTTGTTTCAGTTATTGGCCTAACCCAGTTTTCATTTGATTGCTGCTATCCTGTGATTTTAATAGAGTTCTTTACTAATCCCATGGTCGTGTGAAGCATTGTACGATGAACACCGATATAACTGGTATGGTGCAGAATTTTTATAGACATGTATATTTGATTCAAACTTAACATTGAAATGTTGTATAATCCTAATTGTTGTATTTTGTTGATTTTATATGGCATGTTTTGAAGGTGGGATATATAATATTAATTAATCGTTTCGTTGAAATTCAGAAATTGATATGAAATTTCTAAAACCAAACTTAAATCATTACATTTTTAAATTATTTATATCAGATTACGTAAAATTAAATTATGTGGTTCTGTAAATATTTCTAATTTACATTATCAGTATATATAATAAAGTAACGAATGTTATTGTAGAAAAAATAGTGCTTACTCCAAAGGGAAAAACCGAGAAGTCTACAACACTTTTAATAGAAAGATGTGTTGTCTCTGCACCAAAAGATGACCAAGACAATGTCTATGAAGGTGGTGGTGATCATAAAGGAATAATTGTAAATAAGTTTGTGTCACATGGTGAGTTCATTATTTATTCGTTAAAAATAAATTATTGCTTTGTTGATTTTTTCTAAAACAAATTGTATTCATTTGAAATATCGGGTGATTAACTTGATAACTTGAATATTTCGTTATAAATTGTAAGCTAACTTTGTATGACTTGAAGAATTGTTTTAGATGTGGATGACAGCATAGCTGAGGCCTTATTAAGGTTTCGTGTATTCTTGGTTGACAGTAAAACTGGAGATCATACTCAGGAGGATCGAACACTTCAGTTTTGGTTTAAACCTCAGGTCCCCCCTGATGAGCATGCAACAATGGCACAGGAATTTTTTAAAGAACTAGTTGCACCACAACAGTTTCCTCGAGGTTTTAGAATTCAAACTGTATTTATTCTAAATTTCGATGTATATCTAGTACGCAATGAAAATATTTTTCAAAAAAACAACGAACATTTTTTCTTTACTATTAGTGAAGTATGTATAGTATGAAATATTAAGTATGAAAAAAAAAAATAATTCCAAATTTTGACGGATTTAAACATTTCGAGGTTCCCTGAGTTCAGTTTTTAGGTGGTTTTTTTTTTTGACAATGTAATTCAATTATTTATCATGATTGGTCTTTGTTTAAACCTCACTTAATATAACGTTTCTATTTTAAATAAAACCATGAAATTGGATTCGGTTATTTGGAATATTAACCTCTCATTTTTGTTGGAAATATGTGCATTGTAAAGTTATGAATCTGTCATTATGATATGACCAAATTACTTGTACTGTGTAATAATTTTTATTTTTATTTAGTAATATTGTAGATAGTTTGAAGTATATAATGTATACTGTGTGAACAAAAAAGGAAGGATGTAGTTTTATCTATTTCAGATTACGTTGGATTTATAAAAATGCTTATGAAACTAATGCAGAATAGATACTGTCTCATGAGGAAGCTTTTGGTTGAGTTGAGGCAAATTGAAAAAACTGATCTTCCTGAGAGACCTCGTAAGTGTTTTTAATTATAAGTAGTAAACTTTACTTTTCAAATTACTGATAATACTGAATGTGATAATTTAATTAGTTATTTTTATAATACGTATGTGGGATTAAAAGACTTAATAACATTTTATTATAGCAATTATTTTATTATTCTTCTTATGATCAGACAGATCTAATAGTCTGATCATAATGCACTACATTATGATAAACACTAATGAATTATATTTATTTGTTCTGAATAGACCTGTCTAATTCAGGAGGGCACACTCTTAATGCCCTCAAAAATTCCTCCTGAATTCCTTAATGAAGAGATTAACAACATTAGGTCAATTGCCCTTTCATTAAAATACCCCTCCTCTTATATCGATTTAGCTTTGGAGGGTGCTAAAAATACTTTCTCTAATACTTCAACAGAGCCCCGTTCACTGTCAAATTCTATAATTTTGCCATACCATGAGTCATTGGACCCCCTTCCAAGATTAGCCAAACAACTTGATTTTAATATAGTGTTTTCTAATCGTAATAATGTGGGTAATATGTTCTTGTTCTCCCATTTTTATCTTGTGGTTTGATAATTGATATATATATATATATATATATATATATATATATATATATATATATATATACGAGTTCGAGATTAACAAAGAGCAGAGCAACACACAAAGTAGGGAAACACACTTACAGACTCAAATTTTCGGGTAATCCGTCTTCAGGAGAAAAGAGAATGGGAGACCAAGCACGTTGTAGACGCAACGGCAAGTAACCCATTAATTAATAATACAACGTGCTTGGTCTCCCATTCTCTTTTCTCCTGAAGACTGATTACCCGAAAATTTGAGTCTGTAAGTGTGTTTCCCTACTTTGTGTGTTGCTCTTTGTTAATCTCGAACTCGTATTGTGTCCAGTTTGGATCGTATTTCGTTTTATCAGTGATATATATATATATATATATATATATATATATATATATATATATATATACATATATATATGAAACAAGAGTTCACAATAAACGTGTGTAAAACAACACCAACAGAACGTAACGCTTTATTCTTGCATAAAATAATGAATGTCATCATATTTTATGGTCAGGAGCTCAATTTATTACTTAAAAAAATCGGTGTTGTTAAGAAATATTATCGAATCTTCTCTGGTTAAATTTAATAGATAAAATATTATAAACATTGGTAACGGGCTTTTCAAACTTGACTCTGTTCTGACGAGGGCAATAGTCTGATCTAAGAATACCGCTTCTTACGGTTGAAAGGTCTTCAGCGTTTGGCGTGAATGGCCTCGTCGTTTGAGTGACTACCTGCAAAGGCCCTGCTTGTCCTTGAAATAGTTTTATAATATTACTGTCTCCAATCTAAATATTTAAATATGGTTCCGTTTTTAGAAACGGCTATTAAAATATTTCCAGACTATAGCAAATATATTTTACTGTGTAGAAATGGCACTTTATGTTTAAACCGAGTATAGAATGGGCTCCAGGAACCATGTGTGAACCTCTTTGGAGGCTCTCAATGTCAATTTTCTGTCATTCTCGACTACATGTCTAAGAATTTTGATCTTAAATAAGTCATTGAAAGTGACGTTATGGAGTATTGTCGTGTATGACAACAGGCAGTTTGCTGCGTTGTGCAACAGAATCTGTGTGGTCTGAAACTGCGTTCTGTTTAATCATCTATGTTCCCCATGTTTGTTTATTTCCTCAACATTCTCTTTAATTGGGCCAACTATTTGCTATCAATGATAATAATAAATTACTGGGACTTTTTTCTGTAGACTCAAATTTTCTTGTACTGCTATTACTGTATTTTGAAAATTTTTAACTAATTCTGAATACATTCTAACGTAAGTGATTTTTGTGTTTTTGGAGAAATAAATAAGGTATTAATTATATACTATATATATTTAATGTGAAAATACATTATGGTGAGTATTAGTTTTCTTGTAATACGTTACTAATAGACATAATCATTTCAGCTTCTGCTGATGAAACGTTTATGGAAAAACAAGAATTAAATGAACTTAGAATTTTAGAGCTTATAGAATCAGCTTATCCAAATCCAATCGTAATAGAAGAATTAGCCAAGTAAGTACAGTCCTTCATTATTATAAGTATTACTAAATAAATAATATTTTCTAATTTAGCAAAGTCTATAGAAAGTGGTTGTTAAGTAACTTCTGTTGTAATTATAAATATTATTCTGCAAATAATACGGTTTTTATTGTTTAATGGTGAATATAAAATTGCCTTTCTGCTTCTTTATTTTACTTTAGATGTGATAAGAATTTTGTTTATTTTAAATATATCATTTTTAGGGAACATACATGGAATGAAGCAGATATATTGTACCATTTAGAAAATCTAAGAAAAAAAGGACTTGTGAAAGCTCTTGATCATGCTGCATTCACAAGGGTTATTCACAATGATAACAATTTACAGGTATCCCCACAGACCATTAAATTATGTAATAACTTTATATATAATAACAATTTATAAGATTATGTTATATAATAATATTTTGTTAGTAACTGTTTCCAGTTATAAAAGTGTCCCGTTTAGTTTTTTATAATTCAGTTTAAAATGTATTTTGTCCGCCTTTTGTTATCTTCACATAGTTTTATTATTAGTTTGGAGAAATCATACAGTTACTCCGTTTAAAACATGTATTACGAAATGTATCTCATACATTTAGTTAAAAACTTAAATATACACATGTATTTAAGTTCTTTGAACTTAAAGATGTCTGTTTCGTAGTTCTCCATCATGGAAAGATGACTGTTTCATAGTTCTTCATTATGAAATATATTGTTACAGTTAATGCCATGTATGAATAGTGCATAGAAGGCTGTGGTCTTCTTTTCATTGATATGAAAATATTTTTCATATCAATATCTTGGGTTTGATATAAAACAAAACCAAATGTCATTATTACAACGTGTTTGGATTGATTGTCTCGAAAAGAAAATGGTCATTGTCCTATTTATTGTTTATTCTGTCGTGTACTATAATCGAGGTAACTTTATAGTCGGGGGTAATGAATATGGTAAATCTCAGGTCTCGTGGTAATTATAGCTTAAATATTGTCTCAGTTCATCCATTGATGTTCATTTGCCATTCGAGGCTCTAATCTTGTCTTTGCTGTTATGGGAGTGCCAATGAGTGGTTTTCCAATGTTCATAAACCAATGTATTCATAAACCCTCAGCTACTTGAAGGTACTAATCTTTTTCCCTTTTAAAAATTATGGTTCCATTGACCGAAGTCATTTAGTTGAAAATTATACGGTTCATTTGTCTTGGTGACTGGAGTAGCTGAATGTATAGTTAGTCATCTCGAAAAGTTGTGATACGAATATATGAGTATATTAGTCAGTCGTCCAAGTTGAGTAAATATGAATTTGTTCTCTCTCAATAGACAGATTTATTTGGTAACTATAGAGATTTATACATTGAAATTGATTTTATTCTTAAGTTTGTTACATTTGACTTAGTTTATTCATAATTCTTTTTGAAATAGTTTCATTAATTTTATACAAATCAGATATCTGCCTGATTCATAATATTACAATTATTGATACTTAGTAACTGATGTCTTGTTTCATCTATCTCAAGAGTCAATTTCCATGAACTTCTTCACGTTGTTTAGGTGGGTGATTTAGGTGGCTGAGTATTATGTTATGGATATGTATGATTTATTCTGGTGTATATGGAGGTAGCAGAGTTGTACATCTCGCTACAGTGCTGCTATACTCAAATAGCAGATGATTGTTTTGTAACTTCAGGGTGACATGTCTGGGACTATTCTCTTGAAAAGACTATTTTTTCTCCTGCCTTATATTATGAACATAAGACTGCCCTCTGTATTTATTGTTGAACAATATTTATTAATGATGTGATATAGGATTTGTTCATTCTATTTCTACTGTACCCTGTAGTGCCTATGAATATTTCCGACTAATTGTCGAGATTTCGTGGTCTTCTAATGTACCATAATATCTGTTCAGGCGCTGGTAGATAGATAACCTTTTAATCATCATTATTCGAGTTCCCATTGTTTAACATTGACCGGAGTTCACTTCTGAAAAAAAAAACAAACTAGTTTTTTGAGCTGCTATATTAGAATCTTCAATTATTAGAATTTCATGTCTAGGATATGTATAAATTGGAAGTAGGTTTATTATAAGATAGATTAATGACTGCCCTGTTTATGCTGCATGATCTGACTGGTCATTTCATTATGCTGAAGTCAGGATTTAATTAAATAAAGTCGCACGAGGGATATCTAACAAGTTTACCAACTTTTGGTACGTCTGGAAGATATCTCCTCCATAAAATGAACTTCTGTAGGAGTTGTTTGACAATATTTATCGAACTGATTCATTGTGAGTTTCATTATTTTTTCGCTTAAATAATTTCTCACAAAGTTGGCGGATTATCATTTTAGGTTTTGTAAGTGTGGATGAAAACTATGCAACTATGCATTTTATTGTTGTATAGATGTTTAACCCAATTGATATAAATACTAGATGATATACCATAACTACTGATATAAGGTTGATTCGGTTTCAAATTTTATTTTTTTTAATAGCTGTACCAGTATCTGTCATCAACTGGTACAGCTACTTTAGCTACAAGATATATAAGTTAATCTGAAATATAATTATTGTACATTTTGTTATAATATTTTATAGTGTATTGAAATGTCTGATTGTAATGTTTCTTCTTTTATTCTGCTCTAACCGATGAGAAAAATTAAGGTTAAATATTTAATGTGAGAACATTGTGGTTTGATTTTTTTAATGTGAATAATATTTATTATTTATTAATTAACCTCGTATTGGTATATTTTAGATTGTTAAACAAATGCCTACTATCGTTTGTTCTAAACAACCAACAATAGCAATAATCACTGCACAGTATTATGAAAAACTTGCTGTAGACGCAATGATAGAAAGTAAGGAGACTTTTGTTAGGTACACTACTTTGGGTAAGTAGAGTCAAATTATTTATTATTAAATTTTACATTTGATTTATCTTCTTTAGTCTATGAGTGAACACTCAAACTTTGATTTGAGATTTCACTCCTTAAACTAACTAGTGATATCATAACTAGGTAATAATGATGTAGTACATATAACTGTCTACATAGTTATAACGTAACTGACTTGATATGTTGAATATTATTTCCAGGAAATGTTAATCTTGTTTATTTTTTTTTAATTCTATGTTATGTAATTTCAATTTTCTAGAATAATATTCCAGCTGTTTTATATGTATGTCAGATGTGAACCTGGACGTATTTTAGTAGACCTCTTTTCTGAGGAAACAATTAGAGTTTCTTTTGAAATCGCTGCTCCTAAGTGATGATCTCTTATTTAAGTACTGATTTAATTTATCTAATATTTGGCAGATTTAACATTGTAGCCGGTTCAGCTAAATCGGTAATGATAATATTTTTAACCTTTAGCTAGGTTAAAAATGAATATTTGATTTTATGGTGTAAATAAGAATACTTTATAAATACTTTATAAAGGTACAAAGTCTTCCTTATTAAATGAAAACAAACAAAATATTGTAAAGACTATATTTTATGTTAATTAAACATATTGGATTATTTTGTATTTTAATCGGAATTAAAGGAAGTTATAATAGAAATTTAGTGTAGGCATTGTAGTTTCTTTCGCTCATTTCAATACACTTTCAAGATTTGAGTTTTTGGTTTTGAGATTTCCATTTAATGAACTTTTAATTCCTCAGTCTTTGTTCTTTAACAAGCGCCATTAATGGAATATGTTTACAGGAGGTTCAAATATTAACTCTCCGAATGATGAATTTCCTACTTCAGCTATGATTAAACCTACTCGGTTTGGTAAGAATGTTAGGCTTTTGTAATTGATGGGTGTCAATAAACGTTTCGCTGTCTGTTGCTTCATGTATGCTTCGTAGATTTGTATAAGTTTCTTTTGTTAATAATTAATTCTGTTTGCTTGGATATGTTTTTTCGTTGTGATATCCGCAGGCTTAATTCATTTATTTATTTGCTACTTCATAAACTGCTTTTTGTGGTTCCGTTGTAGATGAAACTGAAATATTTTATGTACACATTTCAGAATACACATTCAGGCACAACGTCTAAACAATAATAAGAAATTTCTTAAATTAGTTGTATGATGAAACGTACTTTAAGGTTTTTTTCCCATAAATACTGGAATATGGATATGATTGGATGGGATGATAAAGATGGTGAGTGATCGTATGAGTACATTTTAAAAAAATTGTGTGACTATTTAATTTTTTATTTCCTTCTGTAGAGTAATTCTATTCATTCACTAGATATATGGTCAAGCATTCAGTTGCATCTTTCCGACAGTCCCTGAAAGAAGGTGGATGACAATCCTTATTTCCAGTTACTTTAATATAAGTAAAGTATAGCGATCATGAAAAAAATTTATCCCGAGAGTTTGACGGATTTGAACTATTGTAATACGAATATTATGAATATGGAATTTAGTTAAATTCAAACAAACTCGGTCACATTTTTATTCTAATTTTAACTATTGTAATACAAATATTATAAATGTGGAATTAGTTGAATTTAAAGAAACTCTGACACTTCATTCTTCTTGATTTAACGGGTGTAGAGTGTATACAAAAGATTGTGTGCTTGCTACAGGCAGCATCAAATTCATATTTGATGTGAATGTGGGCTTTATAGTGTAGGTGTACCCTATGTTTTTTGGACAATATTGCAAATTGTCAAAGTCACTTTTTTGAACAGATGTCTTTTTAAAAATGCTTTTGTCCTTAACTGCTAACTCTAGAGAGTTGGAACTTTGAGATTATTATGAGACTGACAGAAGCAATAATTAAAAAAACTCTGATTTTGTAAAGCAACCTGAAAAGTATTTCTTACAATAGACTGTAAAACTTTTGAGTTATGATTGATTCCGGAAACTTATGGCCAGGTTACAGGTCACACTGTTTGACTGATCATAATGAAATTACACTCAAAATCTAAAAACTACGTTTTAAGAGGATGAGGTGAATACCTTTTTTTTGTTTAAATTACATGGATGGAACATGCGTTATGGATTTCAGAAATTTTTTGAAGCTAAATGGCTACGTATAGAAAAATGAAATTTTATGAGAAATATCAACCTAATATCATTCGGATGCTACAAAATATATATATATATATATATATATATATATACAAGCAATTCTGATTACTACAGTGAGCACAATATAGCAACAAACTCTGAAAACTAAGCCTGGAATAACGGATAACCAACTTGCTGTACTTGTTAGAATTGTTTACATTGACTTAGAAATTGTCTAGCAGAATTGAGTCAAAAAGAATTTGTGCTTAAATGTTAATAAATGAAATATGGCTACTAGTTTTAGGCTATTTGGCCGGTGATTCAATAAACTTAAAATTTTCTAGTAGATATTTTTGAACTACCAATATTTCATTACCTGAAATATTAAAATAGTAATATTACACTAAAAATTACAACTATTAAGTTCTATCTGTTGTGATATCAGAAATTTCTGGCAAATAAGCATCTCCGTAAGGGACAATATGGTTACCTGAAGAGCATGTCAACTGAGTGAGTTCCAAAATCCAAAAGCCTGGGTTAACAAAATAGAAAACGCCTTAAGTCTTCAAAGAATGATTTTGTCCTCATTGGGTATTATGGACCTTTTGATAACACGCCTTATGGACCTTTTGATAACACGCCTTCGAATCCAGTAAGTCAGAACTAATGTATAGATGTTTAATCCAAGTGGAATGGATTGCAACAATCTAACGCAAGATAATTAGTGTAAGTATAGGATCTACCACACTGAGATTATGACTACTAGGAACTGCCCTGATGGAGGTGTGCTATGGTCTCAATTGAAGTGATATTATGAGTCATAGTTTCCAAATTGTTGAAAGATGGGTAAAGGAGAAAGGTCTAGATATATCAAGTTAAAACAGGGCTTATTCCTTTCTCCAGGAATAGGAAAGTATGTCTCAATGACCCATTTATTGATAATCCTTAACTAAAACTCTGATGTACTCAAATACCTTTGGACCTCTTTAGATGAAGACTAATCTGGAAAAGCCATATAACATATACATTGGTTACTTACCATAGTTTAATAGTAATAGCAATAACATGTCAGATTGTTCAGTTAAATAATTTCAAAATTGTTATAACTGGTAAAATGAATATAGGTATGTTAAAAATGTTACTAGGCAATCATTAAATTGGTTTAATGTTTATGTGTTTGAGAATACTGTATTAGTGAGATTGAGACAATGTCTACACAATAGCCACATCAAATAAATAAAAGAAAATATATTGATTGTCAGCGAGTTTAATATATTTTTTTTTATAGTGGAGTTTGTCATTCCAGATTTTTTTCTATCAAATAAGAGATTGCTGATTTCCCAAGAAAATAATGCAGTGGTCTTAGCTAATACGTAGTCCTTTCAAGAAAAATTTTACTTTTCAAAATATTAAGGATGATGGGTTATGGTGTGACCGTTTTTTCTTACATAGTTAGAATTAGATACCTATTGGCACAGCCAGTATTGTTCCTCTTATATAGAGTTCATATTTCGATTTGTAAGAGTTAAATATTTCTATTTAACTCACAGTTATGCGCAAGAAAAATCTAGCACTTGTTGATTCGTCTTCTATCCGTTTATTATTATTAGTCTGAGAGCTAGAGTCCTTACAGACTCGTGCGAACGGCGGTAAAATTGTCCTATTGTGCTATTTTTTCATCCTTATGGTCATCTCTCTGCTCAATCTGTCACTGGGAAAGTACTATGGGAATTCTTTCCGTTTCCAACTTATTCATCCATTCAGTCCTGAAGAATGAGATCTACACACAAGGGATAAGACCCTTGTAGTTTACTTCGTATTCAGTACATTCTTAAGATGAGATGATTTAAATATTAATTGTTGAGGTAGAGAGTTGCTGAAATACCTGATGAACTTTGGTGAGTTTCCTCTTTAGCTAGAAAGGTTCATGCTGTCGTCAGTGAAATTCATGTAAATGACAACTGTGACATTTGCACGGTATCAGTTACTAAATGATCATTTATTATACTAAAGGCAACTAATAACTCGTTTCATGAATTCAAAAAGATATTAGTCATTAGGGTCAGAAATAGTGACTCGACAAAACCTGATAAAAAATCTGTTTTGCAAGTCTCGGATAGTTTGCCCTGTTAGCCAGTGGTGACTAATATCACAATGTATATTGCGGTGTACTTTTCTCTCCCACTTTGTATTTAATCTTTTTCTTTGGAAACAAGTGTTCATGTTTCCAACTGTTCCAAGTTTCCAACTGTTTCCAAGTGTTCATGTTTCGTAGGTTTGCTTTCACTACGAGGGATGTAAATTCTCTTATTGAAACTTTTTCAGTTCCAATCATACTTACATACACATTTATTTAAGCATGCATATTACTAAGGAAATTCAGTTCTGTGAACAGGGGGGTTATAATAAAGGGTTCGAAATAACTTTTTAGTCGTTTCGTAGAATAGGGATGAAGTACTCATACACAGAAATCTATGCACTGCCAATTATCTTGGTTTTTTTTATTAGCTTCCATTAACATTAGGTGTTTCGTTATACCTATTTTGTAGACAGATTAGCCTCCATGACACCCTTGAAAAAGGTTCATAACTTGCAGTTTTGGAAGATCATTAAATATACTTGTTCAGTCTTACTCATCACCTTGCAAGGTTAAAAAGAATAAGCCCTTTGAAAACCGCTGTCGATTTGTTTATTCTGCTTTCCACCTACACTAGGGCCTCACACAGAAAATTTGTTTTTTGTTATTTAATATCAACTGTGATCTGGTGAAGTTTAGTAGAGTGTTTTCTACTCTACTAAAGTGCGAGGAAGTAATTTCTCATCTGATGAATTTACAGTTGGGTGATTATTCCCTTACTGTTGACCAAAAACAGAGTTCTGTTCTTCTTCATCGAAGAACTTCTGTTATTTCCAAACCAACACATTTACTGGTTCTTTCCTGATTATGTGAGTATTTAGCTGTGTGTATTTGTCACCATAATCGGTTTTGTTTACCGATAGGAGTTCAACATTTTTCATGAAGATTCTATTCTATAAACATTTCTGATACAGTAGTGTTTTTAAGAGGTCTTTCAAGTCTGCATCAGTTTACTAAAATAGTGAACTAAGTCTTAAAATTTGTGACCACTGATGACAAACTGAAAATATAACAATTTTGCTAGATTCATATATCTCTTAGTTTGTAGTGGCAAAAAACATCTGCTTTTGATAGAGCATCTGAAAAGGATGCTTTCAGCTCTTCTCAGTTTGACAGTATGGTATGTATTGTCGATTGAAATACAATATCCTCTAAACATTTAGAGAGAAAGTTTGATCACTAAATTTTCATATTTTAAGAACTTCTGAAATGTTAAAGGTATATCTTTGCTTCGTATGTCTTTTTATTCGTATTATCCAATCCTTGAAAGCTTCTTTACGCTTGATTCCCTTATTGAACGAATTAGAAATTTGGTACGAGTTATCCCATATTACATGACAAATTGCCTTTTTCCGGCATAGTGGGAGAAGTGATATTCTCATATGATGAATTTACAGTTGGATAATTTTTCTCTTACTGTTGATCAAAAAGAAGTTCTGTTACTCCCAAAACCAACCAACCAACCAACACATTTACTTGTTGATTCCTATATTGTTCACCTGTTACTCAGTAACAAAAAAATGAATACTGTATCTCCAGTATTGGTGGCAAGGTTCAAGATTCATTCACTAATGACAGTGGCATCATTTAGTGTAGTGGCTGTCAGTAATAGACAGGAGTTTTGTTCATACAACATCAGTATTTTGATCAATGAGTACAGCAAACTTTTCTTCCATATTCTTCATCCTTGTTTATTTTGAATAGTGTCAGTGAAATTAATTGTGTGTAGTAAGGTACATTTAATACGATGGAACTGAATGGTCATTGCTCTTACCGGTTCTTTTCTCGATTTCTTCTTCGTAATCATTGTTGGCTGTTGTATAGTAACAAACTGTAGCAACTGCAATCCTTCAACCCGTTCCTATCACGTTACTGTTTCCTGTAGGCTTATACCGACAGTAACCGTACTCATTCCCATGCTTTTTTTTTAAATTAGCCAATGGAGATGATTTTAAATGTACTATGGTTGTAAAAAGCCTTTCTGTGATTTGTTATATTTTTTCCTACTCTCATAACTTTCTTTTCTATGGAGATTTATTGTCATTATTAATAAGGTATTTACAATATATATATATATATATATATATATATATATATATATATATATAAGGAAAAAAATGAGACTGATTTATATACCAATTAAATAGCCTCTCTGGAGTTCAACTGATGACTATTGCTCTGCTCCTCAGATTAGATTCTGAACAAGTTCTTGTACTTGGATATGTGATAGAACTTAATATTTAATAATTTAAATACTTTTTATTCCAGTAATAATAGGTAGCTGAACGTTTGAAGTAAAAAGGAATAATATAAGATTACTGGTAATTGAAGTAAGATTATCAGTTAGAGGAGTAAAAGGTCATATAAAATTCTACCAAGTGATTTCACTATCTCTGTCAAATAGCTTTTTATCTGTTGCCAAATGAAAAGACTCTCAACACCAAAATCGCCCTTTGATTGAAATAATTACAATTTAAAATAACATTTGTTTGAATAAATGAACAATTAAAAGAGACCTCTAAATACGGGAAGTACATGAGAGGTCCAATCACACTGGAATTTTCAATCATAAAGCAACTGAATGAATTTCTCTGAAACTGTTGTTTAGGCACTTGCTTCCTACAAGTTTTATTTGGTAGCGACTTCTAGTTCAACTTTTTTTTGTAAGTTTTGTTTAACCCTTAATTTTAATTATGACCTGTCTTAGCTCCATATAGAGTTCTATGATATAAAGTTTGACTATTACTAGTTCTTCAGGACAGCATTTCTTGATAGGTTCTAATAGGTATTAACTTTTGGATGTGTTACTGTATTGTGTGCTTTTGTTTTAAAACCTTTTGTTGCCATATCGTATTATATAATTTTTTTGGGTAATTGGTAAATCTTTATTCAAGTATGTTTGTATTGTAGAGCTCTTTTTTTATATTTTAGTAATGCAAACCTCATTTTGGTAAATCATGCACACTTTATAGTGTGAGTGTGAGAGTAATAGTGAACTCAATTTACATTGTAAGTTTGATGTAAACTTCTATTATCTGTTTTAATATGTAAGTATTAAATGGATAGACAGGCTTTGTTTAATGTTTAGTAGTGTAGTTTATCAAATAAGAATTAAGGAGATTCAGTTATTAAAATCAGCCTTGAAATTAATATAGTGCGTGCCATAATTTAGTTTAAGTAGGTGTAAACCAATATTGACTTATTTTGCACAAAAATTACAAATCAGTCAAAATAGGAAACAATAATTGTCAACAGTGAATAGATTAAATTAATTGTAAACCTGTTACTTTGTTTTACTTTCTATGTTATTTTTGGACTTAGTCATTATATACTATACTAACTTTCATAATTTACAAAGCACTAATGATGTAAGTATATTTTTTTAAATATTTTTTAATTTTATTATTTCTTCTCTGAAATTGTATTGGCACACTTCCCGGTAATACCAATTATGTTAACAGGTATTTCAATTATTTTTACATTCATTTATAGTTTATTTAATTTATCTAGTTATTTATTTCTGTTATCTAAATATAATAATGATGATGATAACAAATATAAAGAATTATTATTGAAAACTTATTAGTGATCTGGCTCTTCATTTTAATTTATCAAAAGTTATGAGGCAGTTCTCATACATTTGACGATGCTTTTAAAAATTTAATAACATGAATTGTATATCTTTGGGATATTTTGGAAAACTTTTAAAACATAATAGCCTTTCATTATCTTTCTGACAATGCATTTTTCTTTGAAAATGAGAGAACCAAGTGATGTGAATAAAATTAAATTAAACAGTTTTTTCTAGACATATTATGACGATTTATAGAGACATAAACGTATAAACCATAGTAAGGAATTTTGAAATGAGACTAGGATCATTTGACTAAGTAATCTCCTCGTCATAATTAGAAGTTGAATGGATTAGATTTGGGAAGGTTTCAACTTAAGACTCTGAGGCGGACTGTTACTTGCCCCAAAGATGCCAGTCCCATTTCATATTTCTTATTGTGGTTTATACATGGATTTTTTTGGGTGTTTTTTCGAAATACTCTTATGTGTACATAACTTGAGATTCATTGAGAAGGAAGTCAAGTACAGAGATGTTTGAGAATCTCAAGGAGATTAGCATTTTCTCCCAGCTATCCTACTGTGCAAAATATTGATGTATATAAATGATGTTCTATCTATGACAAAGTTATATATTTATAAATTTAATTTACCACCGTGTTATTTAAATAACAGAACCATATTACTGGATATGGTATATATGGGAATTATCAGGGGCGTATCCAGTGAAACTTGTGAAAAAAGGAAATTTAGAATAATAAATATGGCCATGCTAAATTATAAGGTTGAATTTTATACTAATTTTGTTTTCTGTATCCAAAGATAAATAATAGCAGTACTTTTACTGGGAATTATTAACGGTATGCAGTAAATCATTAATGGTATACAGATTAGTTAATGTATGTGGAGCAGTTAATTGAGATTTCTTTAGGTAATGTTTTATTCGATTACTTGGGGTTGTCCGTTATGCATTCATCAATAATAGTCATGTCTAGTATATATTTGTCACATAGACCTTTGTAACTTGCAACTGATATTAAATATATGAACATATATTTATGGATTAGTCAACTGAAATTTTGGTTCAAACTTTTGTGATATTTGTTCTATATATGCTACTAATGTTGGCAGGTGAATCAAATGTATACACACTTGGAAACATTGGCCACCATCGTGTAGTCAGTACTAAACTACCTACTGTGGGATATACCAGAGATGCTGTCATTGCTGCGGGAAATACAACGACAAGACTCTTAGGTTTCTTTTTTTTTTCATCACTATTTTATCTCTAATTTTTTCCATCCATACAACATAATTAGTTCTAGTTATTACTTTTTGTTTATTTTAAAGCAACATTTTCTTTTTGGTAAATGTTTTATATGGTAATTAAAAAAATAGCATTAAACACATGTTTAGAGGATGAAACATTAATTTTGAAATTTGTGAATGAAAATGTAACAAACTTATGTCTTATCAAAAACTCTGAGCACTACTAATATTTGGTTGCATAATTTTAATCATATAAAGAAAGGTAATTGTTTCTTTGTGTTTTCTAATTTATTTCTTTTATTGTAGGTACGTTCCAAATGGTTGACTATGTATTTGTAGTTGGAGTGGGGGGTGGAGTTCCCCATTATACAGATTATACAAAACATGTCAGACTAGGAGATGTTGTTTTCTCAAAACCTGCTCAGACGAATATGTAAGTTTTGTAATTATTGAATGATTTTAAACATGGTGCATATTTGTTTTCCTTACATCTTAAAAAATCATTTTATTTATGCATCCATTAATTAGAGTACTATTACAGGCACGCATATTCACACTGTTCAAATGTAAAAGAGAGAGTTGATGGTCTTTATGAATTTGAAGCGAAAAATTTTCGTCCAGTTAATATGAATCTCCAAGATTTGGCGAATCATCTAAAACTACAGGTATAATATTTTTGATCATTTGTACTATTCTTGAATTTGGCTATTGACCAGAATAAAAAAAAGAGTTGTCAAAATCCATTTTTAAAAAATTTGAGTATTAAAAGTGTGGACCCTATTATATGTAGAATATTCAACTTAAATTTATTATTGTAGCATGCTTAAGAGTACTGTGCGAAACTATTTAACTCCATTGTCATGTTGTTTGATGCTAATGAGTGAGCAATGCAAGTAGTTTAGGGAATTCAGGGGAGCAAACTCTTAAAGTCCTGAAAAATTTTTCTGAAACAAGGTATTTTAGAATTCTTGGACGGCAGAATAAAAATGGACATTGAATTTTCCATTTTTTGAAATCCATTTGCAGAATAAGTAAGTGGATAAGTGGGTTTTTTATATACAATAAAACGTAACTCCTTAGTCAATCTAAGGACATCTGAGAAGGATAATTAACAATTTAACTCTTCTTCCAATGTGAATTTCATTGTGGACACTGATTTCATTTTGTTAGGAAGGCAACTATCTTTATTCATTAGAAGAAAAGTTTTTCCAAGAGTTCCTCTTTACAGTCCTAACCTGCTTCGTGATTTCCCGAAGACTGTTCTTATGGTATATTCATTCCATTGGTTTAAAATCTGAACAGCCGGTGGCAAGCCCTAATTTCAGATGCCACCCCGGAGGTCCAAACTTCCTCCCGGCCCATCGCATAGGACAGGAGCTTTAGACGCTTGGTTGTAGGCAGATATCAACCACTCCATAACAGCGTCCAACTCCACTAAGCCTCTAAGGTTTGTCTATAGACCCCTCAGTCTGTATCCTTCCTGTTCTAATACATAGGATAGTTTGGTCTTTTAATTTTCAGACTAAACTCTGTATACTGATGATTGGAGACTGATTGATCATCGAACATCTTCCAATCCTTCATCAGTGTGACAGCAAGTTCATTCAGTGTTCTATCAAGAACTTCACGTCTATTGACAGTAATAAAAATGAGAGTGGGCTTAATTTCAGTTCATAATTGTATTATTACAGATAATATACTCAAAAACGGACTCATATATTACGTTGATGTTGCTGCTACTCCATGCTGTATGGAGAGTGAGCATTAGGGTCCGTTAATAACTTAGGCTTCAATAATAACTGGAACGCCCAGCCTGTTCGCTCTCTCGACAGATCTGCATACGGTAACAGATGGAAGAGATTCATTTTGATTATGAGCCATGTATGCAGCTACTAGCCAGGTCGCCCGGTCTCGTTGCTTTACTGCAACTGTATCTTGATCGTAAAATGCAGATATTTAGAACGACTTAAATATATTTCTAATCAATATAAAGGATCTGGGCTTATAAATTCACTTTGTATATAAATCTCAGAAGCCTTTAGGCCCTAGGCCACTTACGTGGTTCTTCAGGATCCATGACTACTGTATTACAGAAAAACTATTCCTTAAGTTACACAGACGTAACATCAGACACAGATACAAGTATCAGAGCGGCCGTAGATGCCTTAAAGTGATGAAGGTTGATCTGTATAGCCTTCATTCCATCTGAGAAGTTTACCTGTGTTCACCTCGAGAACTCTCCAATGCTGACAGGCGAGTTCTTGGGTGACTCCTCGTCCCAATGGTGCTCAGTTTCTTGAACAATCGAAACGTGGACCGGAGCTGATCATCCTCTTCCAGCAAGGACAGGCATTTTCTTCCTATTTTTTTATATAAACTTCATTCAATTGATTAGAGGACTATTTACTTTAAAAGTTGACTCTCTAAACCCAATTTGAAGTAGCTGGAAACTTCTGTTATATTGCATCCTATCTATTACTTCAAGTTGAGTTTTGAATTCTATTGTTCTTAGGGAGTCTCGTATGTTTCTATGTAATATAATTAGTGTTTATGAAATTGTTTTATGAGTATTATTGACTTAATGTATACTGTACATGTAACATTGTAGTTTGAGATAACGGGTGAGGCTCCTTGGATGAGATACATGGAAGAGGGACATACCGCATTAATGTGCATGCAGAGTGAACACAACTTTAGTAGACCCTCTGTAGACACAGACAAATTATATATGCCTATTGGTGAACGAGATGTCATAGAAGTTGCTCACCCAGTACCTTATGATACTATTGATGCTTCTAGGTAATGGATTATTTTCATATTTCTTTTTTAAGAAAACTATTGAACTCAGCTAATGCTTGAATTGGTAGTGTGTGTCTAAGTTTATATATTTATTATGAACCAATAAGAGTACATATATGTTTGTATTCATATTGGGGTGTATTCATATCTGTATGTGCTTCGTCTTTAAATTATTTATATTGCCGAAGGTAGGCAAGCTTCTGTGAGGTCTCGCTACTAACTAGATCATTTGACGCTAAAAGGTACATATTAGAAATGTTATTGGCCCCGAACAATAATTCTAGACATTATTTCAAAGTGCAGTATACACGTAAAGGTTCAAAAAATAATTATACTAGAGACTAAGGCTTTCGACTGCACTTCCAGGCCGTTTGTAGTTCCTCTTGGGAAGTAGTTCTCAAGTGCAAGGTATACAGCCATGTGAATAACAGTAAACTATAATAAAACATGGAGACATAGAGTTGAATAGGTAAATGTAGTTAAATTTATAATGAGAAGTTCGTACCACAAGAAATATATTAAATATATTTAAAATATTAAATAGATAAAATGTATCTAATACAATAGATCACTCTCACCCACTGGAAGGTCAGTATGCCGCTAGTTATAATGATACAAAAGATGGTAACAATAAGATGATATATACAATTTTTCCCTGATTACTGGAAAGGAATTAAATTAAAAAAATTGCCATTTGTGGAGTCAGTTACTGTGTGGTACTTAAGCATACTTGAAAATTAGAGGTAAGGCCTCCATATAATAAAGTTGTATAATGGTAATTCTTGTTATTATACAATATTGGCACAACACTGTTATAGTTTTGTTATTATTATTGTTATAATATACTATTATTCTAACTACACACTCGGAACACATTATTTTCATAATAATATTTCGTTTATGAGGAGACTTTGTGTATAATTTCAAAGAATATTAATTTGGTTCCTCACTAGGCAAGTCTCAACTTTTTTTAGACTTTAATTTTGCATATAGTGTTTCTTCAGTGGGATTTGGGGAGAGCATACAGGAAAAATCTCATAAGTAATGATAGTTTCACTTACATTCACATAAAGCATAAGGTATACCTTATCATTTTTATTTTATTCTAGTTCTCTGGAAGGCAAATAACAAATGACTTATTTCATTTAAGTGCTTCAATTCTAAAACAAATCTCAGTTTGTTTGCATCCATCCAAACTCTTTTGGGTCAAAGTGCAGTTTTCAATTTATACAGTAAGGAGTTTTGTAGTAGTTACTTTCAGATTAGTAGATCATCAGAAATGTATACCACAAAAACATAGTACAAATAACTGGAACTTTCATCGTGGAATAGTGTATCCTTTATTGGGCCTAATGGATAATTGATGGATGAACATGACAGTTTGAAACATCAAAGTAAATTGATACTTTTCATGACAGTAAGAAATATTTCTTATGAAGGGAAATGTTTAGAAATACTGAATAAAATTGTAAGTAACAACAAGAACTAGGTGATGTATTGATATAATTGCCAATATTAAAAAAAAAATGTAATACGTTTGCGAATATTTGTTACATAAGTAGACTGTATTATCATTTTCATGGTATTTGACTGAATCGAAATTGGTTTTGATTATATTAAATATCTACTCATTTATTTCTATATTTGTAGATTGGAAGGGTGCCCCAAAATCCACATAGGTCCCATTGCATCTGGTCGTGACGTAAGTCGGAATGCTCGTCTGAGAGAAGCGTTTTCACGACAGGTGGAAGCAGTGGCATGGGATTCCGAGTCAGATACTGTTGTGGAGAGTATAGTGGGAAACTGCAGGGAGAGCTGGGCTGTTGTAAGAGGTATTGCTGATTACAGAGATGGCTCACGAAAGGGTCCATGGCAGGGTTATGCATCACTAGCCGCAGCAGCAGTAGTAAAATCAATTATCTGTGCCCTGGCATCCAGTGGAACTGTTAGTTCACCTTGAAGTAGTACTTGTATAAATAGACATTCACAGACTGTAAACACATTATTGCAAGTTCTTGTTCATTGAAATAAATTGGAATAAGTATTTTATTTTACTTTTCTAAAGTTGTAACGGTTATTTAAGAATTTTTATTATGATATTTTTGAGGTGGCTATTTAAGTTCGTTTTCGTAGGAAATTTTGATTTTAAATTAATTTAATCAATGTTATAAATGTGCAGATTTTTGTTTTTAGTGATTTAAAGTTCCTAGGAGGTGCTATTAACAAAATAAATTTTTTCAATGACATGTATATTCATTACAGAAGTAAAAAGTGTTTAATTTATACCGTCTGTGACTAGTGATTTATTATTCATGAAGGAATAAAAATATTTATTAATAGAAATGTGTTCCATATGAATTCGATATCACTATGATTTACTGTCGAAACTGAGCTTAATATATGTTTTCGTTTTATTTCAATATCAATAGATACACAACAAAATGATTTGAGTGAATCGTTTTGATAGTTTATGTTCTTTGATAGTTTTAAATTGTCTTCATACTGAAAAAATTTATTTGTCAAAGATGTTTAAAAAAAGCGTCATAGTAAATATGAGTCCAAGGTTTAATGGTCTATTGTATTGGCTAAAACGACTTTATATAAATTACTTATGTACCTCTTTAAGAGGGAGTCATTTTCATTCCATAGATTGCAAGAGTGGCATAGAGAAAGTATTTTAGTAAGATAAAACATGATTTTGAAAAGTGATTAATTTGAATTTCCAGATCTAGTAGTTATATCTTAAAATGTATTATTAATAATTAATGTCATTAAACAAAATAGATAGATTTCAATTTAAGCATAATTACAAGAGGAGAAATCTATTAATTATTGGTTATGTTATGAAATTTAGGAGTGTTCTTACGATAAAGAACACATGTTTAATAATCTTCATGAAATATTCATCGTTCAATAGAACGTCAATAGTTATCCAAGTTGATTCGCCTGACATATTGAACTGACATTGCTTTGGATTTCAGCAAGATTATTTTGAATTATTTAAAACTTATTTTCCTTAAGGGTATATTCTTATCGCGTTTATGCTTATTTTCAATTACATCAAAACTATTTTAGTAATACGCTATCCTTTGAACTTCTGAACATTTGTCACTCTTTTGTAATAAGTTACCATGCCTTCGATAATAACCTCTATTAGGCATATATAAATGTCATATTAAAAAACTCTTTTGAATGACGTCAGTGTTGGTTTAAGGGCCGCATGGGCCCTTATTTGTTATTGCCAATACTTGTATCACACATTGAGCCGTATATTTTTCAGACTTTTTTTCGAAAGTGTTGAGGGCAATTAATATAACAATCGTAAATACACTTACCTCATTTCCCTCATCGTACTCATATTTCAAATTTAAAACAATCTAATTTTATTTTATTCTTAATACTTTGTCCACTTTGTTTGCTCCATATTTTGTAAAGAAATCGTACTTCCTTTTATTTTATTAAATTTGATATCATGAACTCGTTATTTAGTTTATTGCTAATTGAATACTTGTAATTTAGTTTAGTTAAAATTCCTTGTCCAGTGGTACGTATTCCGTTAGTATGTATGTATGTTAAAATTGGAAAGATATTGAGAAGACTAGTTAAAAATAGCTTCGAACCTCTTGTCAGTGTTTAAAAAATTGTTTACAGTTAAAAAAAATGGAAACATTTGGATTTTTTCATAATTATATATATAGTAAAGTAACAGGTGTTTTTTGAAAATTATAACTGTTCATATCCGAATCGTTAATTCCATATTTATATGTGCATGTGTGCTCTATGTAGTAAACTCCAAGTTCAATGGTAAAACATCAATTTCATAACTAATAATTTAGCGCTCTTTGAATTCCATGTGCTTTTATACATGGAGTGTATAAAAACGACATATACAATCTAGTCCCTCAAAAAACTATTTCAATATGTAAGTGAAATGAATCCATATGCCGTATGAAACAAATATCTTTCTAACAAAGAATGTGATGAAACCCTAACGTGGACCAGATTTGTAGAAAGGGTTTTGGTATTAGTTTGCGATAGACATGAAAAATGTATGTATACACGCTTATATTTCTATGGTTTCCTTTTTACTTTGTTACAATGGTTGTAATATTAACTAAATGAAAACTGATTTGTGGAAAATGATTGAAGACAGCGGATTTTTTAAGGAGTTATGTATTGCAAAATGTTTTTGTGAGTCAAATTTAGAGAATCTGAAAGAAGAAATATAGGTGGATTGTGTAGATGATCCGAGAAAATTGACGGAAGATGTTTCTTTTTTGATTCTAGTTTGGATTTAGAGTGGATATGTTTTGCTATGTCAATTCGCTGATTGAAGTTAACAATTTCAATAAATTGGTGGGATGGTTTTTTCTGAAATTAGTTCTACCGCACTTGATGCAATCAGTTATTAGTATTGCACCTCTTACTAACTCAACAGTGAAATATTGAAATTTCGATTGATATTTCAGTGTGAGTAAACAATAAGAAAATCCATGTGCAGTAAATTCAACATTCCTTTATGTATGAATAGAAAGGGGAAGAAAACTAAGTCTCCACACAAAAGATTTTATCAAACGTCGACACGATTCGAACACTGAGTGTTCATCGTCTGGTTACATCTACAATATAAAATATGAATACAAATTGGAAATTGAATACACAAAAACTATCAAAGTATAAACTAACATATAAACTAAAAAAAAATACATAATTGCGTCAGTAAGGACACCAAGGAAAACAGAATAATGTGAAAAGGGAGAAGGAATGCGGCAGGTATGTTTACAAAATGGAACTATATTTTAATAAAATACCATGTTAATTTAACTAAAGAAACCAAACCTTTAAACTAACGGCCTCTCAATTATATAAGAAATTTTAAAAATGAATAATTTTATCAATTTTTAATTTTAAAAATTATTAATATATTTAACATTACAATTTTTTAAGTTCACCAGTAGTGAATTTTTTCTTTTTATGCTTTACTTTCTAAGAACCCAAGAGCCCCTCTTTTATATGCTTTGCCCAAAATTCACAAAAATGTTATACCTATTAGACCAGGATTGTCGTTTACAAATTCACCACTACACAAACTCTCAAAACATGTAAATGTTATTTTCCAATAACTTACAACTTTTAAATGACCCTACTCAATTAAAAACTCCTTAGTTATTAGTCAATGAATTGAAAAAAATGGTGTTATCTAACAAGTTCTTCTTAGTCAATTTTGATGTAAAGAATTCACTTTTTATTCAGATAGCCCAGTCAATAATAATCGATTCCTCCTCTCACAATTTGTGAAACCTTTGATAACATAGTTTTCGTCTAACTAAGAACGTTAATTTGAAAGTAACAAATTAATATATTTTAATTTTTTCCTATGTTTAAGGAAACAGATCTCTGGATGCCCCAAGTTTTTAAACTTATTAATATAGTTGAGAGGCAGTTGTTATAAAGGTTTGTTTGGTTTCTTTAGTTTATTTTATCATGGTATCATCAATGTAGTACCGTTTTTAAACATATCTGCTTCATTCCTTCTTCCTTCTCATATTACTCTGTTTCCCTTGGTGTTCTTTTACAATCATGTAACTTTTTTTCAGTTTATACTTTGGTTGTTTTTCTGTAATCAATTTCAAATTTGTATTCATATTTTATATTGTAGATGTTACCTCACGATGAACACTCAGTATTCGATAAAAATCTTTTAAAATCTTTTTTAAGTTTCGACTTTTGATAAAATCTTTTGTGTGGGGCTTTAGTATTTCTATCTCTTTCTAATCATGGGAAAATACCATACCATAAATGTTGCATTGCTCGTGAGTATTCCTTTACGTTGTGAAGTTTCGTCTTTATGTTGTTTTATTACTAAATTTTTGTGACTGTAATATTTACTTCTATTTATTTTATAATGTTTTTTTATGCATGATATTTATAATTGTTATATATTTATTGATTTTTTTTTAAATGCTGATTTGGGTATTTTTTTCTTATATATTTTAAGAATGTGGCTCAGTATCTTTGTACAGTTTTTCGGGTTTTAGTATTTTTACTATCGACCCAATATTTTTTTTTTCAATACTCTGAAGTAGGATTACTACATACGAGTACATTACGTACAGTATGTATACTGTACCATTTCCAGTACTCCTCATTCCATAGATAATATTTGATATGTTATCAATTTTGTCCAATGAATCCTATTGTAAATGTGTATCAACATCATGTGACCGACTAATATATTGTCACTGCAAATTATTACACTTTTTTATATATTGAATCACATTGTTATTGCACCATTAAAATAATTTAATGGGTCTTTAATAATTGCATTTCATTAGAAATAAGTGATTCTTGTTTATAATGTCATGATAATCCATAATCAATTATTTATATGAACATGCTAAAACAGTTTGTAGTAATATGCTGATATATTCAGTTTATTTGGTCGTAGTTATAATAAATCAAGAGTTAGATAAAGGTGCACCATTTTTTATAATATAGCATTTCTTATTTTTTGTTGTTTTGAAAATATTTTTACGCACTGTATGGTGCTTGTATATTAAAGTGACTTTTAACTAATTATGTGTGGTTACAAAATGCATTCATTTTACAACCAAAACTTTGTTTGAACTCTAATCTAATTAAGAGTTTTATGTATCTACGTGTTATTACTTCTAGGTTATATTCACCAAATTTATTGAAGTATTAGAACTTATTTTACCCTTGTTTGTTAACAAATATTGTGCTTGTTAAGTTATTCATTTTATTTTTGTCTTCCCTTTGTTGTTGTTGTTATATATTGTCATATTTTTGCATTGTGTTTATTTTTGTGATTAAATATTTTGATGCTGTTGTTGTGACGCTTATTTTACAGTATCAGTGTCCCCTAATAAACAAAAATAAGAATGAACAACAATCATAATATGTCCATCATCTTCCAACCTTATAAGAACTTAACCACTAGGGAAATAAGTATCCGTGAATTGCGGAAGACAATGGCCATGAAGGAGCATAGTGAGAAATATTTGTATTAACACTTAATTAAATAATACTGTGCCAAAGCGTGAAGCAAACTTAAGAGCAAAGTTATTATATAGTTATGTTGCTGGACCCCCCTCCCCCCCGTGATAGGTGAAAATTCGCGATGTAGAAAAAGTGTAATTATTTCCTTATTCACGGATATTTTAAGTTTTTAGAAACCATTTCCACACTGTTATTAACTTTTCCCACCATCTTAATACCTTTTACTGTGCTGATATATTCAATTACAATTTTTTTTAATTAATATGTAAATTACAATTTTCGAACGGTAATTAAGACTCAGTTATATTAGGTAAAGTATGAAATAAAAACAAAACGTGTGAAACGAAGAAAAGTGAAAAATATCACACTTATCAAGTTGTCCCAGCCCCATTTGAACGTATTGATCAAATTGTTTGTACTAGATACCAGCGAATATTTAGAAGTGAAAAACGAAAAAAAAATTCTATAGAAAACAGAAAAAAGCACTTTTATGTTTTAAGAGACTGATGATATGATATGCGTGACTGATTATTTTTTACTTTCCTACAAGAAAAGTATAGCAATACTTGAAAAAAATCTATTACCAAATTTGTACCGATTTAAATGTTTTGAGGTCCTCAAAACCCATTTTACGTTTTCTTGGTGATGTGTTTACACACGGATACAAATTGACGGATGTGGGCACATTACAAGTCACATCGTTGAATGGATAAAAGTCGTATTTTATCTGAAATTGAGTGGGCCTTATAATGTAGATGTGCTCTACTGTTTTTGGATTATATTATATCATGGGAAAGTCACTTCCCAAAATTTCATGTTAGACATTTTTTTTCTCCTAAAATACTAACTCTAGAATGTAAAAACTAAATCAGTTATCAGTATAACTGATAGAAGTTATAACTTAAAAAAAATTGAGATTTTTAAAACAACTGGAAAAGTATTTTTTGCAATGAAATGAGAAATTTTTGACTTAAGCTTGTTGATGAGATACAGGTTACACCTTTTTATGGTCATAATGAAATTATACTGAGAAGTAGCACCTCTTGAAGTGGATGAACTGAATAAGTTAGGTTAGGTTGCACTGACTGTACCAGAAAAGAATGTACATTGGTATAAACTTGCCCTTTGTAATACCACAGAAGAATGTAGGGCTATTCTTCTTTTTCACTCGTCCGCTGGAACCATCCTGTGAGAACAATAAATTTGCTTGGATCTCTGATACCAGTGAATGCTAGATCCCTAAGATATTCAAAAAAGTACTCTCATAATGTCGCTTTCCCCCTTTGAGCAAGGCGAGGCATTGGCAGAGAAAGTGAGGTACAGATTCCTCCTCTTCATTTTGACATGTCCTGCATATATTCCTAGCCTCCAAACCCATCCTGGTGGTATGCTTCCCTATTATCAAGTACTAACGGCAATGACGTTATCTATCATTACACTACTCATAAATAGGTTAAGCCCCAAATATTTCACCTGATCTGAAAGACTCATTCGGACTCCACCCAAGGAAGGTATATCAAAAGGTGGAATAATTCTGTTCCTGGTAAAGTGGATTACTTCAACCATTTCCGGATTTACGTTAAGTCTATTTTTATACCACCAACGTAGTTCTAGATCAATATCTCTGCATAAGATCTGAGATAGTATCTAGAAATTTACTTGTGACAGCTAATGCAGATGTCATCTGCATAGGCAATCACAGTGCACTCCAATTCTACCAAATCTAACAGCAACTCATTCAGGGTGATGTTACACAGGAGGGGTGAAAGGACACCACCTTGTGTCGTACCTCTTACTGAAAACTTCCTAATCGTGGAACCCTTCCCCATGGACGAGTTGATTTTTCTGAGGGGTAACAATTCTACGATAAATTTGATTATCGATTGTTCCACTTCCTCTTTCTTCAAGGAGTGAGTAATCGATTCAAACTGATATTTTGAAAGCTCTCTATATCTAAAAAAGAAACCATAGGAATTCCTTATATTAAGGTACTTCTCATTCTTTAATGAGAAGTAGCGCAATTTCGGCGGACTTAAATTTCGTCTAACATATAGATTGATTAGAGCATGTTATTAGACAAATCCATTATACAGTGAAAAGCATCAGAAATTATATGTTTGATTGACGTTGAATTTTATTCTTCTTACATCTCAGATTAAGTCATTAAATCATTTCAATTTTTTTTTTTTATTAAACCTCTAATATCAATTTTATTTCAGTCGATTCACTTAACAAATTTTTCCAAGTCAGTATAAACATTTTAAATAAAGGTAAACAAATCTGACAAGTACAACAGGTATTCATTGGTCTAGGACAGAGGTTCCGAAAGTGGAACCAGGGGTTCTTTAACGGACTGTCTGGGGTTCCGTGAAAAACATTTAGTAAAAACATTTTTCTAGAATTTTTTTTCTGGGTATGATTTTATTCTATATTTGTTGTGAATCATGAAACCGAATAATGTTTATATCTACATATACCCATAAGTAGAAGTGGTCAAAATTTTATTCATATTTAGGATGAATCACTAGTCAGTTTTAGGAACTATCTGATTCCCGAATTTTCTGTTATTGCAAAAGTAGCACTTCACACATTGCTGCCATTTCCCACTACCTACTTATGTGAAACTGGATTTTCCCTTTAAACTGCCATAGAAACCAAATACCGAAGTAGACTTAATGCTGGGGCTAACTTGAGAATCAAACTCTCAACTATAAAGTCAAAATGATTACAGAACAAACTCTTTGTTAAAATTGGTAGTAATTCTGTTTTATGTGTTATGTTATTGTAGAAAATATGAAAATTAAAATCTTTTAGTTTTGGATATTTATTCGAAAAATACACATTACAGTATATTACTTTTTTAATTGTTTTTAAACATATATACTATTTAAAAAGGCATATGAAATTATTTATATTATGATTGTAAGAAATCATTAGAAACTGGGGTTCCCGGGAAAGTTACTGGAACCAAAAAGGGTTCCGCGTCAAAAAAAATTTGAAAATCTCTGGTCTAGGATGAATATTCAGTTTTTATAGTTTTATTGTTCTTCGTGGTGATTGAAATTTCACAAACTGATTTTTATAAATTGCCATTTTTTTGGCAAAATTTTATTGTTCCCTAATGAGCCGTTTAGCGTAAAAAAACATTTTGTGAACATATGAAATGTACCATGTCGCCCCTTTGGTTAATGTGATTTCAAAATAAATTATCTCAAGGCATCCCTCGTATAATTTTCTATTCTTAATGTAATTTTATGTTGATCCGTCAAATAGTATGGCTTGTATGGTCCTCACAAACTTTCAGATTGAATCATACGTCAATTTTTTTTTACATTTTATTGAGAAAAAAATATCTCCAGTTGTCTTAAAAATCTGAGAATTTTTTTCACTTATTAATTTTGTTGCTTCCATGATAACTGCAAAATTTTAAGACTAGAATTAGTAGTTTACGAGAAAAAAAATAAAAAAAACACATTTTGGCAAAAGAAGTGACTTTCCTATCATGCATAATTGCTCCCAAGCAATAGAGGCCCATTTTTCGGTAAAGTATTAATTTGATCCATCAAAGATGTGGACTGCAGTGTCTCCACAAATTTTTGGATTTACACCCACCCACACACAGATATCATTAACTTTGGGGACCTCAAAACATGTAAATCTCGAGATCGAATTTTTCCATGACCACTATAATTTATGTATAGGGAAGTAAAAATTATGAAGTTCATTAAAGAACTTAAACTCTGAAGTTGATTAAGAAAGGGTAATAGGACATATTTGCCGTGGTGCGTACGAGTCAAGCTCGACTTAATTATTATGGGTGAAACGTCCTACGGGACGTTTGCATTTCTCTCCTGCTTGATTTTTGAAATACTGAGTTCTTTATATAGAGATATTATTCCAGTTTGGTACTCAAAATTATAAAATTAACTAAAATAAACCGTTGTTCATTTCTTATTATTTCTTTTTTAAATTATTGTTAATTGTTCAAGGGCTGTAAATTCATTTGTGGAATGAGGATAATTTTGCGGAATATATGTTTTTTTGGAAAAGTAATATTTTATAAAAAATTAAACCGTAAGACGACTTACTATATTCCATAATTTGTTTATAAGTGAAGTATTCTATGGGATGATAGTCCGTCCAACTGTCGGATAGTGTAGGAGCATAATAGACCTATTAAATCCAGTGCCATGGTTTGAGGGCGAACAGTAGATGAAATTAAAAAATGTTACATCACAAGGGTTAAGCTAGATCAATAACCATGTTTTAAAATATGATTATATGTCGTCGAAAGGCCAGTTTATATACATTATGACGACTTTTACGATGTGAATTGAGAAATGTTATTATGACGAGTGAAGAATCGTCTTTCTTGAGACATGTAATTGAATCTTCAATAAGAAGACTTTAAATAGGTGGATAGTGTTGAAATTATTTAAAAAGAAGATTGCTCGTCTGAGATTTGTGTTAAAAGGCATTGTGAAGTGTTTTCTTTCCTTCCGGCCATATTTCTTTCCTTTTCCCTTTGTTGAATCATTTCATTGCCTCTTTGAAAATACTTACACTCATTCTCCTATTTATTTCTCCACCTCGCTCTTGATTTTCTTTTTATTGTAATGTGTGAAACTTTAAGGCCTCAGTTTCTCTTTAAATTTATTATGGGAGACATTATAACATTTAGATTTGCTATTAGTAAATTGGTTTCATTATATAAATATTTCAATACCCAGACTGAATCTTTAGAGTTGATATTTTTTTTTGTTTACTTTTTCCTTTTTATTTTATATATATATATATATGTCTTTTCTTGTTATATTAGCCTTTATTTATTCTCAAATTATAGCTTTTTTCTTCCCTCCTTGTTACTGGACCGATTGGCTTCCTCACTTGCTATTTGTCAGTTATCTTTTCTAACAGGTTATGATTCCTTAACCAGACGTTTAGTAAAATATAAAAGTTAGTTTTTCTCATTGTTTTCTCTGAATTTGACTATTTTTCATGGAGATAAATCACATAAAAAGAAAAAATAACAACTCCCTGAGATAGTTCTGTCACAATATAGAGAAGCGAGCCTTTGGAAGACAAAAAGGGCTGCCTTCCAAGTGGTTTGCTTCTGTTGATAACGAGGTTGAAATACCGAAATTGACTAGTGGTGTACATAAAATAGAAATTCACTTATTTAGTCTCAAAAATCAGTTGAACCACTCTGAGGAGAAAAAAGAGAGAGACTAATCCCACGTTGAAATGTTTGTCAAATCGTCACTTCGCCGTTGTGTTTGGTCTCTGTCTTTGCTTTTCTTTGTAAGGTAGTTCAACAAATCAACAATTTGAAACTGTAAGTGTAACTTTCTATTTTATGTAAACAACTAGTTAATTTTGGAAAATGTACACATATATATGCGATCAAACCACATGAAATGGGAAAACAAGACTAAGATCATTCAACCGTAACAAGCGGTCTTCGTCAGAGTCAAAAACCCAACTGATGGGTTTTTCACTTTTTAGTTGGGTTTTTGTCTTTGACGAAGACTGCTACGGTTGAAAGATCTTAGTCTTGTTTTCCCATTTCATATTGTGGTTTAATCATTGATTGTTATTTCACGTGTTTATGTGAAATCTTTTTAACATTTATATATGTATAAAATAACATATTTTTTTTTTATCAATAAGGAACACCAGCAATTACCGACGAAAGTGACATCGATATTTCAATAACCATTGTTACCTTCGAATATCAAATTAATCTTCTTGATATTAGTTTCCCTGGATCCCTGTCCATTTGAATACATCCCATTTGCAATGCCTTCAACGACCGTAACCACAGTATACAGGTAACCAAAAAATTTCCAATTTTTTTAACCGAAACAATAATGAATTCTATTATTCGCAAATTGAATGTGATTGCATTAATATAGCTTTAGTAAATTCAAAGGGAATATATTTGCCGTCCTAGGAGATTATGTTCAACTTAACAAATAAGATTATGAGTTATTGACTTGTTTGAGGGAGCTGTTAAATAATTACTTTGAATTTTTCATGTCAATAGTTTTATTTCAACAACACTTGGTTATTTCAAATCAAGCGTGTTTATTCTTCAATGGGAACAGTGACCAGCTTCAATATTTCCACCTGTTTAAGAGTCTATATGAAAACCATCTCTTGAGATGGAAGGTGAAGATGGAAGAGCTAGTTGTAACTATAACGCTTTCATTCTACTTTTGAAATATTTACAAGCATCCGCTTTCTCTTCAGCGATAAATGCTGAAGTATTCATTTGCTTAGTTAAATATCATGCTAATTCAGTTCTTCTTTTTTTCAGATGGACCTGTCTGCTCTTTTGGAAGTTAACGGTTTGAAGTCTGAGGAGGGAAGATTTGTGATAAAAGAGATATCCTAAACAGCGTCATCTGTAAAGGTTGTTACGTCGTTTCCATTGATCAGACTGAAATAGGGATGAGGACGAGAACAACTTCAATGAGGAAGAATTGAAACAAATTTTTAATAAATGGACAAAACAACATTTCTTGCGATACTGTTTGCAAAAGGTAAGGAGAATTGTAAATTATTCAAAAAAATGGTTGACAGATGTATAATAAACTTGAAATATTTTGTCTCTTCAGCAATGTAGACCAGAAAATCGGATTGAAATGATTGCAACCTTTTTGCACTTTTACGCCCAATCTCTTGGAGGTTCAATATGACAGAGAATATTGTTTGTAGAAACTGCTTCTTTTCATATCTTTTGCGCATTTAGAGTAGGGATCTTTAACGAGTACCTGACATTGTGCAGGCTCGGGACCAAGCATTGTTTAAACGTCCTTTCTCCGAGGATCGACGTAGGATCTTTAACGATACCTGACATTTGCAGGCTTCCGCGCTGACATTTAAATCGAGGGACGACGTGGTGGGGATTTATTCACCTTCCGCGTGAATAATCGAGGCTGGTCAGAGATCGAACACCGGCTGCTATCAGTTCAGAGACGAGCACATGGCTGCACACTTACTAGCCAGTGAAATTAATAAAATGTTTGATAGTTTATATTAACATGGCTTGAATCAGGTTTCAATCCATGATAGTATTTTGAAACTCATTCATGACAATGAAAGGTTGATACAAGGGGGTGTTTCAAAAGTGTAATGAAAAGTGATTGTAAGTCTAAATCAATGGCAGACAGCTCTTTGACAATAAACTGCTTTGTATGGTGTCCACTTTGGAAGCATTCATAATCCAAAATCGAGTACATGTCTGCTGCTGCTGCTACGTCCGGTCTTGCTCTCTCAAAACACTGGTGCTGACTGGTATTTTACACTAGTCCCTATTATTAATTCACTACCCCTGTCAGTAGATGGTAGTCGATAATTTTGACATGGAGTAATATGCGATAGGCAACAGTGTCTGTCGGTACATTTTCACCAGTTTCAATTTAACTGGTCTACCGGGATATTTTTCAAATTTTCATTCTGTTTAAACATGTCAATGATAATTATGAATCCAACAGTTTTATATTCTTTCATATTACGGAATGGATGATTGAAGTAGACCCCTTCGCTATAATAGGAAAGCTTGAGTATGCCGTAGAGATAGTACAGAATAAAGTATTGGTTAGTGTCCATGTCGACTTTAAAGTCATTATAAGGCAAGGTTTTACTGATCAAATGAACCTTGACATTCTAAATCGTCAAATATGGTCATATTTTTCTGGCTTTCTTTTTATCAGTTCGAAATTCAATTCAAACATAATGGGGTTTTCCCAAGAAATTGCTAGTTTTTACAGGCCAATTGTATGATGTTGTTAAATTTACCAAGTTTTCAAATACTTCTCAATGGAAATGGCATGACATACATATGTTTATGGATCCTGCTGGTTATTTGTCACTCAAATTTCATCATTCTCATAAAAACTTGTTGTATTTGGCGTGTATGTGTGATATTGATTTCCTATGATGAAATCGTGAAGCAATGGCGGGGATTTAACATTCAACATGCTATAGTATAATAATTTTTTTATTCTCAGTCACAATCTCTTTAAAATCCCTCTACTTTTCAATGTTAACCGCCCTGAAGAATGTGGGTGACTAACTTTTATAGACTTGTTAGGTGGTTTCTATTCTGATGCATTTTTTCGATATCTAATCAGCCTCATATCTTTCCAAATGAAGTGCAGCGCTTATAGTTATTCCCTTTAGATCAATGCATGTACTATTGTCGTCAATCAACCAAATGGTAATGGTGTCTACTCTCCGTATGACTGGTAAATAGATTATTGCTGTTAGTGTTCCAATAACTAAATATCTAGGATGTTTGCCTAGATATAAATAAATTATTAACTAGATACAAAATTGTAACGTTGTGCAATCACTTATTAAGTGGTATTTACTCATTATAGGGTAAAAAGTTAATGACATAGTCTCCACATATAAAAATTTAATAGTATAAACAACGCGCTTCGAACACTACAACAGTTGTACCACCGACACTCATCCTTAGTTAATGCCTGAGGAAGAACACTACGTGTTCGAAACGCGTTGTTTATACCATTAAATTTTTACATGTGGAGACCATTTCATTAACTTTATACCCTACAATAGTTACAAAATTGTTTACCCTTAGTAAATAATTTTACGGGGGGCCTCGATGTGAACACAAATGATTATTTGGATTAAATCATTTCTGATTTCAATAATAGGATTCTAGTCTGATATACTGACGGGTAATAAACTAATAACGAAAGCAGTGTAAATAATTTGATTTTTTTGTGAGTACCTGAGGAAGGGGAATACCTGGGAATGAGTTTTGAAACAATTTTGAAATGTTTGGAACCATACAAATATTCTTCAATCTCAATTATTTTTGCACTGCATACTTCAGCTTTAATAGGAGTGGAACTGGCAAATATACCAGTTAAGGAGAAAGCAGTTAATAGGTGGCAAAAACAAGGGTTCAATCTGATTTACAAAGCTCTTCCCAACTGATTATACATTTGTAGAATATATTATACCTTCAAAGGTGAATTTAAAAATATGTTTAAAACGTCTATTAGATATTTGTTCATTTAAATAATATGAACGGAGGCTCTATTTGACATCATACAAAGAATGCAGGCCCTCTGTTTAGAAGAGGTAGAAACACTAGATCATATTATATCTGAATGCGAGCCAATCGCATTGGAAATGATAAATATTTTTATTAAATCATACATAAAACTATAGATGTGAAGCATAATTCATACTTTTCTACACTTATGAAGGTCATTAAAGAACTTAATTTAGTTACAACAATAGGTTGTACAGTATGACAGGTATGATCGCGGAGCGTACGGGTCCGTCATGCCTTCAGTTTAACATGTCAGATTGATCAATGATTTCAAATTTCTTAAACTAATAAAATGATTGTAGCCACATGTAAACAAATGAGACATTATTAATTAATATGTATGTATACGCACATTAAAATATTACGAACAATTTGTTGTTTGTCAAGAGTTTGATATTATGTTTACTTATAGTGAAGTTGAGTGTTGGACTCCAGATTTTTTAAGAAAAACTTAATTGTATAAGTTACGCGTGTCCGGGTAATGAATAGGTTTTTAAAAAAAAGGAATTTAAATAAACTAGCTCGCACGTGATTGAAGACAAGAATGGAGTTTATTAGTCAGCTCCTTCTGTTTATAGGAGAGGCAATGTTGATACGGACTTCAACCCTCTAGTCTCTCGCGGGCCGGCGTCTCTCGCGGACCGGCATTACTGCCCCCTCCCAGTCCTTATCAACAATGCTCTCCGTACAAGTGTCTGAGTTATATCATAAAATAACAAAACAAAACTTGACTCTAAACATAAGAAATGAATATAATGTTTTAACATTCAAAAATAAAATGACGTCCACACAAGTAACTGAATTAACATTGTTTATAGAAATTACAGAAATAACAAAAGATGAACTTCTATGATTATTTGTACAAAACAAAAATAACAAAATTAACAAAGGTAAACACACATAACTACACTATATCGTTCGCACCATTGGTGGGACTTTCCTTCTCACCCGTCGCAGTTCCTGAAAATGAACTATTTCTTGTTTCAGGGTGTCCGTTCCTATCCTCCATATCTGTGCTCTGTACCGTGGTAACGTTGCGAGTACTTCGTATGGCCCTACGTATCTCGGGTCCGATTTCCTTCGCTTCTGCCTATTTAGTTTATATACGAAGTCCCCTTCTTGTATCAACCCTACTGTTTCTTCTGCTTTCCTTTGATTATATTGCTTGGTCCATCTTTCTTTTGCTGCTTTGACTCTATTATGTAACCTTTGTGGATCCGCTTCCTTTTTCCGCAATTCAAATGGTGTTGCCTCTGTGGTCGAGTGAATACTACTGTTGTATGCTAGGACCGCTCTGGCCATTGCCACATGACCCTTTATGTTTTTTGCATCAGCCAATAACTGCAAGTGTTCCGTTAGAGTGTTATGTAGTCTCTCTATTGCTCCGTGGGACCTTGGATGACCCGGTGTACACCAATGGGGGTTTATATTAAATTCTTTTAACAGGGTTTTTATTTTAACGTTGTTGAACTCTCGCCCTCTGTCCATATAGATCGTTCTCGGGCAGTCAAACGTGGCCAAATACGACAGCAATGCCTCTTCTGTACTTTCACTTGATTTACTTGTTAGTGGCCATGCTGAGGCTAACTTCGTTAGTCTATCTATTGTTGTTAAATATTTGTTTCCGTCGTATGTAAATATATCAATTTCTAGCTCCTCAAAGGGTCCCTCGGGCGTCTGACTTTGTAATAATGGAGGTACAAGTGGTACTCTTTCATACTTCCTCCTTTTGCATATTTCACAGTCCTTTATCACTTGGGCTATCCTCTTGCCCATTTGGAGCCAGTAATGCGACCTCTGTAGATGTTTAAGGGTCTCTGTGACACCACGATGGTTGGTTTTTCCCCTGTGATAATTTAGGATGACCTCTTTCTGCTGCTCTTCGTCTTCTACCGTTTCTACCTGGTTCTTACAGATTATGAAATGAGCTCCTTGTCTCAGCTCTCTTTCCTGAATTAGTCGGAGTAGTCTATTTTCAAGTTCTTGTGATTCTATAAAGAAATGGTATACCTTTCCTGGCACTGTTAGTTGGTTTATGACTGTACTTAATTGTTCGTTGTTCGCTTTCGTTCCTCCTGTAATAATATTTATTTTTAAGTGGCCATATTTGTGCAATTGGGTGTTTATTATTTCTTCTGTGTCGTCTTTTATAATTATTTGATTTCTCTTGTTGTTTATTATATCCTGACTAATCTCAGCTTCCGGTCCATTTCGTTGTTCTTGGTCTTCATCTGCGTCTGGTGTCCCGTTGGCGAAGAACTCTCGCACGTCCCTGGAGGTACTTGGCTCTCTCGTACTACTTCTCGTAATGACGTTGACGTTTCTGGACAAACAGTCGGCTACTTGATTATCAACGCCCTTTACGTGCTGGACCCTGAAGTTGTATGCAGCTATCCTTTCTTTCCACTTTGCTATCCGGGCTGACGTCTCCTTTAAATTCCCGATCCACATTAGGGGCCTATGATCTGTTCTAATAGTGAACTCAGCCGCAAAAAGGTAGGGTCGGAAATGTTCTACAGTCCACACTATGCCTAACATTTCCCTTTCTATTGTGCTATACCTTTTTTCTGCTGGTGATAATTTTCTGCTGGCGTAGGCTATTGGTCGCTCTCCCTGGATAGTTTCCTGCATCAAGACTCCCCCGATAGCTTCTTGACTGGCATCTGTCATTACAATGAATGGTTTGTTTAGGTCAGGAAATTGGAGCAACAGCGGGCCCGCAACGCCTTCTTACACTGCTCCACTGCTTCTCTTAGATCTTCTGTTTGTATAAACTTCTTTCCTTTCTTTAAACTGTCCGTCAAGGGGTTCGTGATTGCTGCAAAGTCCTTTACGTACCTTTTATAGAAACCTATCATACCTAGAAAAGCCCTGATGTCTTTGGGTCCCTTTGGATAGGGTAATCGATCTATTGCTTCAACCTTCTTAGGGTCGGGTCTTACTCCTTCACCTGAGATAAGGTGCCCCATAAATCTAACCTCTTTTTGATATAAGCGGGTTTTATCCATCGCTACCTTTAAGCCAAAGTCCCTTATTCTTTTCAGCACCCTTGTAACATGTTCCTTATGCTCTTCTATTGACTTACTGAACACTATGATGTCATCCATGTAGATTTGCGTAAAGTCTTCTCCCAGTCCTTCAAGCAGTTCATCCATGAGGCGTTGGAACGTGGAAGGCGCATTCTTTAGGCCAAAGGGCATCCTCAAAAATTCGAAGTGGCCTCTATCGAACGTAAAGGCCGTCTTCTCGACATCTCTCGGGTGCATCCTAATCTGGTGATACCCGGCCTTGAGGTCGAAGGTACTGAATACAGTTGCTCCTGCCATATGGTCGAGTATGTCTTCTATCCTTGGCAGAGGGTATCTTTCAAGCTTAGTGTACTTATTTAATTCTCTAAAATCTACTACCAACCGGTATTTAGGGGGTTTACCCTCCTCGACCTTTTTCGGGACCAGCCAAATAGGGCTCGAAAATTGCGACTTAGACCTCTGTATTATGCCCTGGTCCAGCATTTCCTTTATTTGCTCCTGCATTATCTTTTTCAATTGGTGTGGGTACCTTCTAGGTTTCACGTAAACAACTGTACCTTCAGGGAGTTCTATTTGGTGTTTGACCCTACCTGTAGCTGATAACCTCTGTCCTTCACTATAGAATACTTTTTCAAATTCTTTCATTAATTCACTCACCTGATGTTCTCCTGGTATCACTTTTCCACAGTTTACCGTTATTCTCTTCCTGGTTTAACTCTCCCTTCCACGAAGTATTTCCTTTTTCCTAGTTTAATGTCCCACTTCCCTCTTTTACACTCAGGTTTTGCATTGATTCTCTCCAAAAAGTCGCACCCTAGAATAACTCCATATTTCTGGGTCTCTAAGTGGGTCACATGCACTTTCATCTCCAAGGTCTCTCCTATTAATTCTCCCATCTCTACCTGTAATTCGCCTACCAGGCTCTTCCTTCCTGCCATGGTGACCAAGGTGCAGTTGCACGGTGTCAGCCCTGAATAATTGTCCATCCTTTTTGCCACTTCATTGTCCATAATTGTGCTATCTGACCCTGTATCTACCAAACACTTAGTCTTCCATTTGGGAAAAAAAAATATAGGGAGCTTACCTCTTATGCTATTCCTCTGTTGCTCGCCTATATACCTCTCGCCTAACCTTCAATCCTTCTTCCTCTTCTCTCGACTAGCGATCCTCCCACCACGAGTCTCTTCCAGTGAAGGCCACTTCCCTCGCTCGTACCAGCGCTCGTGTCGTTCTATCGATGTCTCTTGCTCCGACCCTGTTGACTCTGATGAGCTCCCGTCCTCTGAAGAGCCTTCCCCTTTTTGTCTTCTCCTGCCCCACATCTTCTCCCGCCGGGTTGTGTTAACTTCCATGGGCTCATCTCTTGGTGCTGGTCTATACTGTGTCGTTCGTGGTCTCTCCTTGCGATATAAATACGGACACTCTCGCGCGAAGTGACCGAGTTCACCACACTCCCAACATCCTCTTCTTACTGGCTTCTCTCTTTGCGTGTAGCCTCCCACTGCCTCATAGCTGTTCCTCCTGGCTTGAGATCTTCTCTCTTCAAAACGTCCCCGTGGCTTCCTCTCCTGTGAATACCTC
The DNA here is from genome assembly GCA_026182355.1 of Hermatobates lingyangjiaoensis. Lineage (NCBI taxonomy): Eukaryota > Metazoa > Arthropoda > Insecta > Hemiptera > Hermatobatidae > Hermatobates > Hermatobates lingyangjiaoensis. The sequence continues at coordinate 4,322,186 of JAPFBL010000044.1, forward strand.
CCTTGTCCTCGATCCTCATAGGCTCTTGCTCTGAATTGCCTATCCTGAGGTACTCTCCTCCTGGTCACAACTGCCCATCCTCCTTCTGACTTCCCTCTGTATATAACACCGTTATCTTCTCGGTCCATTTCTTCCTCCCGGATGGCATTAATTGTCTCCTCGAGACTAGTGGGCTTCATGTTACGGAGGGCCATTCTCACTCGTTCTGGAGCTGCCTTGAGGAGAATTTCACTGGCTATCTCTCCATATATTGTCGTTCTCCATTTCGCTTCTTGACTGTCTGTGCACTTTTCATTTATCTTCATAGTTAATTTCCTTGTCGCATCCCCCAATCTGCGCCCGAACTCAGCGCAGGTCTCACCATTCTCCTTCCGCATTTCAAAAATTTTTAGCGCACTTCTAGCTACAGGCTTTGCGGCTCCAGCATATCTGTCCTTAAGGGCTGCTCGCACCGCACTCCACTCCGCACAAAACGTAAGTCCTAACTCCAGCATCACCGTAAGGCTGACCCTGGCGAGGAAGTAGGTCTTGATGTTCTTGTCTGTAGCTGGGTCTAGTTGAGTTGTGACTAACTGCTCGTTGATGGAGTCCATTCTCTCTATGAACAAGTCCAACTCTCGAGCATCACCCTCGAACCTCTTTATCGAATCTAATAGGTTCATCAGGTACCCTGCTTTTGCTACTCTCGCTTGTTCTATTTTCACTGCGAGCCTAACATCGGCTCCTGTTGTCTGTTTACTCGTCATGTTGGTTTCTACACTGGACACAACACTACACTATTAAACAGTTGGCGAATGATCCCGGGTTTCGGCACCAGTTACGCGTGTCCGGGTAATGAATAGGTTTTTAAAAAAAAGGAATTTAAATAAACTAGCTCGCACGTGATTGAAGACAAGAATGGAGTTTATTAGTCAGCTCCTTCTGTTTATAGGAGAGGCAATGTTGATACGGACTTCAACCCTCTAGTCTCTCGCGGGCCGGCGTCTCTCGCGGGCCGGCATTACTTATATGTTCTTTTGCTTTTTCTAAATTACTTTTACTTGTATCGTCCCAGACGTTATAATAATTGGTTTATACTGCCTGTATATTTATTGATTAGTTATAACGTTTTAATTTCTTCTTTATAGGCCTATGATAACCTATGATAGGTTCTTAAGAAAACCGAAATATCGGAATTTGGAGTTTGATTTTACCTTGGATAAATATGGAGTACCAACTTATTTTAGGCCTATATTATACTAGAACTACAAACACATACTATGCGAGTATACTATACTATTGAGGACGATAACAAATGAAACAGTAAATCTAACAGTTTATGTTTGTGTGCATATTAAAAAATTGATATTCCCGGTTTTCTCCCTTGAGAAATAGATTTATTCTACTCTCAAAGAAGTCAATCGCTTGAGCACCGAATGCTTTGGCGTCAATTAATTTTCACATTAGTTACTTCAAGTATAATAAAGGATGTACAGATGTTGCTAGTAATTTTAGTGTTTCCGAATGAAGTGCCTCCTGTTTTGGAATGCCTTCTCTTTGCGTGATACGTAATAAAATTCTTGACGGCTTCTCCCCTCTATTGCATGACACATATGAAAAGTCGGATAGTTAAACATCTTAAAATTACCCATGAAATTTGTATTCAGTTAATCATTAAAATGAGGAACATCTTTCTACATGATACAGGCTTTTCTAATGTGCACATATAGAACTGGAGATGAACGATACAATCATTTGAAATTATTTTTCCAATAACAAAATTATTGTTCATTATTTAAAAAGGAATTTCAATTTTTTCTTCACTCAAATTATTCCACATAAAGTTTAAGGGAAATATTTGTATATCATGGATCCTATTTCCAAATAAATTTTATTTAAGTTTACATTAAGAGGATACTTGTGAGCTTAATTTGGGATGAATATAATGGATTATCTTTTTTAATTGTATTTTCAGATATCAAGAATAAGTTTTTTAGTAAGAAATAAGTTTGTGTCCCGGGATGATAATGACAGGCAATGAGTAAGCAAATTAGATCAACATTTTAAAACTTTTTTATGTTTCCTTTCAGTTGAGTAATCAGTCTTTGGGGCTATTGATTGTTAATCTAAGTATACAATTGAAATGATTGTCAAGACTAAATAGAGAGTATAATTATACAAAAGGATAAATGTTTGTAGAACTTAATGAAAGAAAATTGTGACAGTGAAAGAGGAATGACCGGTTAGAGCCATTGTTTGCCAATCCGGCTGGTAGAATAACAAGAGGGATACAGCCTTCTTTGTTTCAAGGGTTCCTCCGATCCAGATAGTACACAGCTTAGTCTTTTATGTTCCAATTTTAATTCATATACTTTTTAGCGATTTGTAGTAAAAAATATTCTCTTTGCAATCGATTTTTTTCCTGAAACATATTTCGATTATGTATAGTTAAGTTCATTTTTATAATAATGATTTAAATAAAAACTACTTCAAAACAACTTTTAAATATTGTCAATAAATATAAGTTTTTTTAAACAAATATTTTTAATTTATAATTTTTTTTTAGAATGATTGGCTATTATTGATGTTCACATGTTGTTTTAACTAACAGAGTTAGGTTAAGGGTTCGTAATTTTTGATTATAGTATCCGTAAGAAGTGATAATAACATTTGCAATATATATATATATATTATATATATATATATATATATATATATATATCTTAACTAGTTCCAACTGTTCTGTAGTTGTAACTTTAATTATATATATATATATATATTATATATATATATATATATATATATATATATGCAGAAAAATCGCAATAAACGCACACGTGAAGCAATTAATGAAATTAAACCACAAGGAAAAAAAAGAATACAATAGAAAAAATGCTCTGAGGCTTTCAATTTATGTCATCAGAGAACAAACAAAGTAAGAACTAAGAAGATAACATAAAAGGTATGTACAAGAAAGGTAACAAAACAGCTGGAAAAATAGCTGTTTCTTGTTTGGTTATTCATTTATTATTGTTTATTATTTTATATTGCATTAATTTAATTTGTATCTATTCGTTTATATTTATTATATGTTTTTTGTATTTAGGAATTATATATAACACTTGTTATTATTTTTATTTTATTTATATTTTATTTTAATAAATTTATGTTTTCTTTGTATTGTTTAATTTTATTGGGAATTTATATTTTTTTATTTATTTATTATTTTATTGTTTTTATCTTATTATGCTTTTTTGACATTTGTTTTCCAGCTGTTTTGTTACCTTTCTTGTACATACCTTTTATGATATCTTCTTAGGACTTATTTTGTTTGCTCTCTGATGACATAAATTGAAAGGCCTCAGAGCATTTTTTCTATTGTATTCTTTTTTTTTCCTTGTGGTTTAATTTCATATACCATATATATAATGAACCATAATCAATCATCTCTTGTGCTCACCTAAAATCAAGCAATTCTCAGGAGTGCCTACCTATGTTACAACAGTTGTCACCTTCCTCATGTATAGAAGCCACTGTTTATTTGCATCTATCAAATTTACAATAATCTTAAAAAGTTTACTTTCCACCAAAATGAATTTAAAGCAAAACTTTCTAGAGCAAACTAATCTCTTTTATATAAATACGTGTTCTGTCTACTGAGATACTTCACTAATCCGATCCCAGAAAAGTATACCTGTCGGATAGTTAAACATCTTATATTTACTTATGATAGTAACTTTTTTATCACTACCTTTTTCCCTGACGTCCATAGGTTTGATACTGTTATTAGAGAGTTTTTGTTTGTACTTCATCTATGTTTAATTGGTTTCTCACTATTTCTTACCAAAAACTTCTCAGAATATCTTTTCACCTATCTCTACCAATGCTTCTAATCCTTTTAGGGGAATGGAACGGAACTTGTTCTTTTATTATACCTAGTACTTTTTTCATTTCCTTTCCTAATCTTACCTTCTTCTCCATTCATATTAATACCACCTGTACTTGGTAGAACAACGTCCATCGATTGGACTGCAGTCAGTGTGTGTATGATGATTGTCTTCATGTCGGCTTAGCTTCAATTAAGCTGAGCCTGCGTATAAACTACCATAGGACCTCCATCGGTCAACTCAGCAACCTTCCTATTACTATTCATGCAATTACTGTTTATGCGTTAATGTCCTTAATCGGATCACAAACTCTGACTATCATGTTACCTTAAGATCTTCAGTGGAGGCACATATTTGCCCCCTTGGTGGTAAATCATATCCTGGAATCAATCATTACCGATAGTTATTTTGTTTCATAATTTATTTATTATTATTTGAAGATATATTTTTAACATTATTTTTATTTTTTCATTCATTTTATTTTATCTTATGATTATGATAATTATCAACTTTTATTTTATTCATTCATGTTCTTGATTTATTATAATATTAGATTTCTTTTCCTTACTTTTGTTTGTCTTCCATTATTTTTTTCTTTTATCCCTTCTCTCCTTTGCTATTCCTTCTCCCTCCCTCTCTTAAAAGCAACGCACTTCGATTTGGCAGACTTTTTACTTATTAGTCATTTCCTGATGTCTAGCAGTACCTTTTCATGTGCCAGGCAGTTCAAATTTTAAAATTTGAAAAAAGAAACTAAACACTATAAACTCTTTGTGAACAGCAGTGTATTTGTATTTGTTCTAGGTATACATTTTTCAACTTCTTATAGTTTCCCTCCTCTCAGCTAATATGAATATTTTTGCTAACAATGTCAATGACTATTTACCGAACACCAATTTCTTGAAATTTACCGATTGAATTAATCTGGCTACAACTGTAGAATTTTCTATAGCAGTTTTAAAATGTACAGCACTTGCTAATAATATTTCTTAAGTCGATTTTAAATTTTAATTCCAACGACAAACACTAGTTCACAACTGAACTTTACTTGATTAGTGTTCAAAACCTAAGATCCGAATAACAATTGATCCTTAGTTTCAAATTATTAATGTACTAAATTATTGAAACACATGGATAGTGTTACTCTATACCTGATAAATAATAGAAAAAATCTTTTTCATTCTTCTTCTTTCTTAAAGGGATTTAGAAGGTAATACATTACTCACGGATTTACTTTTATATTTGTTTACGTTATTGATATAAACTGGAAGAACAGGTAACCAGAACATAACATCAAACCCCTTACTTGTTTCTTTCAGTGCCACCCTCTGTTGGTAAAGATCGTAACTACCCCCCAGATAGAGATGCATATCACCTATAAAAACTGATTACAATATATCTGGTTTGTCATATATGCAATTAATAGGTGCTAATCTGTCTGTCTGTCTCTCTCGTTTTCAATGAAGAAATTAACAATATTATATTTGTTATTCACTCATTGATATACCCCTCCTCTTAAAATGACAAAGCTTTAAAGGGTGCTAAAAAAAGGTGTCTAAATTAGTAGGTTAGGTTAGGTTAGGTTGCAGTGGCAGTCTCACAAGGGAACACACGTAGGCCAAGCATTGGCCCTTTGTGATACCACACAATGAAGATTGATTCTACAGTGGGAGTCCTAAATTTTGCCTAACTCAAATGTATTTAGTGTAGGGATCTTTAACGAGTACCAGACATCGTACAGGCTCGGGACCGACGGTTTAACGTCCTTCTCCGAGGGACGACGTGCTCAGATTTATACACCTCCCGCGTGAATAAATGGAGGGCCAGGTGAGGTTGAACCCCGGTCCTATGAGTTCAGAGGTGAGCACGTAACCACTGAGCTAGCCTGGCCCCCGTCCAAATTAGTAACAGGAACCCGCCCAGTGTCAAATGTCATTGTTTTACCATATTATGAGTCATTGTCACTTCCTAGATTTGCTCGTAATTTTGATTTTAATATATTTTTTTTTTTCTAATAACAATAACGTAGGTGATTTGTTCAATTAAAACTCTCCTAGAAAACTGGTGTTTATAGGTAGTTAAACATTCATTTTACATTATATCATAAAATATAATTTATTGGTCAGATTGGTAAAAATATTAAGATTGCGTGTCAAACAACATCAATACTCAATAGTTAGAACTGCACAAACTAGTGTCTTATTTTTTGGATATAAATAATGCGAATAACGATATAAAATTAAAGCCATTTGTTTCATTCTTTGCCTTTTACTTTGTTTAAAATATAAAAATATCCTTACCTCGCTTCCTTCTTAATTCCGCACCAAATGTCCACCTCATCTTATCATTAATAAAAAGACTCTCTTGATGACCAGTTGTTTGGGTCAGAAGTTCTTAGTCTCTTTTCTGAATTTCTAAAAGTGGTTTAGGCGTTAAGAATTATATAGATATATAAATTACTTTGTTTCTTAACCCTTCTATATCCTTCACTCAGTTGAAGATGGTGCGTCACCAGAATTATTGTGAATTGTGAGTGTTTGTCTTCTGTGTTTGTTTATGAAGTTTTGTTTTTATGATAAACAGTGCTTCCAGATTATTATTCCTTTTTGCATAAAGACACTGATTGGTAAGTAGCAGTAAAATAACTACAGTTTTACAGTATATGCTTACTGTTATATAGTCTAATGCAGTAATGTGTTTGTTTTTAATTTTTTTGTTTCGCCCAATTTATGAAATAAGAACTAACCATCACAATTTTATAACTTTTTAACTGTAGGACAAGAAGTATTACCTGTGAGTAGTGCTGATCAAATAGTGAATAAAGCCCTTCATCGCTCATGTTAACTCCAAATCATAGGATCAGTACCACACCACCCATAAATCTGACCGTATCCTGCGTATTACAGTATCATTAAACAATACTATGTAGCTTAATATTTTCAAAAATAATGGGTAAGAAAATTAATACTTTTTATTAGGTAAATCATGGTTAAGTTAAATGTGTTGTTAATTTATTATAGCTGAACAGTTATTTATGATTTATAGTAATGAGAATCACATCATTGGTGGCTAATGACGGGAAAAAAATCATCCAGTAAAAAATAATTACTTTTATTTAATTATAATATTGATTTAACAATATGCTGCATAAGTATTAAGTATGCTGCAAATACAATTAACTGTTACATTTCATCACTTGAATGAAATGCAAGTACATTTAAAAAAAAAACAATCAATATGTGAGTAAAAGAGAATATCTTTGCTTTTTTTCATTACTTTTCTTTTATTTTAAATAAAGTATGTATATAACTGATATTCCAGAGAGAATATAAAAGTAAGAAAAAGAATCAACACTAAACAACGACCATAAGCAATATTTTCTCGGAAGATGAAGTCGTAGTAACAAATAATGGGTTTGATAAATCCATTTCGTATATTATATTCCTTATTTATGTAAATATATCCAAGTATATAAAACAAGAAATCATTAATTCAAAAAGTTAAAATTGTTAATTTTTGTTTTGAATTATGATAAATTATGTAACTTTAATTATAGAAAAGAACAAGAATCAGTTTTATTTTAAGGCATCAAAATATAAAAGTATTTATTGATGTTTTTTTAGAACTGAAAATTATATTCCTACGTTATCAACATATAAAGAAATTGAACGTATCGTTAAAAATTGTGTCATTGTATACTGAAATAAAATATTACGAGCTTATTATATGAGGTAAAGAATAAGACTTTAGTTCCTTAAGAAATAATATAAATATCAATGTATTTTAGCCATCTATGTGACCATCTTGAAGTTACAAACTTAGAAAATCTAGATAAAGTCCAAATTGTATTGAAACACCAAACAGGCAATGGCATTATCTATAAAAGACAATCATTTCTGTAGCTAACACTACCCGTATCAACCTGCTTGAAAAAGAAAAGCTCCAAAGATGACTAAAACACTTTGAAGAATCAAAATATTCACCAGAACCTTTTTTTATCATTAATTTATAGAAGAACGGGGATCCGCAAAACCTTCTGTTTATTTAGCTTTGTGTTTTTTTTTTTGATAATGTATTTATAAGTTGATTTACTGATCCTTTTCACTAGAGAGTTGAAAAAGGAAAAAATCAGTGAGGAGGGTAAATAATTGAGAGAGTGTGGAAATCCACTTATCGATGCATAGTCCGAAGACGACAGCTTTGAAAGAACAGGATTGGGTGGACACCAATTTCAATCAAGGTTCTAGAGCCATTTAGATGCTTAAAAGTGTTTCTCCTTTTCTCGTCAATCACGGATTCTTTTGCACAAAGGTTAGTAGTTTGTACGCGTGCAGTATTAGCTGTAGGGAAATTTAATTTCAGTACGTCTTGTTGATGATTATATAGTGTCTGAAATGGTTTTAAACGAATTATTAGTATGAAATTTAAATATAATTAAAAATGATTAAAGTTTGTAATATGAAGGTCGCTACATAGATGACTAAACTTATTACTAATTATTAGTGTACATTTCTTATTCAGTATTTATGTAAAATTAAATTTATATAATTACTTATTTATTATTATTACAGTATATTATTAAATATTATTTTTACTTTGCGTGTATTTTGAAATCAAGTTATGTTCTTGAGTCGGTGCGGGTCATTTATTCCATACTCTTAATGCATTTTGTTTTTGTTTTGTCAAGGACGGTTACAAACACTCCTGACTCATCATGATGGATTGAGGGAGATAGGGAGAGAGAAAGCGAGAGAGAGAGCGAGAAGAGAGAGAGAGAGAGAGAGAGAGAGAGAGAGAGAGAGAGAGAGAGGAGAGGGAGAGAGAGAGTAAAAGAAAAAATAAACCGAGAGAGACAAAAGGAAATGAAGTTTATTCAAACACTTATAAGTTTGTTCTAAAGTCTCTTCAGGATTTCGAGAGAAATAGAAGTGAGATTGAGGAAGATTAAAGAGCTGAAACAGTGAGGGAATGTAAGTGATATAGAGACAGTGGAACAGAGCTATAGAATTTGGGAGAGGGTTTGAGGGAGAGACAGAGAGAGAAGCAATGGGTTAGAGAAGTAGTCACAGGTGCATAGAATTGAATAGAGAGAGATGGGGGGAAAGAGAGAGTGAGGGAGGGAGTGGTTGGTAAGGTTTGAGAGGGGAGGGAGTTGAACGAGGAATGGAAAAGAACGATAAATCAAAGCAAGGGGAGGAGAAGGGCAGAGAGTATACGGGAATACGAGGGATTCAGAGGTAACAGAATTGAGAGACAAGTTGAAGGATAGAGCCAGAAAGCGAAACATGAAGCGAAAGAGAGATTATGAAGCATTGATAATAGGAGGAAACAGGTGAGAGTTAGGGAGTGAGTGATTTTGAGTGTCAGATAGAGGAACAATGAGTGAGGGAGAGTGAATGAAGTAGTTTTTATCTATAACTTTGCCCTAAAACATAAAACCTTTTCAATATTTAATGGGTCAGTAACAATAATATTAATGTCTGAAGAGTATAATGTACAACAGAACCATTGAATTGATTTAGTAAACATACAGAAAGCCTGGTATAAATATTTGAAAAAAAAAATCCATCATTATTGATATTACTTTCTCTATCAAGTATTTAAATATGCTTATTTATTTTTTTCAAAAAATGCTTCCAAATCAATAAATATAACCATACATAATCGTAAAAATTATATTACTTTATTAAGGAACTTATTATTGAGTTCTCATTATTTACCTGTTTTAAAATGAGAATTTCATTAATTGAATTGTGTTACTAAAATGAAATTACTGTTGGAAACTTATTGGCCGTAAGCTTAATAGGCCATCATATTAAATTTTAGGATGTTTTTCAACTAATTGCAATATAAAATATCAATGTAATTTTTTTACATCTAGTTTTTTTGGACAACATTTTTTTATAATTATAGTTATTTTTTATCCTAAGGGTCTCTTTGTAGCATACTGTTGCATTCAAAATGTTATGATCTTGGCTGAAAGATACATTTTAATTAGGAATTTTTTCATTTCTTAGGTACAAGAAAGGTTTGAAAATGTAAAAGTATATTACCAATTAATCAAATAGACACAATAAAATACAATTTAGTTTATCTATACTAATCTAGAGACATATGTTTCAGGGCAGTACAATGATTTCAAATATAATAATACATAATTGATAAAGTATACAGGACTTAACATGTGCAATCTGAATTAACTAAAGAGGAAATGTTACACAAGCTAATAAATGTATTAAAATCAGTATAATTTAATTTGAAGGCTATTAGATTAAGTTGAGACTTAACATGTTAGTTACAAGGAAATACAATGTTTAATCGCTTTTTTTACATCAGTCATCAGTATCAATGTTATGTGGATTTCAAAAGCAATGCAGATACCGCACAACTTATTTAACTTAATTACCAGTTTTTAGTAACTGGAATTAACGTAACTTCATTTTCGTGTACAATATTTGATTGGTGTACGAGGTGTATAAATAAAGTAGTGAGACTGATTTTTTTTAAATTTTCTATTCAAATATAATTACAATGTGATATTGTCACCTTCAAAATAGTTCCCTTCGGAAGCCACACAGCGCTGGAGACGGTCCTTCCAATCATTGTAGCATTGCTGGAACTCGGATTCTGGAATGGCCTTCAGCTGGTCGGTTACAGCAGTTTGTATGTTTTGTAGTGTCCCGAAATGAGTTCCCTTGAGGTGATTTTTCAATCTCGGGAAGAGGAAAAAGTCACAAGGACTCAAGTCTGGTGAATAAGGAGGCTGAGGAGCAACAGGAATGTTTTTACTGGCCAAAAACTCGTTTCTTGAGATGGCAGTGTGACAGGGCGCGTTGTCGTGATGCAACTGTTGTTATCAAAATTCTGCACATATCTTTAATTAAGAAATTATTAAATAATTTAATAATATTATTATATTATTTAATTAATATAATAATTTCTATTATATAATAGTTATTGGCCGTTTGAATTTTTCAAATTCAACTGTTCCCCGATCATTCTGACTGTCAAGCGTCGATCTGAACGCACAAGGTTCCGTACTCTGTTGACATTTTCATCGGTGTTTGCACTTGAAGGCCTTCCGCTTCGTGGTTCATCTTCAATCGACTCTCTTCCTTCTGAAAATTCCTTAAACCACCGAAAAACCTGTGCCCTTGATAAAACACGTTCTCCATAGGCCGGTTTCGGTTGCATTATGTCCAAGTCTGAAGCAAAATTTGATTGCACACCGCTGCTCAACTTTGAGGTCACTCATTTTTAAAACGCTCAAGAAAAAACCATTTCACGAAAACCAACGCTACGGACAAACAAATGACTGTGGCGAGTTCAGATTCATACTGGAGGCGCATCACACGTGCACCTGACGCTACTCAAGGCCACGCGTCTCCAGCGTTGCCAGATCAAAAGCGACGTTGCCAGTCTCACTACTTTATTTACACACCTCGTATGTTTCCACTAAACACTCTAACATGGTGTACACTAATATAATATATGAAAGTGTATTGAAACATACATACTTCTTATATTAAAAACTCAAATAATAGGTCATTCTATTAAATTTATGTATAATTATTATAGTTGTTCATTTTGGGCTTTCATGCGTATTGGGGTAAGTCGAGGAGCATCCGCAGCCACTAATTTGAATGCTATAATGAACTTGTTAAGTCTGGTGAATCATGTATGAAAGTGCCTATAGAAAAGAAGTCGTCCAACTAATTTGATAATTAAGTGATTCATCAACTGGTTTTTTTTTTTTAGTATCTCGGGCAAGTTGTTTAGGAATAAAATGTCTTTCTTGATTTTAAACATTTTTTTTTATAATAACAGAACAGAAAAGAATGAAAGCACTTTTGAGGGTATCATAGTTATGTTTGATGGAATTTAAAAGGCCTTTTAAAACTAAAGGATCTTAGTTTTTTAATGTGAGCTTCGTTTATGAATTGAAATGTTATGTTTAAGTAAAGGAAATCTGAAAGACTGATGTAGACTTCTTAAGATATATTTATCTTCTTAGACCCAACTATCACGCTTGAGTCAGATGAAATTCTGTCTACTTAGCGCATTTATGTCTTGAAAGTAACGTAAGCATCACAACCAACAAATTATTTGGTAAGTTTCTTTACATCTAGATGAAAAAAATTGTAATTATCAATCTATCATCAATCTAAGTACTTTTAAATATTTTCTTCTTTAATTAATTATTCACTATATTTAATTAATGAAACCTGCCAATCAATTTTTATTATCAACTGAAATCAGCTGGTATAAGTACTTTTTTAATAATTAAATTGTAAATGGGCATTATCATTTTTAAACGACTTTATATGTTTATAATTGTGTGTGTTTTAAAGTTCAAGGTTGAACAGAATTATATAATGATAAGTAAAAGACTGCTTCTCCACAAAAGTGGAATATAATCTCAAAATGTAAAAAAGAAAACTTGCCTTTTTTTCCTTCATTTTAGAAGAAAATTGACTAGAACGATGTAGAATGGCTCATGTAAGGAAAACTAAGCGTTTAAAGGGAACTTTCGTTCAATACCTAGATGGTAGTCAATGGTTATTGAATCAGTCATAACCCGGTATATTTGGGGGGGGGGGGGGGGGGGTTTCGTACTCTCACACCTCGGAGACACAAACATTAAACATTTGTATGAAACATATTTACTGTTTTTATTAACGAATTTAAAAAATCCAAGTTAATTATTTTTTTGAAGTAGTACATATTACATAGAAATATTAAAATGGGTTTTGTCAAATATTTTAAATTTTTAATCTTTTTCATTTTTGAGAATTGATTATATATAAATAAATTTTGTCCCTTAATTGAAAAAAACAAGCTAATTAATAAAATGAAAATGTAGAAATTTTTATTGCACAAAAATTATGTGTGAAGAATATTCTCTAAACGAAATTTTGTTCCTTTGTTCCAAGGTCATATATTTTCAAGATGGTGTTGCTTTTCTATTAAGTTATTAATACTAGTGTATTAATAGTTTCGTAATTTTTTTTGTTTAAACTTTTAAGTGAATAAAAGTAGTTCTTAATTCAGTTTAATGAACATTGAAGTGTTGAACTAATTATTGTATTATTTATGTTGAAATATCTTATTCAACAACATCTCTTTATGGATGTCATGATGCTATACAGGGTTGGTATTTGTTTTGTAGTAAGTCCTGTAATCTTTTTGAGCCCGAGTCAGTGTAATATCGATTACAAGATATAATTACTCTCGCTAATCACTAATGCTGACCTTAAGAATTCAGCCCCAAAATTTATTAGGAGGAAGATGCAGTTAACACATAAAATGCTATATAGTAAGTCGAAGTTTAAAGACCACCCATAAATTTAGCACTTGCCACAGTCTTCATGTTCACTTTAGTAGTGTTAAAACAAGTCTGTAAAGCTCGAAAATGAAATGTCACGGAACGTGTCATGCTGAGGACTTTGGACGTGGAGCCAGTGTCGGTGTGTCATGTCACCACTGTCTTTCTACTATCATGACAAAAATCTTGAAGAGAAATTAACTGAGGCAGTCTGGACAAAAAAAAGTTCTTCCTTTAGAAAGAATTCTTCATAGGTTTGTTTACCTTTGTAAGTAATCAATTTTCTGAAAATTTTCCATAGAATGGAAAAGGTAAAAAAATTCCCTCAGTGTGAAATGTAATATATTATCGCATATTCAAACTCATCATCTGAATTCAATTTAGAACTCAGCAAACGCTAAATTAATATCTGTTGTAATTATAATAAATTAGAAATTAATAAAAAGAAAGACGTGTTTTATAAATGTATGGACATTTGTGTGAAGTCTTTAAAAGGTGTGTTAGGTTACGGTCAATAGCGTATAGTTTTCTTCATCAATCTTTTCTTTACATCCCAACTTGTAGCTGACCTTAAGATCATAATACTACATTATATAACTTCATTTAATGCTTTATCCGATTTTATTGTACGCAATACTAAAACCTTCTTTATTTTAATCTAAGGAGTCAGTTATCAGCTCCCCCCCCCCCCACACTGTTCTTAATAGACTGGACTAGTCGATCGGTTCTTCAAACACCCTGCAGTAAATCTGTTAAAATATAGGTAAACTTTAATACTAGCACCGTTTGGAATTACCTGATGATGGGACAACGGGATTTCAATTCCTTCACCCTTTCAATTACTTGCTTCAATGGCTGCAGTTGACAGACACTCTTCTCATCAATGGTTATATCAAAAATTACTTCCATTATTTCTGTATATGAACATATTTAGTTAATTTTCATTATAATTAAGCGGGTATAATAGTCTATATAAAAGTATAATTACTATAGGGTTACAACAGGACTCCAAACTTACTTTACCGCTAAATTTTATAATAATTACACGTCCTTGGTTTTAATAAAATATTTTATCATTAAACAAATTATTACTTTATCATATTAAACAGTTTCTATATAAGAAAATTATCCCAAAAGAACTTTTGAAAATAAATAGTAAAATACCAAAAGATCTAAACATATTTTTTCAAAGTGCAACTCCGAAAATAATAAGAATTATATCTTTTTTTTTTGTAAATTAAAACAAATAGAAAAGTATGTTGTATTTAATAAATTAACAAATACAATTTTAATACAAGTTTTATTTTTATTATTTATAATTTAGTAACAGAATATGTCACATTTACGGAACTGGTTTACTGATTGGCTTATAGTGGCCCTAAGGGGTTGGAGTTTATATGAATGAATATGTAGTAATCTCACTATGCGCTTTCCATCAATATATTGCAAAATATTTACGACTTAATTAAAATATTGTCATAATTAGGTACATACAGACTTACGTTACGAATCTAATTTATTATATATGTATATATATATATATATATATATATATATATTTATATACATATATATACTTCTGTATACACATATGATTGAGGAGTTGAAGAAACCTAACTACATACATTTTCAAATAAAACACCAATAAGCTAAACAATAACTCTTTCACATACTTTCAGTATGATCTACATTTATTATTTTTAAATCTAATCTGTTCCATAAAATGGAGTCACAAATTCAGATTATAAAGCTACCAAAGCATTTTATTGTTTCATTTTTAAGCAAGAGACAAAATTTGATTGATTTACTGTTGTTGGGAATATGGGAATCATTACACTTGAAATATTGCCAATTATAGAATACATTAAGGTTTTAAATTGTTTAAATTATTGTTTATTCTTTAAATAAACACTTCCCTTCCCTTATTAACGAAAAAAAAATGATTATTTATATTGTATAACTTTTCTGTAATCATAAGTATAAAACTATTTACAAACTATACATATCGCAAACACTATTTTTCTTATATTAAGGGGTTTCTTGCCTATACATACAAATATGTTGAAATGTATTGTGAAAAAGTAACATCAGTGTTATCATTTTGCAATTGATTGGGGCTCAGTAATCGAAATTGATATGATAATACTGCTATTACCTAAGACTTCTTTTAATGAGAATAATAATTTAACACAATTAAATTCCTATGGGAAAATCAATGCAACTAAATATAGAGTTATTGTTTCTTTAAATATTACAAAATCGTATTGTCATTTGCAGATAAAACATGCCTAATTGATCTATACAGGCTATATAATTTATCCTAGTAATTGATTATAATAGTCGTGTATATTTTACAGATACCCTGTACATTCATAGGATATAATATAAAATATAAGGCTATATTGAATTGATTACATTTACAGTCGCATTGTTATAGTTAACTTTTACATAAAAGAAACAATTTATAGTTAACTTTTAAATGAAAGAAACTATTTTAATCATGCTATGGAAAATCCTTAAATAAAGAGCAGTCTATTTTCAAGTCATATGAAAATCTCCTTTTAAGAGTCTAGTTAATGTTTTTTTGAACTGATGATTAGCCATAGCATAACAGAAAGGATTCATTGGGCTGTTAGCGTAACATAAAAAATAAGAAAACATGAAAATATGCTTATTTATACAGGGAGGTTCAGCACAAAACCCTTCGACTAGAGCGATTACATGGTAGGGAGTCCAACACATTACAAATGCACCTAGAATAAAGGATATGGTTCTAAATGCTTTTCGAGCTCTGTTTTCAGATTTCGACTTCTGTCTCCCAGCTCCAGGCTTTCTTTTTCCTTTAAGGCGCTTTCCAATAGTCTTTACAAAATCTTTTCTTGATCCATCTCTTCTTGAAGATCCTTCTCTACAAGAAGAGTAGCGTGACGAGTCTCTATTTCTAAAAGAAGATTTTGACGCCTGTGTTACAGAGGGCTCAGGGGTGGTGGGTACGGGCAGAATTGTAGTTACCGGTGAAGATGAACTTGCTGATACTGTAACTTCTGTTTGAAGTTTCGTTTTTACAGGAGGACTACCAGAACTCTGAGCTGCTCTTATGAGAGCAGCTTGAAGAAGTGATGTGTACCCTGTTGTGCCTCCGCCAGCTACAGGTGAAGAAGGAACTGTTCCCGATGAAGGGTTTGGAACACTCATACTCGACGGAGGGCTTTCAAAGTTTGGTGAAGGAACTGTAATGGAACTTTCATCCATGTATTTCAAATCTGTATTATCGATACCTATCACAACATCATAACTTAACTGGCCAGCTTGACTAGTCACAATAAGACTTCTAGGTCTTCCGGATGAAGAACTATTAGATGGGCTTCCACGAAACATTGAAGGGGGTGGAATAATAGAATGTGTGCTAGAGGAACCAGCAATAGATTTATCACTTCGTTGGCAATCACTCTTTGGAGTCAAAGTTTTAGATGATAATGGTGTGTTTGATTCTGAACTGAGATCTATTAACGTTGTTTGTTTAGGTTTTTCAGATTCAGTTAAAGTATGAATGGGGGTATTTGTGTCTTTCTCAATTGACTGAATAGGTATTGCTCCATTCACTGCACCTCCAGAAAATACATTTAGTGCTCCAGTTTGGAGGACCATTCCAGCCACCGATTTTTTGTTCTTATTCCAGAACCCAGTTGATGGTTGTATAACACCAGTGGTACTATCGTCATCAGAATCAAAGCCAGGACTACTTGATCTTTCAGATTTGTCTCCTCCTTCTTGATTTTTTGGTTTATTTTCTGAAGTAACAATAGCACCTTCTGATGATGTTGTTTTTGATGATTTTTGACTAGAATTTGATTCAGCAGCAATAGGTGCTGCAAGTAGTGATCCAGATGGCTTAGGTTTGTCTTGACTAAGTAAAGTACTTTGTGTTTGGGACATTCCTATGCCTGCTGCTCTTCCTGCCATTCCAGTCATGGCGCCTGCACTCAGAGCCACCATCGATTGCATCTTACGCTGCTTCGCTTCACTTTTCTTTTGCATGTCATAGGCCACTTTATAAATTCCACCATAAAGAATAAATAATACGACAAGGGTTGTCCAGTAATAACCTATTATGAGAGCAGTATTAAAAATTGGTTCCTTAAGAAACTGAACAACGCATTGACCTGGCAATAAGTCTCTATAACCCACAAAATGTTCCCATCCAAAAATGCTAATAAAAAATAACAAAGCAGGGATTATCCAAGTAATTGTTACCATCCATATAACTTTATTCTTAGTTCTCCAGCTCCTATACTTGGCAGCAATCTTAACTGAACAAAACCTATCTATCGTTATCAAAAGCACAGTGTATTGAGACACCAAACATACTGTATAATCAACAGACAACCAAAGGTCACAAAGGACTGGTCCAAGATCCCAGTAATCCTTGAGTACATAGACTGTATAAAAAGGCATGGAAACTCCACCTGCAACATACTTAAAATCAATCTTCAATTCTTTCACGAATAATTTCTAAACATTTATTGCTATAAATACCTATAAGAATATCTGTAGCAGCGAGGGAAGCAATGAAGTAGTTGCTTGGCTGGCGAATAGAACGGTCAACGATGAAGGCCACCAAAACCAGCGTGTTTCCGGAGACCGTGAGGACTATGCAGAGAGCCAGGCAGATTGCAATTAGGATAGAGAGCCAGAGAGAGAAGGGTGGTGAAATAGGCATAGCTCCCTGCGTCGTTCCATTATCTGCTCCTTCCCCGCTCTCGTTCCACCCACTACATCAATAACATCAGTTTTATATCTGAAATACAATTAAGTATTTTCAAGTTATGCTACGAAAACATTGAGATTAATATCCTTAATGGCCTTTTATCTCCATAACTAGTTAAATAAACGACTAACAAGTTCTACTATTATTTATTATTCTCTTTGGGCAGTTTGTCCTCCTCTTGAGACAAGTTTCTCTTTTAAGTTATCGAATTTACTTATGTACATATATATATATATATAATAAATAAACAAAGGGCACATAATAAGTATAAAAAAAACACTTAATAACAGATGTTCCAGGTGAAGGGTGATTACCATAGATTAAAAATAGTAGTTTTTACTTAAACAATAAAACCATACATAAATATTTAGTTAGATTATAGTAAAAATTTTAAAACTCTTTCAGATAAGCCAAATCTGGTTCTACCTGGATCTTCTCAGGTAGATGCTTTGACCTCTAGACCACTCAACCCAGAGGATTAATAACTAAATACAAACTAATATCCCTCCTCCATTATCTTCTACTTGTTTATATAAAAAGAAAGTTTTAAACAAGGCTCATTCGTGTTCTTATCGTGATGATTGTTGAACAGTTGAAACACGCCGACTATAGGAAATTTATTAAGTTTTGAAAATGTTATATAGAAAAGTTTAAAAAACTTATTAAGAAACAGTTATCAACGAAATTTGACCATATTTATAGCTGTAAAATAATATTCTTTAAAAACAAAATTAAACACGAATGGAAACGTGTTTCCAGAGGATAGAACTCTCTATCAATATTTTGACCCTTTTAACGGTGGTTCTCAGGGGAAAAAGTTTAGCAGTGAGAAGGCGAAGGCCAACTCTAATGGATTTAAATTATGTGTATATATCAATGTTCAAACCACAATAAGAAAAGACGAAAATCTTTCAACCGTAACAAGCGGTCTTCATCAGAGTCAAAAAACCAACTGAAACACAAGTTGGTGAGGGGTTGAGAGGAGTGGGAGGGAAAAGTGGTATTTTAAAAGGGTGTAAAGTGCAGGCAAGGACACCATTCCAGGGAGGGATGTTTGGGTAATCAAAGGAGTACAGAAAGAAAAAGTAAAAGACTATCCACTTGTTGTCAACCCTCTTAAATGTGGGAGGCTATTACCCTCGTTAGGACTGAGTCAAGTTTGATCTATTAACTTTAATCAGAGAGGATTTGATAATATTTTCTTAACAACACCGATTTTTCATAGGTAATAAATTTAACTTTTGTCCAATCAATATGATGATTTTCATTTTTCATATGCAAGAATAAGGAACTAATTTTTTCTGTCTACTTACGTTGTATTGGTGTTGTTTTACACGTGGCTTTAAAGATTTAACAGTTTGACCAATAAAAAGGCATAAAATGCTGTATAAAACTAGAATGAACTTATGGCAATTTTGCAGGGGATTTTGTAAAAACCACCGGACTTCAGTTCCCTGGGAGAGTTTTTTTATTAGCATATTGCCTACGTCATTACGATTAGAAAATATAGTATTTTCTAATATGGGAATCATCATGACGAAAAAAAGCTGTCGGATGGCAGAGGATTACAAACCATCCGATATAGATATTGTGTGGTACACAGATGAATCAATGACAAATATGATTGCTGAAAGAGTACCTATAAGAATAGAAGAATTTTCATTTTTAGGGACAATCAAGCAGCACTCAAAGCTTTAAACTCCCACAAAGGTTACTCTAAACTCGTGTGGGAGTGTAAACTCCTAGAGACAGTTTCGACCCATGAAAACG
This sequence comes from Hermatobates lingyangjiaoensis, assembly GCA_026182355.1. Classification (NCBI taxonomy): domain Eukaryota; kingdom Metazoa; phylum Arthropoda; class Insecta; order Hemiptera; family Hermatobatidae; genus Hermatobates; species Hermatobates lingyangjiaoensis. The sequence continues at coordinate 4,341,915 of JAPFBL010000044.1, forward strand.
TCAAATGATCTATTAAGGCTAAATAAAAGCCAAATCAAAGTAATAATAAATTTTCTAACAGGACACTATTATTTTAAAAACATTCACATAGATTCGGGATCATTACAGACGAACCTCTTTGTAGAAAATGCACCATGATGGAGGAAGCAGCAGATCATTTGTTATTTAAATGTGAATGCTTGGCTCACAACAGATCTCAAGTTGAGGATTAAGATCTGAAATTGACAAAATACGTAAAGAACCTGTCGGTATTCTCTTAAGTTTCTTAAGAGACTCGGGATTCATCTGACAGGGATTAGTCGAAAATAATGGGAGATGTAATACTCCCTCCAGGAATCAGCATTGAAGGGCTGACTTCGTTAGTCCTCAGCCCTCTCCGAAAAAAAAATAGTCATAATAAACCATAAAGATTTTTTTTTATTTTTAGGTACAACAGCAATGACCACCTTATCTACTTCCAGTATGTTTAGATGTTTTCATCAAGAATGAGGCCATTTACAAACTGAATTGAAGTGCCTTTTTGGGAAAAATTGTTAAAAAATTTAAAAATTTAAAACATTAATAGTTTGGGCTATATGTTGCAAATATACTGTTTCTCACAGAATATTTTTCAGCGGGCGTCACAGAAAATACACCCGTAATAGAAGCTTCTATTTTAAGAATATGGCTCCGATAATGATTTTCAGTATTTATATACAAGAAGAAGGAACTAATTTTTTCTGTCTACTTACGTTGTATTGGTGTTGTTTTACACGTGACTTTAAAGATTTACCAGTTTGACCAATATAAATCTTATGGCAATTTTGCAGGGGATTTTATAAATACCACCGGACTCCAGTTCCCTGTGAGAGTTTTTTTATTAGCATATTGCCTACGTTATTACGATTAGAACAATTAATAATGAAACTAATAAAAATAATTTAACTCTCATGTGGATACCAGGACAAAAAGAAATGGGGCAGTAGAGCTTTGGAAAAGGTTCGAATGAAACAAACCTTTTACGAACTAGAGCCTTTTTGCACAACATAACCCAGCTTTCTCAAGGGTGCAATTGATGAATGAATGAAGAAAAAATCTGGCAGCAGATAAAATTTGGGAACAACAACAGGATTTAATTTAGTCTAAAAAGCTCATTCCGAGTAAAATTTAATTTTTAAAGAAAAATATAAATTCTTAAAAGCAAGATTTATAAAATGTGTTGAATATCTAACGAGAAATTACTCTCTTAATTAACATTAATGCAAGCTACCATTACCGTTATATGTAGAATGCAGACTCTGTCTGGAGGAGAATATGAATATATTCTATGTAAATTCAGTGCAGTCGCGTTTAAAAGATTAAATATTTTTAGAAAAACATGCATAAAACTAATAGCAAGCACTATGAGATATTTTTTAAGAAACATTAGAAAATTCATGAAAGAATTTAATATATGAAGTTGAATTCAGAAACGTGAAAGGGTAGTTCAATAGGACATTACGGCTGCATTGCTTACGAGCCTGGTATGACTCAGGTACTCAGTTTAAAATAATAATAATTCAAGTAATAATAACATGTCAGATTGATCTACATCAATAAGATCATGTTTGTTATAACTGATGAAATTTATACATTTTCATTAATATAAATGAAATCATTAATTTATTTCTATCAGTTTGATACTGCTTTACGAGAGAGTGTATTATGCCCAAAAGATAGACTTATTAATCCAAAACTCAATTGATTGTCGATGGGTTTGATACTGTGTTTAATTATTGTAAAGTTGAATATTAGCGGCAGATATTATACAATATTTTCTTTCGTATTTTCAAGTTTGATTACAGTAAGGTATTAAATGATTTATTCTTTTAGTATTTGGTGGATTCTCCTACAATATCCTTTTTTTCTATTTGTATCCATAGTGTTTGGCTGAATGATAGAATCAGTTTTCTCGTTTTCATTATTGAATATCTAAAGTTCATTTGGCACAGCAAGAGTATTATTAATTTGATTAAGAGAGGGATTTGTGTTTTTTTTTATTTTTTTGAGTGATGAGCAATCTGGAATTCAGCAGTCCTTGATTTATTAATCTGAATGGAATTTGTCAAGGGTTATCGGTTAGGGAATTTATCCTGTATTAATTTAATAGTTTCTGTGGTCTGTTTCTTTGATTTAATACTTTTACTGGAACGATATTTGAATTAATGTTATTAAAAAATCAATGAAAAGAAATGATTTACTATTTAAATCTCCTCCTTCAAACGTCTGGGAATCTAAAACTGTGCCTATCAAAGCATTATACAAGGTTATAATGAACTTTTTGGACTATCTTAGTTATTACGTCACTATTCTATTTCCTCTTAAGGAATTCGCCGTATAAACATCAATATTTTCTTAACAATTGATTTACCAATCATGTGCAAGATAATTTTAGTTCTTTGTCACTACTTCCTCGGAATGCAATGTCAGTCCTAGTTCCTACTGACATAATTTCCAGGAAAATCATTAACAGAAGACAGTTTTACTTTTTAACGGATTTGAAATCCTCAATACTTTTTAAGAAAAAATCTGGACTGGCCTACACTCAACTTTACTATAAGTACACTTAATATCAAACTTCTTGGGTATATAATATATAATGTCCCATTTAGGCATAATATAAATGTCTAGTGGATCTCTTACATAGTTTACCGGATCTCCTTCTACATTAAATATTTAAGACAAATTTTCCCATTTAACACTTTAAAATATTTCTATTTTGTATGAAAAAATTTCAGTAACACCTAAGAATAGATGACGTTTTAAGATAATTTTTAAATTAAGATGTAGGATAATTACATTTATTATTCTTCAAAGAATGTTTTCAATTTTGTATTGTGTTTTATATTTTGTCTTTTATAGAATTATTATACTGACAATTTTATGGCTTCCTAGTATTTGATAAAAATCACATTTCTTTGCATTTGTCAAAAATCAATTTACCATGAGCGAATGTTATCTTTTTCCTGCGGGCTGTACTCTGTTATAAGGTTACTGTAAATGTATATTGAGAAAAAATATATTAGTAACTAGCCAGTATTGCATACTCAAATTAAATTTAACAGGCTTTTCAGTATAGGTATAATTTTTATAGCTGGAAACTTGAAATTTTTCGCAATAATAATTTTGAACTAATAGACTAGAATAGGAAAAAAATCTTGATATTTGTCAACATCACACTTCAATATTACCCAAAAGTTAGTATGATTCATAAACACAAAAAAACTTTACATTTGAAATTAAGTTTGTTCAAGGGTACAAGATATAGAATTATTAGAGTATTTTGAATTTTATTCTTTTTCATCTCATATTAAGTTGTTAAATAATTTAAAAATTCCTCATTAAACCTCTAAACATTAATTATATTTCAGAGGATTCATTTAAAAAATGTCTAGTGAATGTGAACAATGTAAACAATTACGACAAATATAGCAAGTAAACCATTAGTCCTGGATCAATATTCAGTTTTTATAGCTTTCTTTCTTTTTGGTTATTGAAATTTCATGACTTTTTGTTTGTAAATTGTTTATGTCCTGACAAAAATTTGAAGGTTTTTAATGAGCCGTTTATCGTTAAAGAAACATTTTTTGGAAACAGAAAATGTACTGTAACACCACGTTTGTGACTGTAATTTTGAAAAAATTATCTCAACCTATCTTCCAGAGAATGTTGCATTTTTTTGGTATTGTTCCATTTTGATCGGTTAAACGGTATAGCTTGTACCGCTCTCATAAGCTTGATTATGAGATTGAATTATAAGTCAAAATTTGTACATTTTATTAAAAAAAAAATATTTCCTGTTGCTTTAAAAAGCTTAGGATATTTTCCGTTTATTAGTTTTGTAACCGTTGAAATTAGTTTTGGCAAAGTTGATGCCAAAATTTCATGACTCTAGAATAAGGAGTGTAGGGGGAAAAAAAATGTAGTCTAAAAACAGGTTTTTAGGAAAAAACGTGACGTTCGCATCATGAATAATTGCTCCCAAATAATAGTGCTCATCTAAACTAAAGTCCCGTTTTTGTGTAAAATATCAATTTTACTACCGGACTGTAGTGTGGCCAAAAACTTTGGATGCATACTCACCCACATGCGCGCGCACGCACGTACACACGCACGCAAACACGCACAGAAAAAACTTTATAAAACGACTTCGGGGACCTCAAAACTTGTTATTCCGTCAAAATATCAAGATCGAATTTTTTCTCGATCACTATACTTTACTTATAGTAAGGTAAAAAAAATCTCATCATGGTTTCACTTTGACATAGAATTTAGAAAAACGAAGATGAAAAAAAAGTGAAGAAACCAGTCATCAATCGTCTAGGTAATTAAAGGAGTTCCGGTTTTAACGAAAATGATTTCAAAGTTGCAGTAAGATCTAAAAATATAAAATGACATATCACTTCTTTGGCGATTGCTACTCCAGTGATGAAAAATTACAGATCAGGTGTTCTCAACTTTGCTTACTTGTGGACCCAAAATACAAAGGAGTAATATAACATTTTAAATATTAGGATATTATGACAACCTAATGCAAACATTGTTCACGATGTGTTAATGCTCATATTTAAATGTGCTAATGCTGTACTGATGGCGTTATTGATATATATTTTTGGTTATGATATATACAAATTTTGGACATTTTACTACGGTCCATGGACTTCCAAATAACTATTTTTTTACTACTGGAACCCTTAAAGGTTCTGTGGACCTCCGGGATTCCACGTGAGTAACAATGGGAACCCAGGCCCCAAATCTACACACTTCATCTCACATCCTTGAGAAGTTGCTTACCTTATCTTGCTAACATTATTATCAAATGTTTTTAACATAGAACTTAATGTATAAAAACTACTAAATTGAACATTACTTCATTTACTTGTTTGTTGATGTCTCAATATTTTTTGTTACTCCATAAAGTTTACATTAAATTTATTTTATTCAATTTAATTCAATTTATTTTATTATTTAGATTGTAGTTTATTTAACTCTCAAGCAGAAAATCACGACCGATCTAAAGAAAAGCTTTAGATGTTCTTGAAAATGAGATTTCTCATTTAAACCAACTTACCATATTGTCACCATTTCACTCTTTTGCTTAGTTAAGAAAAAATGATCAATAATATTTTTCTACTGTCATATTCTATTGTTATCAAATTATAACTACGTCTGCTGGTGGTTTGAAAATCCGTCTATAGACTGAAGTGACGAAAGGGGTTTAAAGAAAATAATATATTGTATTGAATGAATCCTTTATGCTGAATGAGAGGGATATTAGGAGGGCTGTTTTGAAGGCATCTTTGCGGACTGCTATCAATGATGCTTTTTTCAGATCCTTTTCAATAAATACTCTCCCTGTAACTTACTCTTCCAAAAAACAACATGAACCAAATCTCCCGTGGTCTACTAAATTAGATCAACAGAATAAAGCCTTCCTCAATATTGACTTTCACTCCAGGATAATTAACTCTTCCATCCCTCACTGCTTAATTCTCTTTCTGTTCTTTGTAGAATTATCCAGTATTAACAATGGATGTCTTCAACTAATCTTCTAAGAACAGTAACACTACCATCATAGTAATAAATATAGTAACATTTAAAAAGACTATTAGATTATTTCTGGCATGTTTTTAATTTTCGAAAGTATAAAAGCGGCAGAATATATCAGCAATCAACAGTTACTTTACACTCACATTATCAGGGGTCCTCTAGAACAAAATAGTGATAGTTACTTTATGTAAATGATCCTGAAAAGAATTTTCAAGTTAGTTGTTATAATTAAATATGAAGAAAATTAAAATTAATATCAGGTTTGCTTTAAAAATAATTTTTTTGCATAGAGAAAATATTTAATGTTTCTATACTAAAATCAGAAAACACATGTTTTTATATTTACATTTAAATATAACATATCTTGGCAATTTTCCTTTATTTCAGGCATGACAATTATTAATTTGTTTATTTCTTTTAGAATGAGAAAATGATATTTTCTCGTTCCGCCACAATAATACGAGTACATTCCTCTCAAACCAAAAACACTTAGGTCAATCGGTTCCATGCACGAAACCTGTTGCATTTCATCTTAAATTTATTTTCTCTATGCTAAAACTCGAAACTTCTACAATATATATATATATATATTGATAAAAGTATCGACTGAGGAATAGAAACAAAACTAAAGTTTATCGGGACTTGGTCTGTTCTTCAGGTTCAAATTAAACTCTCATTGCAAACGTTTCGGCCTTTATTTAAAACCTTTTTCATAGGCAGAAGTATAAATTTTCAAACAGAAAAACTAAGTATTACATTACAAATTATTTTACAAAGAAAAATAGTATGTGGATTTTAACAACTGTAGTCTGAATGAACACGTGACACTGAAAAATACTTAGATTTTCTGTTTCAAAATTTATACTTCTGCCTATGACTAAGGTTTTAAATAAAGACGAAAACGTTGGCAATGAGAGTTTAATTTGAACCTGAAGAACTGACCGAGTCCCGATAAACTTTAGTTTTGTTTTGTATATATATATATATATATATATATATATATATATATATTATATATGATGAAACCACAATAAGAAAATGGGAAAACAAGACTAAGATCTTTCAACCGCAATTTCTTAGTAGTTTTTGAAGAACACGACCACACCCGATTACAAATTTTAGAAGCCATCTTGATTCTGGAAAAACAACCCAGTATTAACAGCCCGGGTGGAGGATTTTCAAGAATTTTAAAATTATATGAAGGCAGTCCGAAGGCGAAACAGTCAGGGAGAAGTTTAGACGTCAATTTATTACCTTGCTAGACGCAAATGACGGAGGAGAGGTAACCAAAACCCTGGAGAAACCTCAACAGGTTTAATGTTCTCCCCCTTAAACAGGGAAGATTCCAAGGAATTGATATTTCTCATGTTCTGATGTTGAAAGAAATTTAGTAGAAAATGATCTAATTAAGTATCATTTTGAAAAATTAATTAATATAAGTCAGGGGCTATTTTCCAGCCCCTGTTTTGCTAGTCAGCAAGTTTATTAGCCTATTAGCCAGCTAGTTTCCAGCTGTTTTGTTACCTTCCTTCTCCATTACTTTTATGTTAGCTTCTCAGTTTTTACTTTGTTTGCTCTCTGATGACATACGTTGAAAGGTCTCAGAGTATTTAGTTCTATTGTTTTCTTTTTTCCATTGTGGTTTAAGCTTCAACGCTATCAACAGATACCAATAAAATAGTCACTTTAATGTTTCGACATTATTAGGAGGAGACATCTATAGGCTAAAGAGAAATTAAGATTCTTGAATCTTGATAATTCCATACAGTCATTGCTTGCCTATTAAACCATGATGATGATGGAGGTTGACATACTAAAACTTTGGATCCATCAGTGTTTTTCTGTCTGTTTTTATTGTTTGATAGATCGATCTTTACGGATTGTTTTGTTTGATCATACACACACACACACACACACGCGCGAGCGTGCGCACGCACACACATACTCTCACTCTTACGTATATATAAATGGAACTGTGAGATAACATCAAAGCGCACACCAATAGTTCAAGATTAATAAAGATACAGATATACAAAAATACTATCACTTACAGTTATATGTTTTTGGTGGCAACTGTCATGTAAAAACTGCGTCTACCGATTACAGTGGATTAAATACGGTTTGTTTTACGTTCTTCTGGCTTCTATAAAGGTTAGGCTCCATATGAAGTGTCATAGAGCTCTAACAGTCACTCCAAACTACTCTTTGCTGTCCAACCCAATAATCACGGTTTTTACTTTAATGAATGCTTTAGGTTACAGATTGTAGGGCAGATTTCATCTAAAAATAAGATGGTCACCTTTCAAACTTTTGAGGAAGCCAATTTTTGGCTACTCAATGGACATACTGCACCTGGTCCAAATTTAATAGATAATAACCTTAGAATTTTACCTTAATTTTTATTTGAATTTTAAGATTTTAGAAAAAAATTTCACTTTTTCACCGCAACATTGTCAATCACGGCTAGTAAGTGGGATTGAATATTAAAGTACTTTTATGATGTTCAGACCTAATGCCAAGTGACAGTTGATATTAACCACAGTAATGTTGTATTTTCATGTTGAATACACTTAATAAGAACAAGCTAAAATACTTGTTGGACTTCCTCACTCTAACCTCTAACCTGCAAAAAAATTATCACATCAAACCAAAAAACTTATTAAACAATAAAATTATTTAAGAAAACATTGAAGTATAAATAAGTTAATTTGATCCATTATAAATGACATTTTTACTTCGCTATATTTAAAGTATAGTAATTATTAAAAAATTTGATCTCAAGATTTTGACGGATTTACACGTTTTGGGGGGTCTTTTTGTGAAATTTTTTTAAGATGTCTGTGGGCGTTTGGGTGGGTGGCTATGTATCCTAATGTTCGTGGGCAAGTTGCCTACCACACTGTTTGATGTACACAATTCATATTTTACAGAAAAATAAGCGTAACTATAAAATGAAACATAAAACCGCCGTATATGATACTTACAGTGTGTAAGATAAGTTATCTAGCCAATGTGTTTTAATAATGCGTTGGTAGCTTCGTTTCAAAATTAAATAGACTAGGCAGGAGCGATAGGGGGTCACACCACTTCACGGATCCTGATTATACCCAAAATAGTATGTTTCAAACAGATTAGCTGAATATCTTTTTATTGAGTTGACATGGACGGAAATAGGCATTATTTTATGATTGAGGAAGTTGTTTTTTTAATATTAAACGGCTAGCTCTAGAAAAATGAAATTCTGTCAAAAAAATCATCAAAACATTAGTAACCAATTAAACAAGTTCAATAAAAATGAAGAGTAATAAAGCTATAAAACTAAAAACTCAAATTGTACTAATAGACACCCGCTTTACTTGTAAGATTTGTTTATATTGAAATTATATTAGAAATTATTTAACAAAATCCAGTCAATCATAATTCTTTTTATAATGTCCAACAGAAGAAATTGGAGGATATTTTATATATTTGATATAAGTATTCAGTACGTTTCTGATAATTATAAAAATAAACATAAAACAACCGTATGATGTATGATACTTATAATATGCAAGATAGTTATCCAGCGAATGTGTTTTGATAATGCGTCGATAGCTACATTAAAAAAGAAAATAGCAATTAAATTGACTATTAAGGAATTTAATAATATGGTTACTTCTGGTTTAGTTGAGTGTAGTCTATTCGAGGTTAATCACACTGATATTTAAAATAAATGGCATCAAATTTGGAATTTCAAGCATATTAAGAATGCCTTCTCTACAACTATTTAACAGTACAGTCTGGGGGCAAAAAGGGCTCATTTTGCACTTAAACAAGTTAAAAAAAACATTTCAGATATAAAGGAGTTGTATTTATTGAATGATTATTATTATAGTTGTGTTACAGTTTTATTAAAAACAAAAAATGAGTTTCATATGAACATTAATGCATTAATGCCGAAGATTGTGATGTCTTTATATTTAAAAACAATATTTCATAATAAGGTTTCTTTTACTTATAACTATATAAAAAGATTTCACATAAACACGTGAAATAACAATCAATGATCAAACCACAATATGAAATGGGAAAACAAGACTAAGATCTTTCAACTGTAACAAGCGGTCTTCGTCAGAGTCAAATACCCAACTGAGTAGTTGGTGACTCTGACGAAGACCGGTTGTTACGGTTGAAAGATCTTAGTCTCGTTTTCCCATTCCTTATTGTGGTTTGATCATTGATACTTATAACTGTATATATAGAATATACTAAAATATACTATAGGCATTGTTCAACAAAGGTGTCAACAAAGTTTTCTTATCTTTTATATGGTATAATGTTCTTAAGTCATCTCTAAGAATGAATACATGACAACAACATGAATAACATTGTAAAATTCCTACCTGAAATGGCTCACTTGATAAAATTCCCTATTTCATGAAATGTGCGTAGAATTGCTTATTTTATTAAATAGCCATTTTCACTGATGGTATTAGAAATGTATAAGTTTAATCAGAATACGTATAACATTACTGGTGGTTCTGAATTAGACTAATCTATAGATGAATTTGTACTGGTAGTATGAATCTGTATGAATGAGAGAAAGTTCCATATAATCATTGCATGGAATGCAAAATAAATGGAAATGTGTTTTATATATATGAATATCAGATCATTGGGGTGTTAGGTAATTAAGGTTTTCATAGAGGCAATTGAATATGCTTATTTATGAACTGGATTAGTACGTTGCGATTGTGATTTAGACGACGCTGATAGAGCCCCATCATGAGTCTTGGTTTTAGTTAATACTGTAAAAGCTTCTTAAAAAGCGACCATAAGTTGTTGCATGACCTTAAGGCAAATAAATCTGTGTACTTTTGATCGTACACAGGTTATAAAGAGATGTGTTTTTGTTCAGGTGCGTGCATGGTTTTTGTGAACACATAAACCTTTTAAACTTTTGCTGTTTGTTAGTTCCTCTCATTTAAACTTTTAATAAACATATCACGTCTTCTCAGCAGTCTAGAAACTCTTTTCGCTGCCACGGGTGGTCTTCTGATTTTCGTCCCACATCCACCAAACTGTCTCTTTATTAAATTAGAAATTTAACAAATTTTGAAATCAAAATGTGTCCATCTTAACATATCAGGATCCCCCTATATTAAATCAGGGACAATTTCTTTAAACATTCCATTGTGGTAAAAATGAAAATTTTTGCAATATAATGGAGTACAAAAGATTGGCATTTTACAAATATTGATTGCAATGGGACCAACCATTGAAACAGAATAAAAAAAATAATAAATATTTTGAATTCTATTTATTCTTTTCTTCAGCAGGAAATAGTACACCCTTCGTGCAATCATGCCTTGTGATGATTTAGAATTTTAATTACCACAATCATTTTACTCCTGATTATTAGCTTGAAAATCAGCACAGATCCATTACGAAAAATCAAAGTTATCAACTACTTTAACGAAGTTTGGATGGTGACCTTACAATAAATGAAAGCCTATAAGGCATCTATGCATGCTTGAAATAAATATGGTAATTCAATATATTGACCTCTTGTGGAAAAACGCGAAGATATTGTTACTTTAAACATTCAGGCAAGCGTTCAAGGATTTATATCCTAAATTATATTTTGTATGGAATTTCATATTTTTTTTTGCTTTACTTACTATTTGATATATTTTACTCCCCTCAAATACTGCCCCTGGCATGTGCCCGCGGGGGCGGTCCATCCTCCCCATCATCCTTCCCTACACCAATGCGTCTCTTTAAATTCCTTTAATGTAGCTCTCACTCTTCGAAATTATTCTTGACTTCACGCAGGTTTGATTCAATTATTCCATAGTTGTTTTTATTATTAATATCTAATGCATATTTTTCACAATTTTTTTTAACTATAAATTTGATATAATACTAATAATAGATATCTAAATTTCCTTAGATTATTATTTCCTAAACTGATGAAATTGATAAGGGGGATGAAATTTAAAACAGTCCTCAATCAGCTGACAGGATGGTGAGAGACGAGATAAGGCGACCCATCAAGTAACTCTTATCTCTGGCGCATGTCAGTTTCGTAAATAAAGTTCAAATTGGACTGCCTGTAATCGGATTTCTTTGATCATATTCCAAATATCAAAATTTTGTAGAGCATTAAATTATTTTGGTCTTAATTATACTCCTAAAAAATATCTATTTATTCTTTCTTTTACGTGCCGTGTTGAGAGACTCCTTATACTTATCGAGAAAGTGTTGACACAGCTGATCTTCATTTAACATTACTCTAACTGAAAGTAATACATTATAGTTAAATATATAATTATTATAACAACAAAGTAGTAATAAATGGTCTCGCAGAAGAGTTACCAAATTGACCCCTTTACAATGAGCTAAGTGGTTAATTACCAACAGAATATTGACTGATTCCTTCCTGTATTGACTTTGCATTAACAAAAAAGTTGAAGAAATGATGGGCAATTATTAAATAAATGTCTTATAATGTTTAAACTTAATTCGGAAATTTTGAATTTCCTTGCATAATCTTAATTAAGTTGATTAAGTTAAAACAGAATAAAAGTGGTGAACCTGCAGTAGGAATATTTTGACGTAAAGTGGAGAACCTATATTTCCCAGATAGGTCAATTTCCTTCAGCAGGAAATAGCACACCCTTCGTGCAATCCTGCCTTGTGATGATTTAGAATTTTAATTGCCGCAATCGTTTTACTCCTGATTATTAGCTTGAAAATCAGCACAGATCCATAAATTTATTAGTAATAACAAGATAAGTGTTTCATTTTACCTAACCTTGAATCTATACTGGGTTAATAACTTAATCTATATTAGGTTCACAGTTTTGAATATTTAATTGTAAAAATATTCATTACAATTTTTTTTAATTGATGATCGTTTTTGTTGAATTGAATTAGAATTCAACCAGAACAGTAAGTCAAACAATGATGGACAAATTTTCAATAGAATAATCTTATTGAGTTTTTTTTTTCAATAACATACCACTGTTACATTAATTGTAATATTAGGTAGCTAATGAAGAACATGAAAACCACTTCTTGAAAGGTTGATTGTTTCACTTTTGTCCATCTTCATTGAAAAGTGGCAGTGGTTATATTACTATTTGACAATGATCTTTTTAAGGTATAGTTTTCTAATTTATATAAATTTTTGTATAAAATAATCACTTTATTCATAAAACAACTTCAAGAGTTGAAATCATGTAAAGTTAATTCATGAATTCTTTTCTCTTGAATTCGACCAACTTATAGATGAATTTTTTACCATTCTTTCTGCCTCTAAAATATGCAGCCGAAATAACCATCTGTTGATATAAACCAATAGAATAACTGCATTCTTAAGACATATTTATTTTTGGGAAATAATATAATTTCTTCTCATTTCCCTGACAGAGATCCGGTTTAGTTTTATTAGGTTTCTTCTATTTAAGGGCCAAATGGTGGTGGTGGTGGTGGGGGGGGGGGGTCCTACTACGAATACATGTATAGTAAATTTATTTATATTTACAAATTCCTATCATATTTTTTTAAATTAATGAACTTCAATACGACATACCAATTTGAATTCTTCTTTATTAATGAGAGGGTATAATTAAGTTCTCATTAAAGTATAATGAGATTTTAGTGTTTATTTAAGCTAGTTTGAAACTAATTGAGCTTGTCAATTTTAGTGAGAACTAATTGAATTTAATAAATTGAACAGCTGTGTATATACAGTTGATGAATGAATGAAATTTAATAAATACTTGAATTTGGTAATTCAATTTTTATCTAATTAATATTAAATTGTTAATTTTTTTTTTAAAATTGATTCTGAAACCTTGTGGATACAATATGTATATGATATGTAAGGATAATGAAATTCTTACAACTATAAAAAGAAACGCCAAATAACCATATAGTTACTTGTAGTTATGATGTTAGCGTGGCTGAAGGATGGTTGTCTCTTGAATGTGTTGCAATAAATATACGTGCAGTACTCTTTACATGTGTGAATTATACATAAACATTTCGTCACTGAACATGTACACATACATGATGGACATATACACATACATGATGAACATATACTCATACATGATAACCATATACTCATACGTGATGAACATATACGCATACATGATGAACATATACACATACATGATGAACATATACACATAAATGATGAACATATAGACATACATGGTGAACAGATACACATAAATTATGAACATATACACATAAATTATGAATATATACACATAAATGATGAACATATAAACATAAATGATTAACATGTACACATACATGGTGAACATATACACATAAATGATGAACATATACACATACACAATTAACATATACGCATACATGATGACCAATACACATTCATGGTGAACATATACTCATACCTGATAACCATATACTCATACATGATGAACATATACTCATACATGATGAACATATACGCATACATAATGAACATATACACATACATGATGAACATATGTGCACATACATGATGAACATATACACATAAATGGATGATCAAACCACAATAAGAAATGGAAAAACAAGACTAAGATCTTTCAACCGTAACAAGCGGTCTTCGTCAGAGTCAAAAACCCAACTCAGTTGTGGTTTGATCCATTTCTTATTGTGGTTTGATCATTGATTGTTATTTCATGTGTTTATGTGAAATCTTTTTATAAATGATAAACATATAATTGTCATTGTTTTCATCTTGAAAATTCCTGGTCCTTTGATTTTATTGTCATAAGTATTAAATCAGTTGCTGGTATGATTGGTGTTTCTTTTGATCTGTTAATAACTCACCCTCCTATAAACTAAACCGTCTTTCACAGACATTTTGTTAAGTTACACTCTTTGATTATCTAAAATCATTACCTACTTGTTTAGTAATCCTGACACCATGAAAAATATGCATAGGTAGATTCATTGGATGTAATTAGAGGAAAAGGTAAAATTGTATGATGCTGTTTAAGTTACTGCTTAAGAAGGCACTGAACACAATTACAGAGCTTTGATTGAAGAAGCATCAAAGGACAGAGTATAAAATGAATAAAGCACCAAACCGACGAAGTATTGAATGGACAAACTTGAAGCTCAATGATTCAATATCGATTGCTTAGTTTGGTTTCTAAATTATAGAAATGATTTCTTGAATATCATTTTGTTTTATTTTAATTCAAAGACTAAAGAACACTAGTATTAACCGGACATCAAAGAATATAAATTTGGTTTAAAAAAAATATCACTCATGCAAAACATGATTAATAATTATATGTGTAGAATAAAACAACAAAAATCTGGTGCTAGATGGTACACAACTAAATACTACTAACATTTTAGCTCTAAATACAAGTACTGAAGGTGTAAGTCTATAGGGTGGGCGGCCTTGTAAAAATTACTATTAATGAGGTTAAGGCTCAATTTTACCAACTGAGTAAGTGCCTAGGAATGAAGCTCATCAGATTATAAACGGAAAAACCTGCAATAGCCTACACTCAACTTTACTATAAGTAAAGATATATCAAACTGTATTACAACATAATGATATTTGCCTGCTCAAAGGCTGTCACGTTCAATCATAAGTTAATAGGTTTACATTTTATTGAAGAAATACTTTTTATCCGTTTTCAAAATTTAAAAATGTCTTCCTTTTATCTCTTCTCTGATTTAATCACGAATGTGAACTTCATATTGCTGTCCTAAATTCCTAACTGTTTATCGAATATAGTCTGCCCGAAATCATTACATCCTATTCTCTAAAACTCATTTTAATTGATTATTATCACTACTTAAAAATTTCAATGAGGAAGAATTTCGTTAAATAAACATAGAAATAAATTGAAAAAGTCAAAATGCTGAATATATTTCTATTAATATTCTGCATTCTAAATATATTAATAGAGCTGTAGTTCTATCATTATATTAATTGCCTACATATTATTTTAAATAAACTGTATATTTGTCAAAAACATAGCAGCACTTCTATAAAACCAAAGAGTCAGTCAATTCCTCATGCTTCAATATTACCAAAAAATAATATTATTTATATAGACAAGAAAATCAACACCTGATATTAAGTTTTAATCAAGAGTGCAACATATAGATTGATTTGAGCATTTTGTTGGACAAATCCATCATACCATGGAAAACATGAGGAATTATATGTTTGATTGACGTTGATTTTTTTACATGTAAGAATTTTATTCTTCTTATATTTCTAATGTAGTGCAATCTTCTTGTAACTACTTCTTATAACGTCATACCGAAATATATTCCTCTTTACTTCTTGTAACGTCATACCGAAATATATTCCTCTTTACTTCTTGTAACGTCATACCAAAATATATTCCTCTTTACTCTTCTAATAACTCTGCAGCTGCTATTAAAACCTTGAACCGCATGAAGAGGCAGTGGATTAGGTTTGAATTGAAAAGACTCTATGCAATTCAGGATGCCCTTTACTTCTTATATTTCATATTAAGTCATTAAATCATTTTAAATTTTTTAATTAAATCCCTAACCACGATATTATTTCAGTCGATTCTCTTAAAAAATTTCGAAGTCAATATAAACAATGTAAAAAAATGTAAACACTTTTGAAAAGTATAGCAGTTGATTCATTAATCCAGAAAGAATATTGAGTTTTTATATTTTATGCTCTTTGCAGTAATTACATTTTACGATTAATAAAATTCAAAGCATAAATTTAATGCAAAATAGTTGAGTAAAACAATATTTTTTTCTATTATGGGAGATAAGGCAACATGGACATATTTATGTAAAAAAATATTGAACACACTCGTGAAGTTTGAAGTACAGATACATAAGGCTCGTATAACACAACATCTTTAAGTTTATGGTATTGAGGAGAGATGATACTTGTTATATAAGTATGATTCTTGTCTAAATAATATATAAATTTAAGTCAATAAAGAGCAATTGAAGCGAACTCAAAATAAATATCTACATAATGCGTTTGTTACGCCTTTGTTTTCCAAAACTCCAGTTCCAAAGTTAAGCTAAATGGGCAAACTGGTTTTTAGTTTTTATGCAATGACAATAATCCATTTATTAGGGTATAATGATCCCTGAATTCTTAATATTTATTAGAGGTTTCAAAATCAATGAAAAATAATGAAATATCAGCAATCTCCCTTGAATGGTGTCTAATATCTAGGGTTCAACTTTGATCGATATGAAAAGAATATTAATTTCTAAAATGCCCTCTTTGCAGCGCTCAAATAAAATTAAAGTACTATATTATGGTCATTCTTATATCTTCCATATTTCATAAAGATCGGTTCACTGCTATAGTGTAAATAAATGACATGGATATTTGAAACTCCCTTTAATTCACACTCTCCAAAAAACAAAACATAACTAGATCAATAAAATAAACTTTGATGTACGAACAACCTAATTGTAACAGTTATGGCTGCCATTTAGCTTAGAATTTATATACAAATTTCATGAAGATGAGTTATGTGTTTTGAGTCTTGGACACAATCCTACAGGTATAATTCTCTGTAATACCAACATCCTACCATTCAATAAAAGGTGAAGTGTTAGACTATTTGATTAATTGCTATGCTGACTATATTTTTAAAATTAAATTCATATAGACTGAAAATGCGCTTTTAAGATAGCTTCTTTATAAATACCTCTAAATGAAATTAAACACCTAGTTTTATTATTGTTCTTGCGCCTCATAATATAGAATATTTGATGGATGTTGAAATGGTAAATTATTTTCCGACTTAATCTGTAATACTGATTTATAGAATATTATTGACAATGAAAATCAATGAAATTTGAGAAACTCAAAGTGTAATTAAATTAAATAAAAAAATTTATCCAGAATATGAAATCTCAACAATAAGTTAATATTAGAATTAGAAAAAACCGTCATACCTCGTAAGTTGATATCGGAGATGTTGGAGCGCTTTCGGATCTGGTCCATTTTCATTCGCAACTAATCTATGGGGCTATTGTCGAGAGGTTTTATAGTCGTGTCCACTGCTGTCTAGATATTGTTATTTCAAATTATGGCGTTATTTTTGAATTTATTTAATTATTATCTAGTCTAATTCTTTTATAGTTCTTTTTATCGTCATATTGTCCATCCAGTTTTCTTTTTATTTTTGTTAGTGGTTTGGATAAGATATCGGATTGGTGGTTTATCTGTTCGTTTATTATATTACCCGATTTTTTATGTTTATAAATTTTTAGTTGTTCTATTATATTAAGTCTCTGTCCTTTCTGTCCCGTCTTTAGTAAGTCCATTGAGTTTTCTATGCTGTCAGGTTCGTGTCCGTGTTTGGTAATAACAATATGCATGTATTCAACAATAACTGTTCCAAGACCTGTTTTTTTTTCAGAGGTAACCTCTCCTGCAATAAATTATAAAAGGGGGACACCTTTTCAGAGATTTGCCCATCTTTGATAGATACAGTAAGGTATCTAGGAACATGTGCTAGATATGAAATATCCTGTAATTTCCTCTGTATTTCCTTTTCATTTCTTAAGCTTTTTAATTTCTTTTCATTATATAGACGTCCAGTTTTTATCTCATCCAGGTCAACTATGCTTGATGGAAAACTTGATGAGTAACTTCGGCTTCTTCTTGACATTTTCTTCTTGTTTTGTTGATTTGTCTGTGTAAGATCTTTATCATTTCTGTTTTACTATTATCTTTGAGAGGGAATTCTATCACGGTAGCTTCAGTGTTTTTAGTTGAGTTTGGGAACTCTTATTGTTTGGGTGCGTTTAAACTTCAAATGTTCTTGTATTTTCCATATTTTTTTGATGTGTAATATGTTTTCTTGCATGGTGGTATTGTAAGTTTCTTCCTTCTTCTAGCATCGCCGAACACCAATTTCCAGGTTATACCTGGCCTCAATGTTTCTGGGTGGTCTCAGAGGTGCCTCCCGGACTGATGTGAAGGGTCCTATCCATGCTATTCGAGGCTTCACTGTCTATTGACTATTAATTATTAGTCTCATACATTATATTATTATTATTAATTGATATTTATATTACTATTGTTATTATTTATTATTGTTATTAATTACTATTATTATTTTTAATTTTACTATTATTATTATTAAAAATAATACAACAGAAGGGTTTGTTCCCTTTATTTACCCTTCTGATAGAAATATTGTTCTTTACCAAGATGTTTAATTACCAAAACGGTTTCATATTATTACAGATAGAACCTAATATTTGTTATTTTTAATGTTATATTATTGCTCTTCCAATATTGCAAAGGTATGAAATATTCGCATTAAGAAAATGCAAAATAGGGAATTTATGTTTCTTTGATCTTTTGAGATCTGGTATAAAAATAGTAGACCTATTGTCATAATGAACAATGAAATACCTTCCCATGCGCCAATATTACTGAAAAAAATAATTCAGATCTTGAACAGCCTAAATTTACCTTGGAAAGCATGAAAAATTATTTGGTTGTTCGGCGTATGCTTATATAGTTTTGAAAATTTCGTTGCTCTTACAAATGAAACCATTAAATAACAAGCTATTGACGGCATTCTGATCACAAATTTCTAAGTAAATGTAAATAATGTCCACAAGTACCTAAGGTGATCCATTACCCCTTGTTTGGGTTTTTAGTTTTTATAATTATATCGCCTTATGCACTAATTGACAATTTTTATAAATTTTTTTCATGGTATAATAAAGTAATGTAGATATTTTTTTTGCAAAATTTTATTTTTTCTGCGGTTAGCCATTAAGCTTTAAAAAAATTTGCTAAAATCATAAAAAGTATCTTAATGACCCATTTCTTCCAAGTAAGTTCCACAAAAAAATGTTCAGCTAAAAAATGTACTAGTTCAGGGTATAAATTCAATATGATCCGTTAAACAGTGAGAACTGCATCATGTACAAAAGCTTTCGGAATAAAATATAAATATTTTTTTTAGATTTTACTGAAAAGTTGGCTTTTTTAGTTGTTGGAAACATCTCTTATTTTTCATATAATGCTACTTTCAGTTTCGTAATACTGCGAAAATATTGTTGACATTCTAGTGTTACAGTGTTTAGGACGGGAAAAAATTTACCATAAATGACATTTTGGGCTAAAAAGTGACTTTGTCATATATATATATATATATATATATATATACTTTTTCGTTGGAAATACGATATATTTCCCTATGTTTATTTGTCTATATTGAACTATATTTGTCATTTCTCTATGTTTCTTTGTCTATATTGAACTATATATATATATATATATATATATTTAAGTTGCGGTTTGCTTCTCAATGCAAGTACTTCGTACTTCTACCTGATGACGACGGATGTTGAAATATCGAAGTGAGTTCTGTAGTGACTTTACTGTTAGTTCAGTTAGTCATTTTAGTTAGTTAGTTCAGTTAGTGATTGTAGTTGTGTAGAAAGGTAGGACTCTTTGGATCATTTCTTGTTTAAGATGGGTGACACCCGAAACTGGTCCGAGAGCTACAACAGCAGTGTACGAGGTAAAACGGTATATTATATTTCTAATATTAATTTCTCTGTTCTGTTAATGAGTATATATATACATATACGAAGATTTTACATAAAGAAGTGAAATAACGATCAATGATCAAACCACAATATGGAATGGGAAAAAAGACTATGATCTTTCAACCGTAACAAGCGGTCTTCGTCAGAATCAAAACCCAACTCTGATGAAGACCACTTGTTACAGTTGAAAGATCTTAGTCTTTTTTTCTCATTTCATATTGTGGTTTGATCATTGATTGTAATTTCACGTGTTTATGTGAAATCTTTAATACATATATAAATTTGATACATAAAATATTGTTGTATTTATAAAACAAACTGTTGGATACAATTCACGTACCCACCCGACACACCTACACACACAAAGGCAGCCAACATCGAAACAATATCAAAAAAAGATTTTTGGTGCCCTCAAAACATGTAAATTCGTCAAAATATCAAGATTAAATTTTTTCATGATTGCTATACTTTTGTTATCGAAAAGTAAAATATCTATAGTGGTCTACACTTAACATTACGATAAGAAAACATAATATATTCGTACACAACCAATTGATTTTTGCTTTTGTTTTAATTAGGCTATGGTGCAGTCGTAATATCAAAACTATAGATAATTTATAATGATTTAGTTTGTTCAAATGTTACAATAATCATTATTACAGTTATAAAAACCGGAAATAATTGATCAATTTGGCATATTATTATTATTGGACTTAGAGCCTGAATTTCATCGGCTCGTGCGCACATGGCCATATCTATCATATTGTGCATGCTATTGACATTTCCAAAATTAACTTCAGATTTCAACATCATTATTGAACTTCATAATTGTTCTGAGAGAAGTATCTTCTACTTCTCTTGCTTGTAGGTATTATAGTCAAACATCTTTATTCCCTTGAGGGCGATTGCTTCGCATTCCGATAGAATGTGATCAAACGTTTAAGGAGAAGGCTTGGAGCAGATTAAACAAAACAAAATCAGTAGATTGTCAACAAGTTTGATATTTTCTTTATTTATAGTATAATTAAGTGTAGGTCAATCCAGATTGTTTTTTATCATCTGGAATATGCTTCACATTACAAAATGATCTTTGAAAAATTTCCATGTACACTCTCTTTTGCAGCATAGTTAACTTTTTTACTACCTTGTTGAGTTTCTTTCTTTGATTTTCTTCTAAATTTATTTTCACTTGACATATAACTTATTTAAATGACATATCACTTGGCTATATATGGTCAAAAATTTAATTATATAAATAGGCCTACAAAATGACTTATTCGAACAAAAACATAAACAGTAAAATTGTATATAAAATGCAATAACAGCAATTTCATGGGGTAAATAGTTTACATTAATACTTTGAAAAATAATACTAAATATTTTGAATGGAATGAAGTCAAGGACATTTATGTGAAGTTGATAGAATAAAAGACGCTTGATTTGAAAAAGATAATTAAAACTTGTATTCTAAATATTAAGTAGGGAAATTACGTGAACAAATAATTTTATTTTTTAGAAAGGATAATAAGATTCTGTTTAAAATATCATAAAAATAAGGAAATGCAAAATTAAATCAAGGTAATCTAACTTAAGCTACACCAGTGGTTTGCAAACTCATTAGTCTAAAGAGAGTCTCTGGGGATTATATTTCCATTATCAGCATTTCAGGGACTTAAATTTGTTTTAAAAGTCAAATTTCTTTAAAGAACCCTTCTTTACAAGTCAATTAGAACTATGGTCACTGATATCAAATAGAATAAGATAAAATACTTGAAAACTATCAAATTTCGTAATATCACATTTATTGATAGCAATTTGCCATTGGGCTGAAATGTAAATGTCTGTGTTTAATGAGGTTATGTTTTATCGTTATTATTTTGGGTAAGAGGGATTAGTATGTCGCTATTTTAATTTTATTCATGAATCCTTTAGTTTAATTCTTTAAATCATTTACTAAGAAGTTTTCAGTTTAATTTGGATAAGTTTCAGGCCACCTGAACAATATTAAAAAAAAAAAAAAAGATTCTACTGCAAATAAGAGAAAGAAAAGCTTCTACTTCCTTTGGATTGAATGAATAAATTCAAATATTATTGCTAAAGTTAAAAATAAGGTTGTCTTTACTTTTGAGACCTTTTGAAACAAGTCATTTTTAAATGATATTTAACACTTAATTTGGCAAAACCCATATTAAGTAACCGGAAAAATCGTATGTCGCTCGTATGCCGCAGTTTGACACTGTATAATCTTATTTGTTGCATTTATATTTTATCAGAATACGTTTATGAAAGATATTTCTAAAGTTTAATTTATTAAGTACGAAAGAAAAAACATTACATGTAACAGAATATGCCAATGTTCAAACCACAATAAGAAATGGAGAACAAAGAATGTTCATTTTCCATTTCTTATTCAGTATTTATTGTTAAATCTTGTTACCAGAATACGTATGAAGGGGAGAATGATACATTTAACTCACTAGGTACAAACAATTTAGTTGATGTATTTAAAAAATGAAATATGATATTTATCATAGGTAAACTATATTTAAATTTCTCTTCTTTCTTTGTACTATTTTTTGTTGAAGATTTGGTATTTTTTAATTAAGATGTATGCTTCGTTTTGAATATTTTAGTACAAACCTCTCAAGCTCAGTATATGTATTTAAGCCATGTGTATTCATTTCGATATTCAATTTTAAATAAATGCAGTAAGACTATGTTAAACGTTTTATTTTAAACGTAAATTACTTATGTTGAAGTGACACATTAAAAAATAAATTACATTAGGAAATGAAATACAACCTTCTTTTTTTAAAAAAAATATTGTAATGTAATTTTAGTAATATTTTCACTAAGTTTAATTATTTTTCATAATTTATTAATTGAGCTATCTGAAATCTGGTTTGTTTATGTTCGTAAATGTCCTTAAACAATGTTATTCACAGCACGTTTTCTATACTTTTGAAATTTTAAACTTACCACAATATAAATTGCTTCAATCAAAATATTTGTCCATGGAATTTTATGTAGTTCATTAAAATAAAAATGTCTACTTTTATTTACAATATTCGTATTTATGTCATCTCAGACAAATTAAACTGTGTTTGACCAATTAAGTGATACATGTTGAAGGTTTCTCAATTTTGGTAATAATTTAATTCCAACTTTCACTATTATCTCTCTTGTACCCAATTTTCGCTATGCACGCCGTCAGTATTACATAAATTTAATGTGATTTTATAAAGATGGTCTTCAAGTATCATATATACCTATTTGTACTTCCATACATAAACAACGGAATTTGATTTGATAATCCGAGAGTAACAGAAGTTGATTCCCCATTTAGAAAACACTTCAGTGTCAGAGAAATATTTAGTCAACATTTATTGAACTAAGATATTTAAAATATTAAACTCATCAATATGTAGCCATAAAAAAAAATTAAAAAAGTTTTTAAATAGAAATTATTAAAATTGTCATCAGTTATTTCATATGATATTCAACCTGGAAAATTTACCACCTATAATTCATTATACTAAAATTCAGTCTGATTCAAATTTGTCAGTGGAAAAATTCGCCAACAAATATTTTTGAAATAACTACTGCAAAAACTATAAACGGTAATAAAATTGAGCAACGTATATGAATGAATATCTAATTTGTGATAGATAACTTGATCATTTTAAGTTTTATAAGTAAGTACTATGGTGTAGATATGGTGCCACTATTTCTGGATTCATTTTGGTTTAGTTATCACTAAGGTCAAGTGAGTTATTAGGATCTCTGTGGTACGGGTAAGATATCTATGCGCAATAGGTGAAGAAAAAAGTCGAAGTAAGAATATAAGTGGTACGTAAAACTAAATAGAATGTAAATAATGTGACGATTTATTGTTAAACATGTTTATCGATAGATGTTGAAACACCTTTCTTTTGTAAAAGTTTCTATCTTTTAAAGAGCTTAAAATTGACTTCCCATATGGTCAATTTTATGATGATAAGATAAAATCTTATGATAAATTTTTATCTTATTGAACTGAATTTTCATATGGTTCAGTAGTATTGATGATCGGTTTAGTGAACTTTTGTGTAGACTCAATTTATCTCATGTGAGAATCTCAGAAATATTGAGTTACTATAATATCTGCATTACTCATATCTTAAGCATGTAGCAATTATAAATTAAAAAAGAAATATTATTTAGTTTCTGTATTAACATTCTTTAATTTATAAAGATATCGAAAAGTGCATGTAACACAAGCCATTTCAAGGGAACAAGAGCAATCATCCCTTCATAAGAATCAATGCTTTCATGTGTAAGAGTATTTTAGAACATCTATTCAGAAGGAATATGAGATTCTATTACATAATATAATCTGAAATTGGATCCTTTGGAAAATTTCAAAGGATCTTAATAGAATGAGACATTCTAGCCGACCACGGACCCTGTCATTTTTATAACATCCCTCCTAGTTCTTGATCTATCATTATTGTGAACAATTTACGACAATATCGTTCATGTAGTACCTTAGAATACTATTTCACTAAACAACAAATTATTTACAGATCGATATTTTTTACTAAAGTCAGTTAATAATAATGCTATAATAAATCAGTATCTAAGGAGTGAGCCACTTTTGATGAAATATTTATGATACGATAATGTATTTTGCAGGCCATAAAAAAAAAGTACAGAATAAGGACTAAAAGATATTATTGATAGTCTGGAGATTATGGAGGCAAAAAAAATTGTCCTATGAAGATCTTGTTATTAATAGTGACAGGTGTTTTGTTTTCTGCAGAATTACTTTATTCTGCAAATTGAATAATTATGACTGTAACATGATACAGTGATCCTACAAGAAGGAGATCCTTGCTGACTTTGACAAGGCGTTTGACAGTTTTCAAATCAGGATTTTCCTCACAAATGATTTGGAAATGAGTGGAGACTATTTTGCTGTCCTCTACGTTTACCAGTCTTGACTCGATTAGAATTTTTCTTTTATAGGGATATTGTCTATTTATCTAAACCTAGTTTTCATTAGATAATTTGAAACCGAAAATAACTAATATGATTTCATTTATTTCTGAAAATCAATTGACAAATGTTTTCGGTGAACTGTAAAATCGTATAACATATTGTATTGCACTTATTTATAATGAATTAATTTATGAACTTTGAATAGTTACCGACAGGATTTAAGATAATTTTTTAAATTTACTAATATCGAAATCAAATTTCTGACATATGTAAGAAGAATATTAGCGGAATTTCAAAATGATGTTTTTATTGACTGCTTAAAAAGTTAAACTAATTATGTTACACCATTTCTGAGAGTAAAAAAGTGTAAGTTGTTCTCTAATTATGAAGAAATTATGATTACTAGTTAAAAACCTACGTTTCCAATGTAGAACAAAATTCTAAATTTAATTTGACAATTCCTGTGTGTTTTCTAAGAGATGTTCATTTATTCTCTACTCTGAGAAAATTATAATTAACTGCGAACTTCCTTGTGCCCTATTCATTTAAACGCACTGTCAATTGAAGCCGATGTTAATCGAATATTATATTGCAAATGAAAAAGTTATTTACAATGCAATTGCATGAGCAAAAAGTTCTTTTCCGGTTTTGGACTTATATTTTTGAAAAAAATATCGCCCAGTCATACAAAGTACGTATCATAAACTTGTCGTTTACCTATTCCTAGGCTCACACTAATTTTACGAATAGTCATTTGCCTGTCCTCTTTCAGTAGGTCCTCAACAGCAGTAAAGTTTCTTTCATTCACCGACGTGTTTGAGCGCTCACTGCGTGGTTAGTCTTCTAGTGTTGTCCTACCGGTTTTAAAACCATCGATCCGCCAATAAATAGTACTTTAGGATTCTCCAGACTCACGAAGTACTCCTTTTAGACACTGAATAATTTCTGATGTTATCTCACCTTCTTTCCACAACAGAAAGAAAATATTGGTTTTTGAGATTTTGCTGCGTCTTCTATGGTTAAAAAACAGTGCTATGAATACGGACTACTTTATATAAGAAATATCAAACTTCTTGACAACCAATTGATTTTTGGTTTTATTTTTATTTGTCTATCCTTATGAATTAGACACATTCATTAGCTCTTGTTATTTCTGTTGCAATGGTTGAAAATTTAATTCCTGTTCCAATCGATGAAAAATCACCTATATTGGTTTGTGTTCCAGTTGTTCTAATATCACATACATTGGTTTGGGATCGGATAAGTATGTTTCATAAACTCCGTTTGTATGTATATGTTAAGAAAAAATTGATCAAAGTACGATAGTTGAGGTCAAAATATCCACATTTTATAGATAGGGTAAATGTAAAATATAATGCATTTCAATAGAGAAATATGTTTGTCTATTTTACTTAACATCACTGGTGGGTACAGTTTTACATGCTATTAGTTAATTTACTAAGTCACAATAGGTCACAGCAGATCAATAGTTCAATTTAAACCCCTAAGATTCCCTTCTAATCTCATTTCCTATCACAAACACTGTTGAACCATTTTTTTTTAATTTTCACTTAATTTTCCAATTTATTTTAAGTATTAAATTTTGATGGAACAATAAGAATTTAATTAACAGCTTTTGGTTTCAATTTATTTGTCCATTTAGTTAATGTTGGAATATAGAATTACTTGTTCAATGCGATTTGAGATCTTTAAAGTAAGATTTCTAATGAAGTGTCAATAAAAAACACCAGTTCAACATGACTATCCTGTATATAAATTTTTTAATTAGTGAGTGTATTAATATTAAAGTCGCGAACGTATATTTCGCATCGAATTTTTCATTTTAGAAATCAAATCTACCACGAACGAATCTAGGACGTGTCGAACAAATACGAGCTAAGGAAATCAAACATATGATTAACGTAACAAGGAAACCACTAGTTCATTACCACATGCATCATATGTCATTATTGTAAGTTCATGATTTATAACATAATGACTTCTTTCCATTTAATAGTCTGCTTTAATAGAAGTTTATGTTACTTTATTGAATGAACAAAAAAATATGTTGTACTCCTGCAGCAGAAAGTAATATATTATAATTTGAAGGAATCAATGCACATTATTGGTGTAGAAAGTATAAAATTCTATTGAAAATATTATGTTGAATTACTGTGGAAAGCATTATGAATTTTTTTTTCATAACCTGTAGTAAAGAAGCACGGTGAAGTTGTCGAAACGGTAGTGAGTCTTATCTCCCTCAAG
Source organism: Hermatobates lingyangjiaoensis (assembly GCA_026182355.1). Classification (NCBI taxonomy): domain Eukaryota; kingdom Metazoa; phylum Arthropoda; class Insecta; order Hemiptera; family Hermatobatidae; genus Hermatobates; species Hermatobates lingyangjiaoensis. The sequence goes on from JAPFBL010000044.1 coordinate 4,369,293, forward strand.
ACGACCCTAATGCGTTTGACACGTATAATGGAAAAGTTTCTGTAGTTGCTGATAATGCAACCATCAGACTTTCAGTGCTTGATCCAAAAGGAAGTAAGAAATAACTCTTCTCACCCAGAGTGTTTAAAAACGATAGAGATATTTTTCTAAAAGACCGGGTAAACCTTAACTGTTAGTATCATATTCAAAATGTTACAAGAAATCTGGCCTGCAATTTTAATTCACTGACTGTTAAGTGTTGAATATTAATGTTAAGTTTAATTTAGCAATAACTATATGTTGCATAGATCTCTTTTTATTAGCTTGTTCTCAAATTTCTTTACACATATTTTTCGATGGCCTTCATAAACTCCATAACATATTAATGAAATTACCTACTCATTTTTTTTGTGTATTATAGGAATATTTTCGATATATTAACTATTATTTAAACAACTATCTTTTTATTTTTAAATCTTTATTTTTTTTTAGTTAGTTTCCATAAAAATGGTTTAACAGTACCTAAAACTGATAAAACTGTCTAATTAATGATTATTATATGTTATGCATGTCATATCGTGGAGGGAGGGGAGGTCTACATGTTTACAAGGTAAATTAAACACTTGCGGTGTCTCACACCGTATCTTTGAGTTGAACTGATGGAAGTTCGGATTAAAGTTCGAAATAGTAAATGTAACATTGTTTATGTTTTCTTTTTATTTTACTGCAATTAAAGTATAGTCATCGTGAAAAAATTTGATCTCGAAATTTTGACGGAATTACATGTTTTGATGTCCCAGGAGTCGTTTTATGAAATTTTTTCGATCATGTGTGTTGTAGAAAGTTCTTCATTGAAACAAATTGTTCAATAAAGCCCCATATTTGGCTTGTATCTGTTTTTCACATAATTTCTGTAATTTTTGAAATTCATTTCTTGTTTCTTCGTTAAACCTGTATAATACCTGATATAAACCTGTATATCACCTATATTAATAGCCAACGTGTTCCTTATGTACCTACTGTACTCATCCTCAGGACAATTATGAGTATATTTGTGGATTAAGGAGTTTATATATAGGTGGAGTTGTGGTTGAAGGTTCATTTAGTATTGGGAGCATTTTGGGGGATTAGGGTAGGGTAGTAGAACTCGTCTACCTACTGTCTAACCCGGGTCGATCTGTTACAAATCGACTTGAATATTCTTTAAGAATTACTAAGTTAAATAGTTATAACTGGTTGTTTTTCGTAAACCATGATTGCTTCCATTAATTGTAATTTAAGTGGTCTTTCTCTTTCCCAATAATTTTGGTAGGGTTGACCTCCATCACTCTTGTTAGTTCTGCCTTGTGAACTGTTTCTGTATGACAGTTTGATGCACCGGTGCAAAGGTGCATTGTATTTCTTCTGGAGAATGAAGTTTTTGTCATTCCTATATATGAGTTTTTCCAGGCCTCGCACCTCCTGATCTTACATGAATAATCATATATATGGTTGGTTTCTTTCAACTCCTTGACACCTTTACTGTTCCTCTTTACCAGATTGCCTGTTGATGGATTTCGGTTATCAGGGTCACATTATCTTCAGGTTTAATGGATTCAACATTGCTTTCTATAATGCTTTTCAATATTCGTTCATCAGTGTTATATTTGACAATATACTGGTTCTTGTAGTATAGTTTGTGATTTGTACCTTTTCTTATTTTTTCATTGTCTCAGGTGAATCTATTCTGCAGATAGCGTTTTAGAATACAGTCAGAATATTTGTTTGAGTAACCATTGTTAATTAGTCCTTCCTTGGTTAAAGAAATATTGCTGTTAAAAAGGTTCCTGGATGAAGCATTCTTATGAATGAAGGATCTGATAGTGGAGTCTTTATATCGTTATGGCATTCATTCTTCGCATTTAGGTAAGATAATGTGTTTTCTGTAAATAGAACTCTGTAGTACGTTATATTGAGATTGTATTTAAATCAAGGAAGTTAATTTTCTTTTCTATTACTGTTTCTTTTGTAAATTTGAGACAGGAGTTGTTTTCAAATGCTAACATAAGATTTAGCTAATGTGATGAATCTCTAGCTACATCAAAACAACCATCCACATATCTACCGTAGTAGATAGAAGGCTTCAATTCGTCCTGAATATGAATGCAGAACATTCCAAACATGTCGACTATTAATATAGGTCCTAGGTTATGCAGTTTTAACAAAGAGACGAGAAAATATTTTCGGAAATTAGAGACATTATGTAAAAAAGTGATACAATCCAAATTTGGGGCGTTATTTAACAATATATATATATATATATATATATTGATAAAAGTATCGACCGTGGAATAGAAACAAAACTAAAGTTTATCGGGACTCGGTCAGTTCTTCAGGTTCAAATTAAACTCTCATTGCCAACGTTTCGGTTTTTATTTAAAACCTTTTTCATAGGAAGAAGTATACATTTACATACAATTACCTAGCTTCCAGGATTGCTCGTATAAAGAAATCAGAAGAAGAGTTGGATTAGCTGGAGGACGTATTGGATGCTGAGGTATATATTAAAGACACGAAGGTTGAAAAATACAGGAAAAGAGGGTTTTAGAAAAGTATGTGTTTCCTGCACTGACCTATAGTGCTCAAACGTGGACAGAAACAGTAAGGAATATGAGGAAACTCTGAACTACACAAAGAGCGATGAAGAAAAGTTTACTAGGGATGGCCAGAAGTAATTTCGCAATTAAAAAGTAAAAACATAAATTAAAAAAAAAACTTTATTGTAACATACATGTACACACAAGTTTATCAAAAGCAAAATGTTCTTTTATTAACAAGTTGTCATTGTTTTTGTGAAATAAATGGCTATTATTATTATTATTATTATTATTATATTTCAGTTTGTATACTCCGCTTTTATCACATTTATCACTCGTATATTCCGTTGTTTTACCTATTGTTTGTTTGAGTAAATTGTTAATTTTAAACTCTATCTTTACATTATATTAATTTAGTAACTTAGCAATTTTTTGGCTAACTTCTCTTATTTATGTTATAGATTCGTTTTCCTGCAATTAAAGGTTTTATTATTATTTCTTGCTTTATTACACTTTTTAGTATTTTATTTATTAGGTCTTATTTATACCCGTTTTCATAACTATAGTTTCTATTGTATTAAATTCTTTAATACATTTGTTTGGACTCTATCATTGCAATAAGAGTACTTTTATTCCTTCATCACATGTACCAGTGCTTTGAAATTCAAGTGTTTTTAACCCATTTGTTTCATTATATTCTCATAAATAATTCATTGAAAAAAGTTATTGTGATAGTCTCTTCTTGGTATAAGAATTTCCATTTCGTCATCTTTTAACAAACAGAAAAGTTTGGGTTTATTTTCCCATTTGAGTAACGTCGATACAATTGCAGTAAATTCTTGATAACTCCTATCAGCGTTTCTTATTTCAGGCCACCCTCTGCTATCGCGTCCTGTTATATCTCAAAACGTAATAGCCGAACTGGAGATCTTACGGTAATAATTTTTATTAGTGCCCTAACACTTATTATTCTCATGTTATACTTATCTTCGCCTTTTATTTAAACAAAATTACTGTAGCCTAGAATGCATTATTGCAAATTTAAAATCATATCAGTGTTATAAAATTGAAAATATCCGGAGTGCCGACACTCAAATTTTCAATAAGTAAATGTAATATTAAACTTATTGGGTATATAATGTCCCATTTAGATATATTATAACTGTCTAAATGGGAGGTGTTTATTAGTCTTTCATTCCGGGAGGAATTGAATCAGTTATCATTTCACGCACTTATTTCTGTATATCACACAGTTGATGCATATAATATCATTGGTATTACCACAGCAGTAATAACACTCTTTTAAAGCCAGAGTGATAAGAAATAGTCTCTTACAGGAGAAAATGGCTTTGTTCCTATAGCCAGTAGATCTTATAAATGGCGATCTGTAACAATACATCGAGAGTGGATCTGTTACATTTAATAACGCTTATCTAGCCTCCTTTTACATTGAAAATTTAAGCGGAAGCTTTCCCTTTAGGACTTCAATATATATCTATTATATCTGAAAGTTGTCAGAAACTTATAAAAAAAAATGTCAGTGACATCGAATCACCGATGAATCAGTTTAAGCTTAGATTTCAAATTAGACATACACAAATGTATTGTCAAAGTTTCAGCTTGCTATGACTTATGGTGGCTGAGTTCACTTGTGACAAAATTTTGCGGACAAACCGACAAACTGAGTAACAAAAATTTTTCTAAGGGTGGATTTGGTTTCTCTAATGTATGGAACGTCCCGCCCCTAGTGGGGCCATGCAGCTGTACCACATGTTGCATTGGCTTTTCCACAGGTTCATTCAACCAGGGGCCAGAAGGCCACTGATCTTACCTGCAGCTGAGCAGGTTTAGTAGGACCATTGGTCCGGAGTTTAATCCGAAATTCTTAAAACAAGTCGGTACTATGGGCGTTGGGGGCCCGTGGTTGCTGTGTGAGAAGGAATAACTTCTCGGGCGGATGCCTGCATAGCAACCGGGGAGCTAGAGACCCCAAACCCCTACCATGAAGTGGGAACGGGCCATGAACTCAGCTGAATGGACTGGACAACTCGTACTTGCTTTGTAGAACGGTTTGGCTTTTGATGGGATCTCAGAGTGGGGATGATTAGATACCAACCCTCTCTGGAGCCCTTTATTTGAATAGAGAGACGTTGAGGAACTCTTTAGCACTTATAAACACGGACCAAGTGGCGTTTAGCTAACGAGAGATTTGTAATCTCTATGAGCCGTTCACTATGATACTAAAGACTCCCTATAATGAGGCCCTGATGGGTCCAATAAACTATCATTGCAGCCCTGGTCTGAGGTAACGGGCAATTTCTCTTTTCAGAGGGGGACGACCAAATTTGTATAAATCCTGTAGTAGTCCTTAAAGTTAAGGCGGTAGGTAAGCCTGCCTAGTTACGTATGGAACGTAAAGATAACTTGAAATGATTCAGTTCTAAGAAATGTACAAGAAAAACCTTTCTTTTATTTATATAGATGAAATTCTTGTACAGATTAAAGAAAATGTAAAACAAAGGAAAAGTTTATTATAGTATTGATTTTAAATAACTTATGTGCCTCATTTTGACCGACCGCACAAAATTTGAACATTTTTACGTCATGCGCTGGCTGTCAGTTGCCAGTTACTAGTCAGCCAACAGTTCCTACGCCCAACTAATCGTACTACACAGTGACGAATATCGTCTCGCTCGCGTCTTCGTAACTCCGAGTGAATAAACGAATAGTCGGTCAGTCGGAAGGTCATTCGTTATTCCAAGTTGTCGTTAAACGAGTACGTCGTTAAACGAGAAATACCTGTATTACTCTTTCAATACATAAGATAATGAAATATTCGTTGAAGGACAATACTTAATACAATATTTCAAGTTTAATGAATCACATTAAATGATTGACAGGTGATAAAACAAAAAAATGTAATCACATAAAATGTCATGCACTTTTTACCACTTTATTGATGACAACTCTGTGCCAGAAAAGCTACCATTATGTGTTTTTTTCTTAAAAATAAATAAAATCAACATAAATTATAAGCGTGTATGAAATGACCAAATTTGAGTATTTTCGTATTTGTATGTTGGTCCCTTTAATATTAATTAAAACATAGTAGTATAATTTTGACTTCTTATAATTTAGTAATAAAAGAAAATAACTATTCAGTCGGAAACAGAAGTCTTCTTAGACTAAACAAGTTAAAATTTGTCAACTAGATTAGTTATATTGTGTAATTTTATGATTTTTGAATGTATGTTTTGTCTGTAAATATCTCGGTGCTCTTGTGATTTTGTTATATTTATGAGCATAGCTATAAACAGGTTTACCTACATTAAAATTCAATATTTTTTTCTATACCATTGAACGTTAAACAGCTATTCAAAAAGAAAAGTGAAATAATGTATATGTTAAGCATTGAAATACAAAGAAAAATTAGAAACAATGCAAAGAGTGTTTCCGTTGAAGTTGTTATACGTGTGCTAGCAGGCAGCAGTGCGGATGCCAGTAGGTTACTGGAGCATGTAGGCAATTCAGAACGATCAAAGGCATCAGTATTCTCAAGCTCCTTCAGCTCTTTTCCCAACTGTCACACGATTGTTTTCAACATGAAAAATGTATTGAGCTTAACTAATCAGTCGCTCGTGTAATTTTCTGGAAACATGTATGTTTAAGAATTGAATTGTTCGTAATTGGAGTCATTTTTATTCTTCCTGAATGTACAACTGACATAAATTTATTGTTAGCAACCAAGGCTAAAGTGAAAGTTTTATGTTACATGCATAAATTTGTATTTATGTGTTTATGACCACACATACTATCAATATTAGATTGTTAAAGACATTATTTCAACATCTCTGTGACTAATAAATAATACGTTTCTATAGTTCATAAATAATAAATAATCATCTTTTCTTATTTTAGCTTTTAAAATACAAAAAAATGGTTTATTTGTGCGTTGATTTCTCAATTGTTTATAGCTAATCATAGAAAATATGAGTGATTACAGAATGAGATGTGGTATGTAAAGCAGTTATAATTATAAGTTATTATAATCACTTAAATGGAATCGCTAACTATGTAAATTACAACTGCTTTACATACCACATCTCATTCTGTAATCACTCATCTTTTCTATGTTTAGCTATAAACAATTGAGAAATCAACGCACAAATAAACCATTTTTTTGTATTTTAAAAGCTAAAATAAGAAAAGATGATTATTTATTATTTATGAATTATAAAAATGTATTATTTATTAGTCACAGAGATGTTGAAATAATGTCTTATATTGATAGTATGTGTGGTCATGAATTTGGGTTTATAGAAAGGTGGCAATATAACCGCCTAGAATGGACAAATATTGACAGATGAGTCTCCTCTTGTCCGTACTTGTTGGATTTGTTTACTTTAAATTGATTAAAAAAAAAAATATAATCTTGAGTGAGTAATGGACCTCTCCACTCTGCCAATATTGAACGAAATTGGAATAGTGGCATTTGGTTAGTACAAAATACTAAATTTTCAAATTTATTAAAATTAATACTAATTTTACGATTTTTCAATACAAGTGACTATCAGTAAGTCTTCTACAGGGTCAATATGCATGTTTTTTTCTATATTTTTTCAATTATAATGCAGGTAACATTGATCAAGTACAATTAAGCGAGGAATTTCGATCTATAGATCAAATATATTAATGATAATTAAGGTCAAGTATTTAATAACAGTTATAAGCGTGTAATATAAAGCATGTTAAAATAAATAATATTTTAACTATAATTGGATATTAAAAATCCAATATTAGGATTAAAGAGAAATAAAACTCATTTCTTTATTTCAAGTTAATTTTTCATGTTTCTCACTTTTTCTCTTTTTAAGATCATTTTCGCGGAATAATTATGATAGATTTTTTCATACTTTTTTATTTCTTCTTTCATGTGATTAATATTTGTTTTAACAAATTTGTTTGATATATTCCCAATTTTTAGAATATTTTAACTTTGTTACGCACATGTTTATGTTTCCTTTATTAAATAAAGAATATAGGGAATATTGAACAACTTTGGCATCACTATATTGATAATAATTGTGATGTTATTTGAATAAATACATTTTGACTTGTTAAAATTAATTGAGCGTAAATTATATTCTGAGAAAATAGGGATAAAATAAATTTCATAAAAATAAACAATATAATAAAATGTTAATAATTTTCCATCTTTTTGATATAAATAACTTTAACAGTTTTATTAATAGGTATACTTTGTTGTTTTTTTTTTTAGAAATTTATGATCAAGCAAAATGTGACACAGAAGTACCTGTACCTCTATGATAATCTCTATTATTATAACAATTATAATGTTAATTGTTAATCATATAATGATAGTCTTAAATTTCAAACGCCTTTGGAAGATTTTAAAATACTTCTAAAAGGGAGGAGAATCTTAGTGAAACATATTAGACACTAGCTGATTTGCCCGGGGATGCTCGGGAAAGTTATGTTAATAGTTATACATACATAACAGTTATAAATACATACAGTGGTCGAGTTTTAAATATGTACATTTTGATTTGAATATTTCTTAATCATTTTTTATGCTATATCCATTCCCATTAAAGTTTTACCGATTTTGACATAGAGCTGATCATAAACGTCTTCTTGATCATTGATACACAATAACGTTTTTGCCTGTATGGAGTATGACCAGATACTAATAGCTAATAATTTAATAATAATTGAATGTTTCAAAGAAACGAATTAATCAATCAGAAATAAATAAGCAAGCCTTACAACCATTTAACTTTAACATTGTGGACTCCTAGCTGGGAATTCAATAAACCCTACCACCCATTGTCCACAAGATTTGACTTATGGTTCAAATACTGTCATTTTTATTCATAATACTGTCATAAATAATAATGTCATATTAAATATCTAATACTTAAAGTAAGTTAAACCAATTAGATAAAGAAGGTTAATAGTAAATTAACAATTGCTAATAACTAAGAATTTGTTAAAGTTAATAACAAACCCATATTAAATTACAACAGTTGTGTTCCGTGTCAATCTGAAAAAAATAATAAAATTTCTCGTACTTGGATGTTTCTAATTGAACAAAGCATGCGGAAATATTAGAAGTTGGTCATAAGGAATAGCCTACCTGCAGTGGCTATTACGATTAAAGTCAAAATGTAAAATGGCAAAACCTTATCTACTATGAAGAGGTTTATAAATAAGAGGTCCGTAAACCCGCTAAATGAGCTCTGATCAAAGTGAAAATAATACCGATGGCTTTCTCGGTAAATTTTACATAAGATTGAATGATAAAGTTTTTTGTAAGTTCCTTGTATAAATTTTCTATAGGGAAAACATGCACACACACACACACACACACACAAACACACACACACACACACACACACACGCACACACACGCACACACACACACACACACACACACACACACACACACACAGAAACAAACATACTATACAGACAGTCATTTTTATATATGTAGATTATATTGAGAACAAACAATATTTATAATATTTTAATTGTAAATAGTAAAATAATGCTGGGCATATTTGAATCGATTAATTAATTAAATTGAACACCACATTTGCTTACTTATAGATAAATTTAGATGACTGTAGTTTTATAATAATTGTGATGTTTAATATATTCAATATTGTTCAATACCATGTTTATACTATATTTGTTGTGTGTTTGTTCATTTACAGTAACTTAAATAGTTAATAATGAGTTAATTTCTCCCAGTAAATTAATCCTAAAATATAAAATAAAATTTCTTTGTTAGACTCAACCAATAACTATTCAATAACAAAATATTTTAATAATATGAATTCAGAATTCAAACTTACGGTTCATTTAGATGCCAGGTTGTATTTGAACAGTCTTGAAGTATGGCTTCCTGACTGTAATGACAATTTTTTTCTCGCATCCTCTGTTCCATCCTGAAAAAAAAAAGGAATTATCTTCTCTCGAAAATTTCATTTCCAAAAAGTTTTAGCCTAAATAAAAAAGTAATTCTCCATAAAAAATACAGTTGAGTAACTTGTTCATTCCAGTGTTATATCGACTCCGACTTAAGGAAATTAAAAAGTCTGAAAGTTTCCATTTTATTTTCCGACTGAACAAAACAAGAATTGTTCTAAAAAAATTATTTAAACCATTTTAATTTCTTTACATTCTTTTTTAAACATTTTATCACTGATCGTAGAATTATTAACTTTTTTAAATAAGAAAATGGATTGGATAAAACATAGAGATTGGTAAACTATATACATTAATAAATTATAAATATATAAATAAATTGATATAAAAGAAACAAGAAAATAGGAAGGCCTATTTTAGTCGCCTTCCACCGCCACTCTTAAACGTACGTGCCTCTTCTTCTTCCCTTCTACTCTCTTCGTGATGATAAACTTTGGTTCAAAATATTGATCCAGTAAGTGTTTTCGTTTCTTTTATGTGTTGTCTTTTTCATTTATATATATATATATATCAAATCAATGATCAAACCACAATAAGAAATGGGAAAACAAGACTAAGATCTTTCAACCGTAACAAGCGGTCTTCGTCAGAGTCAAAAACCCAACTGGGGTGTTTATGTGAAATCTTTTTATATATATCTGTAATTTGTTATTAAGTTAGATTATTAGTTGTGAAAAAATGGAATTTTTGGTGTATATCTTTCATCTGTCGATGTCAAGCGATAATGTCATGATGGAATCAGAGGTAGGGAGTGTCATAAAGTGTTGTTGTGCCTTTGTAATGTGAATAAAAATTGTGATATATCAACTTCGAAAACTGGAAATCTTTAGTTCAAAATAAGTGCTGAGTTTGAATGTTGTGTGAACAATATTGAATTTCATCCTGGTTTATAAAAGAATTCAAAGAATAGGTTTTAAGAATAAAATTCTAGCATGTACAAAATCAACACCAATCAAATATATAATTTTTATGCTTTCTATGGTTTGATGGACTTATCTAAGAAAATGCTCTAATCAATTTATTTGTTGCACACTTGAAAAAAACTGAATATCGGGTGCAGATTGTATTTTTTTATAAATCATATTATCTTTGGGTATTATTGAAGTTTGAAGACTGGATTCCTTCGTTCTATATTACTAAACGGATACTAATTTTAAGCTGATTCTTTGGTGATTCGATAACACTGACTTTTTTTCTTATATGTTTCTGACATTTTTCAGACATGATAGGAATATTTTGAAGTCTTAAAGAGAAAACTTTGGCTTTAATCTTCAATGTAGGAGGAGGTCGGACAAACGATATTAAATGTAACAGATCCACTGGCTATGGGAACAAAAGCCATGTTTTTCTGTAAGAGATTGTGTCCTAACACGTTTTTATTTCTTTGGCTTTATAAAAGTGTTATTACTGCTGTGGTAATACCAAGGATGTTATAGGAATCAGTAGTGTTATATACAAAAATATCGTGTATATTGATAACTAGTTCAATTTCTATCTGTCTCCAGGAATGAAATACTAATAAACATCTTCCATACAGAAATTATATTATTCTTAAATGGGATATTATATACTCAAGAAGTTTGATATTATATTTACTTATAGTTCAGTTGAGTGAAGGTCACTCCAGATCGTTATGAAATTACATAAAAGAAAAAGTTATACCAAGAAATCGAACATATGCTCTCACACCATTGTTTGTAATCTCTGAGGAGACTGAGGATCTGTTTTTCGTGAGCATGGTCATTTCTCTTTTATTTGCTGCCAAGGTCAAACCATGACCCACTAGCCAGTTACTTACTATTCTCATGATCTAATTGACCTTTAACTGAGCGGTGCACTCCTTTCTTTCTATGATGACCAATACTATGTCGTCTGCGTAACTCACTATGTAAATATAATCAGGCATCTCCATTCTTAACACATCATCGTAAAGTTTTCCAGTGGTCCGTTCTTAAGAACTGGGATAGCACTGGGTCCGTTCTTAAGAACTGTTTCTTAATATCCGTAATGATCTGTTTCATTTTCCCTCAGGTAATGTTGTAGAGAAGCACTCTGAATTCCATTCTCAAAGTATTTAGTAAATGATCTCATCTCATGAAATTAAATGAATTCTACATGTGAGTCCTCTACATCTAAAGAATTATACATCCACAGTCACAAGGATGCAAGTTGGCTTGGAAAAGTGATTTCCTCACTAGCGTATTTCATCACGAACGTCCTGTTCTGGTCCTGGACAACTGTGAAATCTCTGAGATCCTTTGTGAGAACACTCGAATGTAATAATAATAATAATAACAACTAATTTAATAATTGCTAATTATTATTATATTTTAAGTTTAGCTTTTTTAGTTTTAAGTTTTTGTTTAATTAAATTATTTAAGTTTATACTCTGTGTTAACGAGAACAATAGATTTCCCTTGAAAGGTTGACAGCTGGCAGATAACTTTTACATATTTCTTCTTAAACTCCTTTGTTTGCCCCGACTTTCTGCTTCGAGCCCTTTGTTCCCTTTCATTGCAGTTAAGGCTTTTTAAAATACCTGCTTTGCGTCTCCCTCTTCTCAACACCACAGCAGATGTCTTGCCCTATAGCACTTGTTTCAGTTTCAGTGACACTCTGATGATGACCACTTATTTTGATTGAAAGATCCTTGTTTCATTTCTAAATTTCTTTTCCGGTTTAGACGTTGATTATTATTTCACGTGTTACTGTGAAATCATGTAATAGATATACTTATAAAGGAATTTTACAAAATGTCTTTTATGGAAAGAGCCAAAAATATCTTTTGAGACAAAGAGTAACTCACATGAATTGACCAGAAACTATCCTCCTCACATTTGGAAACAAAATTAGACTGATTTTATTTTACATTCTATTTGACAAAGATTATTATTGGTGGAACCATATTAGATCTACATTAGTGTTTCAAAGTGTTGTTTATGGTATCTATGTATTATCTTTGATTTAATATATATAAATGATCCATTCATTCATATCCACACTGATGCATAAACGCAGGCACGCATGAATGAACGCATGTATATATATGTATGATCAAACCACAATAGGAAAATGGGAAAACAAGACTAAGATCTTTCAACCGTAACAAGCGGTCTTCGTCCGAGTCGAAAACCCAACTGAGTTGGGACTCTGACGAAGACCGCTTGTTACGGTTGAAAGAACTTAGTCTTGTTTTCCCATTTTCTTATTATGGTTTGATCATTGATTGTTATTTCACGTGTTAATGTGAAATATTTTTATATATATGTATGTACGTACATGTTATACAGGTAGGCATACATCAATACCTAGATAAATATACAAGTAATGTTTTGAATTCATCAGTTGATTGTAATTATCTTCTAGCATATCATATATTCAGAAAACCATTTTCAAAGTTAGAGAAGGTAAAAGACAAAATTTGAATAGCAAACAAAAATAATGTCATTTTCATTACAATTACTTTAAAGCACTTCTTCAGGATTAATGCTCTCATTACATTGCAGCATTCTCTTAATAAAGATTTTAATCAAACCTGGTTCCTGTTCTAGAGGTCTGAATGAAGTTGTGTCTTATTTATAAGAGAATCTTAATAGAAAACAGTCTTGTTAGACAGTGTAATGAATGCCGCAGTGGAATGAACCTTAACTGTGCTTTAATATTCATTTACTTCGTGCCTTGCTTGCTAACTAATTTTATGGCTGATTGCATTCGCTTGCTTTAACAACCACACAAGCTCTACGCTTCTCTTCAATCAATGTAAAACTCTTTTAGCATGCGTAATCCTTGTATGTAAATATCTTTTGCGACTGATTATAGCAATCAATTTGAGAATGTAATATCATACCAGTTACAGTGTTATTCACTAATACTAATATTCCTTACATCACCTGAAGGGGTAGTTTCTTAACTATATCAAGGATTAATATTTTATGTATAAATACTCTCATTTTAATAAAACATGAAACCATTTTAATTCATATCTTGCAGAAAATCACTAAAATCCGATTGAGCCACCGTTTAACTTCCATTTATTTCATTATGAATATTCACTTTATCAGAATCTAAATTAATTCCTTTAAATATTGAATAAATTTTACCCATTATCTTGAATAGAAATTATTAATGGGATTAATGGCTATCAACTTCAATAATTATTAATTTAAGAATTACAAACACATTTTAATAAAATGAATGAAACATTTAAAAAATTTATTATCATTCAAATAAAAATACCGATCACACAGAATATCCAATAGCCTTCTCCTTTTATTGCAAAGAGGATTAGTAGAAAAATTGGCGTCTGTTTACTTCCTAGCTAGGAAGTATACATTTTAAATTCTTTAAATGTACTTTGTACATTTTAAATTCTAGTAGTTTAATTTATTTCGAACGAAATGTATGTTTACTTATATTTTATGCATTTTGTTAGATACCTGTGTCAACTTAATTATATCACTTTAATTATTAATTGAAATAATTGATTTAAAAATTCATTCACTTAACTTTTAATAAAAAAAAGTTGATGTGGCCTAGTCACTTCTTGGCTCTATGATGTCAAATTCAAGAATAATATAATTTCTGTATGGAAGATGTTTATTGGTATTTCATTCCTGGAGACCGTACAGATAGAAATTGAACTAGTTATCAATATACACGATATTTTTGTATATAACACTACTGATTCCTATAACATCCTTGGTATTACCACAGCAGTAATAACACTTTTGTAAAGCCAAAGAAATAAAAACGTGTTAGGACACAATCTCTTGCAGAAAAACATGACTTTTGTTCCCATAGCCAGTGGATCTGTTACATTTAATATCGTTTGTCCGACCTCTTTCTACATTGAAGATTAAAGCTAAAGTTTTCCCTTCAAAATATTCCTATCATGTCTGAAAAATGTCAGAAACATATAAGAAAAAAAGTCAGTGTCATCGAATCACCAAAAAATTAGCTTAAAATTAGTATCCGTTTAGTAATATAGAACGAAGGAATCCAGTCTTCAAACTTCAATAATACCCAAAGATAATATGATTTATAAAAAAAATACAATCTGCACCTGATATTCAGGTTTGTTCAAGAGTGAAACAAATAAATTGATTAGAGCATTTTTTTAGACAAGTCTATCAAACGATGGAAAGCATAAAAAATTTGTATTTGATTAGCATTGATCTCGTATTAAGCATTAAATCATTTCAATTTTTTTCATTAAATCTCTAAATGTAATTTTATTTCAGGTGATTAGGTTAAATATTTTTCAAGTCAATTTAAACAATGTAAATAAATTTAAACAAATCTGACAGGTATAGTAGGTGATCCATTAGTTAGGATGAGTATTCAGTTTTCATAGCTTTATTGCTGTTTGTCGTAATAATAATCTGAAAACTTGTTAATAAGATGTAATATTTTGTGTTTAAATATTGTGTTTTTGCTTAAGAGCGTATTAGGACTGATCATCAAGTTAAATAAAAATTTTTCAAAAAGAAATCATTGCAACTTTTAAGTCGAAATGTGTAAGCCATGTGTTAAGACCCCAGTCTATATCCTCCACTTCCTTAAATATTGACTGTAAACAAGAGAGAAATGTATAATCATTGACAAGATGAATAGAGTAGTATTAGGAATTTAAGAGGCATCAGGGAACTAAATATTATAAGGGACGGAGCAGAACCCTGCTTTTGCCACCAGATTAAATTAGAAATATAGGGGTAGAGAAGACCCTTCAGAAACTTGAGCTTGGCGTTGTTAAGGAGGATTGAAGGATTAGTTAGCGTGTTAGCGATGAGATTTTTTTTTTTGGTATGGAATGGTGCCAAACTTGGTTTAAACCCAACCTTCATCCACGAAAACCACTGACCAGTACTTTCCAAACCTGCCCTCAGAAGCTGTGTTATAATCACATTTAATAATTTACAAATTATGTTTGCACAAATTATGGTTTGCTTTAATTTAAATAAATATCGAAATGTCAACTATGATTCTACTTACAATTTCACACTAATGATACGAAAATATAATTTATTTTATGATGCTACAGCAACTATTACAGCAACGTAGATTGATTTTTACAGTCGGCTTTTTTTTATTAAACTGAAGGAACAGATTCATCCTTAGCAAGGCATTTATAAATATCCTGAAAATCTGTCATATTATTAGTGTAGTAGTAAACCGAGCCTTGCTATATGAAGATACTAACAGGCATTGAGACCCAGACAATCAAAGATCGAATCAGTAGCCATTCAGAGACAACTAGTATGTTTTAAAGACATCTTGCTATTTGTGCAAGGACTAAAAGTTTTGACCGGGTTACAGTAGATCACAAATATGGGTAAAAAAAATACTAATAGGTCTAAAATAATATGTAATTACAAGAGTTATGTATAGGCAAAAAAAAAGGCAGAGAAATACAAGAAAAAAAGAGACAATAATTACAAAAAAAGCTCATATTTTACAAAATGCATTTATCATATCAGTGACAGTGGAATGGTTGGAGTGAACGAAAGGAGAAGTCACTTGATATATTTGTATGCGCAGTTGTAATAAACGACAAAATTATAAAGAACAGTGCATAACACTGTCCAACGACCAACGATTCTTTCCGCGCACTGTTGTGCACGTTGTATTAGCAGTTCCAGGTCGTGGACCTACTACTGCTGAATTATTGTCCTGCTGTGGTTGTGGAGTCAGTATGTAAATGTCTGTACTTTTTTTTTTTATTATTATGTGGTACGTCCGTTTACATCATTTCGTGGTCGTTTGGTCTCATTGTGTCGTGTCTTGTCAGTCTTTTTCAAGGGTTTGGCCTTCTATTTTAATAACAGCTTCTAATGTGGATGTGTTTGGGGAATTATTTGGGATAGGCTTTGGATAAGGGGGTTTTGATGGGTTGGAATTTTCGTGTCCTCATTGGTCACCAGTCTACTCGTGAATTGGTCAATTGTTTCTAACCTGAGGTCTCTTTGAATATTCACATTTCTGGCATACCAAGGTGCCCCAGCCATAAGACGTGCGCATTTATTCTGAACTGTCTGTATAAGTGTTTTATTAGTTCTTGCAGCTTGTAACCAGGTCGAGCATCCATAAGTCATGCTAGCCCTAATTACCACCTTATAAATGAGGTCCTTTACTAAACACTGTGGATGCAAAACATCCCATGTACTTCGATAAACATAATAAAATATAGTACATACATAAATATAGTCCAATATATGTTATTTAAATGCACGCATGTGAGTTAATTAAAATAATACTGTTTTAAATAAATTTCCGTTGACTAATACTTTATATGGTGATTGATGTTTAATACTTTATTAATTACATAAGAAATTTACTTCATTATTAATTAATGTGATTATAACCACGTCCATGAAAAAAAAAACATATTTGTATTATTGTGCATTTCTAAGTAACTGTTTTGCAAAAAAATTTGGTTAATTTTTGTTATTTTATCCAGATTCATTTAAAATGCAAAACAGTTGTTCCGTCTTTGCTTGAGTTTCCACTGTATTTTCATACTTTGAAACTTTATTTTTTTTTTTAATTTTAATTTTAAAAGAATAAACACAAATTGTATAGGAATTTTATGGTGTTATTAATGTCATAGAAATGTAACACTTTATCAAAAACCATCAATTAAACAATTTAACTAGTTAAACCTAATGAGAAGGTCAAACAATTTTGTGAATTTAATGTTTTTAACTATTTTAATATCTATTTAACTAATAGTTAAGTTAAACTATAATTTGAATATAAGCAATAGAAATAATACACTTGACCAATTGAATGGGAAAAGGCGACTTAAAGTGGTCCACTGAACATGCACTCTCGATAGCAGTCCGTTTTCCATCCACTCATTTCACATTTATTTCATACTTCAATTTATTTTCACTCTTTACATTTAGAGGAAATCAAGCAAAAGTTACAATTTTATTGTGACTTTCATATTTCATCTATATTCATTATATATATATATATATATATATATATATATATATATATATATATATATATATATTAGTATATTTAGGAAGCAGTCCTTCATTTATACAGGTTTGATTAAATAATACGCCATATTTACGGTTGATTAGTTTCCTTGTGTATTTCTCAAGGGATCTGAATAATCTTCTTGTACAAACATCTAAATTGAATAGAACATTTCCAATGGTTCCATTGTCTTTACATCTTGCATTTCCACTAATTTTACTATTGTCACAACAGTCACAACTAGTACTATTACTATTACTACTACTACTATTATCACTACTACTATTATCACTACTATCGACATGTTTCGACTGCTTGTCAGTCATCTTCTGGATAAGGAGGTTCTTTGCTGAGTTGAACCTCAACTCAGCAAAGAACCTCCTTATCCAGAAGATGACTGACGAGCAGTCGAAACATGTCGATAGTAGTGATAATAGTAGTAGTAGTAATAGTAATAGTACTAGTTGTGACTGTTGTGACAATAGTAAAATTAGTGGAAATGCAAGATGTAAAGACAATGGAACCATTGGAAATGTTCTATTCAATTTAGATGTTTGTACAAGAAGATTATTCAGATCCCTTGAGAAATACACAAGGAAACTAATCAACCGTAAATATGGCGTATTATTTAATCAAACCTGTATATATATATATATATATATATATCAAAATAGCCACTTTGCTTAACAATAAAAAATGGTAATAATTAGAAAAAAATAGATTTTATCTTTCTTTGAATAATAATGTATAATTTAATTATTAAAAAAATATAATTAATTTGAATATTTAATTATTTAAATATAGGATTGTTTCATAATTTCAATTAAATAAAAATCCTGTTAAGAATAACATTTTTCTGAAGAATGATACATTTAAAAATGAAAGTTTAATATTAATAATAATATCGGTATTATTGAAATTTGCTTTTCTAATTCAATCGATGTGAACAGATTATATTTAACTCGTAGTTGAATATAATTTTCATTAAGATTCTTGTTATCCAGCTTTAGATAAAAAATTAACTATAATTGTTTGTGAAGTTAGATTAATTGGAATTTCAATTTACTTATAATCATTCATTTCTATGGGTAATTATGATTTAAGCTACCTAATTTACCCTTTATCAATCTTTATAAGCCGTTATCTTTGGTTTTATTTAATGTTTTGACTTTCTTGAGAGATATTTATAAAATCTTTAAACAAAAAAGGAGAATAGAGATAGGAGGAACCCAAAGGAGTAAGATACAATACCCTGTATTTCTAAGAAGAAAGAAGTATGATATCTGTTTTCGTCAGTGGGAGGAGTCTTTTTATATTAATAATGCTGCAGATTATCTGCAACGAAAGAGATATCAAACGAATTTTCTTACGCTATACTTCACCTTAAATAAAAATATTCAACGAGAGCTGGTTGCTTAAACATAGTTCCTTTTCTGTTTAAAATAGAATAAAAAGTTAAGTTCATTTCATTAAAACACATGAAACTGCTATTACAATTTCCATGAGACTATAGGAAAAAGTGTGTTTTTTGTAATAATTGTTACTACATTTTTTTTATACTGAGAAGTAAATTTGTGAAATTACCTATTAACAATAAGTTACTAAGGTTTGTACGTGATTTATGTTGTTTGAAATGCTCAATTATGAATACCTTTTCTATTTCGTAATTTGCTAAAGGATTTAATTAATCATTTTTAAATATTATTTTGTTTATTGTTAGTTACTTTGCTTAAACTTTACAGCTTAGCAAAGATGTTCATTGATAGTACAATAGAGGAATAGGGCTACTTGGTCAACTGTCGAAAAGAATGTTTGGAAATTGAAAGGAGAAGAATAAGATTAAAATAAGGAATGTTTAGGTAAGCCATTTTTAATGTTATGTTTAGTTTTGTCAAACTTTTATGGAAAATGCTAAGAGCACATGGATTTAAAGCATTTATAATAACAAAGATTGCAATATTGAAATTATTTCTCTGTTAAAATTTAATTTTAAATTAAATCTGCTTTACATAACATTTATTTTGCATACTCTTAAGGAAGGTTAAAAATTTGACTAATCCAATCGGCCCATAAAATGTAATTTTCTCACTAAAAGTTCTCAGGAAACTGATTATTTTAGTATGAAAATTTAGGGTAGTAATGGAGTGATTATGCGCCTCTAATAGCCTCTAGCACTGGACTCCGACTTTCGACCTACGAGTGGTTACCCTGTTAACCTACTACATTAAGGAACAAACGAAAGAAGAGGAGAAGGTAACCAGAGGCACAACCTCCACCTTTGTTTCACATCCTTCTAACTTCCCAAATTCTCTCCTTTTATCTCAGCCCCAATCCAAGGCGTTATGCGATCCGTGTCGAAGGATGGATTATACAGGGGTTACTGTATTACAAGGGTACCAGGCGACCCCCTTGAGTAAATAGGCTTACTCCAGTATGCGGTACTCTGTCGAAGTAGACAAAATATAACCAACAGAGCTTCAGGGATTTTCCCTGTATGATACTAAGGAGAAAGAAGTCCGGAGATCATCCTCCGGAAGCGCAGAGGGTCTAAAAGCTCTAACGAGTGGAAACCAACCTTCCACAAGTGCACATAAGGGCCTGAAGAAGACTCCTCCGAAGAATGAGAAAGGAAGTCACTTTCACCAGAAACGTAGGGAGCCTGAATGGGCATTATCAATGATAGTTTGTGGAGATTCTGCAAAGAAGAGGAAGAAACACCGTTGAACCTGCTGGCTGACTGTCAGGCAACTTTACTGAACAAAGGTAATTGATTTGGGACACTCCACAAAACCATAGAAAAACTTTTACCATTAGACCCAGCAAAAGTGCATAGATTCTTGGAAAAGAATGTACTTTAGTACAGAAGAAGAATAATAATAACAATAATAATAATAATAATAATAATAATAATAATAATAATAATAATAATAATAATAAAATAATAATAATAATAATAATAATAATAATAATAATAATAATAATATGAACATTTGTTGAACAGTAAATGTTTGCTTCCTGTTAAATTAAATTTACAATGTAGCAGCATAAAGCCGAAAATATGCCAATTATGCGTAAAATACCCGGTCTGAAGATCCTCTAAAAACCGATGCGTGTTAATAAAATACTGTATATTACCCACTATAAGTAATTTTATATTGTATTGATAATTTTTTTTAAAATCTATCATTCAAATTTTTTAGACATCACACATTATAAGTATGATGTAAATGATGAAGTGTTAAAAATTTCTGTCGTTCCAAATTATTTTTCTGTTTGTGTTTACTTAAATTTAAATGATAGGTTATTTTGAAATAAGTTGAGTAGGCCCAGTATTACCAGAGCAATAACAATAACTCTAAGGATTTGTTATAACTAGAAAACATTTTTCATTCCTTGCGCCTTTGTGATTTAGATCTCTCCACGAACATTTCCAACTCTTTACCCTTTTCAAATTTTTTGTAATACTTTTATCACAACTATATGCTTTCAACTAATGTTTCATTTTATCCTTCCATTTGGCTTTGATATTTCATTTGCGGTCCAAAGACCTTAGTTTTTCTTTAGTTTGCAAGATTATGCATATTTTGAAGCCGTAGGATCCAGAGTACTGAAATAAGTATGATAAAATTTCTAAAATGATACCCAAATGAACATATATATATATATACAAATGGTTTGAAAATATTGCTGATCTGCTTTGTGACTATCTCTTTTCTTCAATAATATATATATATATATTATTGAATTTGATGGCAGATTCTGCATTCACGACTTTCTTACTTATAGCTTCTATTTTCCTTACAATTTTCTTTTGAGAAGGTGATAATTGCCAAAGCAATTATCTATGCTTGATGCTTGAAAGAGGACTTGCTGCCGAAATATGTTTGAAAGAGGACTTGCTTCCGAAATACACTAATATATATATATATATATATATATATATATATATATATATATATAAAAAGATTTCACATAAACACGTGAAACAACAATCAATGATCAAACCACAATAAGAAATGGGAAAACAAGACTAAGATCTTTCAACCGTAACAAGCGGTGTTCGTCAGAGTCAGAGTCAGAGTTGAGTTGGGTTTTTGACTCTGACGAAGACCGCTTGTTACGGTTGAAAGATCTTAGTCTTGTTTTCCCATTTCTTATTGTGGTTTGATCATTGATATATATATATATATATAAATGGTTTGAAAATATTGCTGATCTGCTGAGCTTTGTGACTATCTCCTTTCTTCAATATATGCATAATGATTTTACGGCATACCCGTTAAATAACAATCAACTTCTAAATGCTGTAAGAAAATTCGGACAAAACCTATTTCTTCCAAAAAGATCGACTAATTTTAGTCACTTTGGGTGTGACTCTAACATCAACCTGTTGTTTTGGTTGAAAGATCTTAGTCTTATTTATGAAGTTCTTACTGAGGTTTAGACGTTGATATGTAGAAGAATAAATTTCATAGAACACAAAACAAAACACTTAGTATGATCAAAAGTTTGAACAACAGTTTGTTATCAGGGAAAGAAGAAATGGAAGCAGAATAGTATGGTCAGACTAGCGGATCATGGGAACAAACCTTGTAAAAGATAAGTTTAAGCACAAGAAAATAATCCTGTAAGAGATTTTTTTATGGAAGAGCTTTGGTTCTATAATCAAAGAACTTTATTATCTCTGTAGATAAAGTTCGTGAGTTTGTTTGTTTGTTTGTTCACCCATTTTCCGTGGAGATAGACACCTGAAATTAAATATATATTATTTACTAGCAAACGTACCCGTCTTTGACGGAATCAAAAATTCTATTATACTTGGTATTCCAAAATATCAATTATAGTATTATATATACTAATACTATAATTAGAAATTATAGAATAGTAGAAAATACCATTATTAGTACAGTGTTAAACAAATGCCTCTGTATACACCACATTAGCTGTCTGTCCTTCAGGTTCACGGAAGAACAAACAGTTGGAACCTCTGACTCTTGAGCAAGTAAACTATAGTTGACCATATGAGAAAAACTTGGTCTCGCTAACTTGAATTCCTGCGTTAGATAAAGTCTCCCTTTGCGACTTAGTTAACACCATTGCGAAATAGACTCTGACGGGACTTTGTAATCATTTCAACGGAAACAGACAGTGGCTCGGAATCAATGGTATGTGTGGTATACACACAGACTCCCCAATACCACATCCAGTCATGTCCGCCTCTATGGCATATCTGTGTAGAGCACGAACTCAGAGTCGTGTCTCGTTGCACAGTTTTGGGGCACTCATGTTTCGTAACATGAAATTTGTTACTGCTACTACTCGTAAATTGCAGCATGATCGGTGCTCCTACTTTAAGTTTTTACTCATGAGCAGACAGTCCAGGAGAAATAAATTCAGAGTCAAGAAATTCAATTAGATAATAAACTGCTTCTTCATCACTAATCCAATCTCTTTACTGACTCGTAAGTTCTTTCCTCGGTAGAACTTGTTTGTTGATTTTTCCTACCTGTTCATATTAAGAGTTGAGAATTGCTAGTTTACAAAACTATTTATTTGTAATAGATAGTCATCCTCAACTCTGGGAAACACCTTTTCAAAGATGTCAAATACGCAATATATTCATATGCTCCAATGAAATTAAAATCAACTAACAATACCTACTTGCCACACCTGTGTATTTTCAAAACAAACTTGTCTGTGAAGTTAGGAAAATACGCTTAAAGCCCTATAACTTCGTTTCTGTACTGAATTATGAATCTATTTAGAGCCCATATTTTAAGTTAGGCATACACAAATCCAGTGTCAAAGTTTCAGCTCACCATGTCTTATGGTGGCTGAGTTTACTTGTGACAAACGTTTTTGCTTTAAACGTCCATAACTTCACTTCTACGTTGAATTTCCAATTAGTTTAGAGCCTATATTTTAAGTTAGACCTACTCAAACCTACTGTAGAAGTTTCAGCTTTATATGTCTTATAGTAGCTGAGTTTACTTGTGACAAAGTTTTGCGGACAAACAGACAAACCGAGAAACCGACAAACCGACAAACCGACAAACCGACAAACCGACAAACCGACAAACCGACAAACCGACAGAAATTTTTCTAAGGGTGGATTCGGTTTCTCCAATGTATGAAACGTAAGGAAAAGTTGAAATGAGTCAGTTCTAAGCAATGTACAGACAAAATCATTATTTTATTTATATAGATGTAACAAAAAACATTTTGTTTTAATTTTATATTTGCGTAATATAAACACTGGTAATAAACTAAACGCATGGAGCCAGGGTACCCCACTGTCTTGCGTGCTTGCCGATGACAGTAGCACAAATATATTAAAAATAAATTTAACAAAAAAAGGTTTTTGAATTTAAAATTTGAATAATTCAAACAATGGTAAAAAAGTAAAGGCATAGATCCAGGGTAGCCAGTCGCTTGCGTGCCCGTCGATGACAGTAGTGAAAATGTATTACATATAAATACAACATAAAAATTTTTTTAATTTAAAATTTGCAAAATATAAACACTGGTAATAAAATAAAGGCATGGAGCCAGAATAGCCCAGAGCCTTGCGTGCTTACTGATGACAGTGGTGCAAATGTATAAATGTAACAAATCTATATAAATAAAATAATGATTTTGTCTGTACATTGCTTAGAACTGACTCATTTCAAGTTTTATTTACGTTTCTTACATTAGAGAAACCGAATCCACCCTTAGAAAAATTTCTGTCGGTTTGTCCGCAAAATTTTGTCACAAGTAAACTCAGCCACCATAAGACATATCAAGCTGAAACTTTTAGAGTAAATTTGTGTATGTCTAACTTAAAATATATTGATTAGAAATTCAACGTAGAAGTGAAGTTATGGACGTTTAAAGCAAAAACGTTTGTCACAAGTAAACTCAGCCACCATAAGACATACCGAGCTGAAACTTTGCCACTAGATTTGTGTATGCCTAGGTTAAAATATAGGCTCTAAATAGATTGATAATTCAGTACAGAAACGAAGGTATGGGGCTTTAAGCTGTATTTTGCTAACTTCAACAGACATGTTTATTTTGAAAATACACAGATGTAGCGAGTAGTTATTGTTAGTTGATTTTAATTTCATTTAAGCATATGAATATATTGCGTATTTGACATCATTGAAAAGGTGTTTCCCAGAGTTGAGGATGTACTATCTATTCAGAATAAATGGCTTTGTGAACGAGCAATTTTCAGCTCTTAATATGAACAGGCAGGAAAAATCAACAAACAAGTTCTTACGCTATATCAAGTCGAAGATAGAACTTATAATTCAGTAAAGAGAGTGATTAGTAATAAGGAAGCAGTTCATTATCCAACTGAATTTCTTGAATCCGTGACTGCTCCTGGACTGCCTGCTCATGAGTAAAAACTTTAAGTAGGAGCACCATGATACTGCGTTTAGTATCAGTAACAAATTTCATGTTACGAAACTTGAGTGCCTCGGGAAATGTGAAAAGGGACACGACCATTTTCCCAAATGGCCAAATGTAGTTTGCTTGCTCAAGAGTCAGAGGTTCCAACTCTTGGTTCTTCCATCAACCTGAAGGATAGACATCTAATGTGGTGTATACAGAAGCAGTTGTTTAACACTACACTAATAATGGTATTTTCTACTATTCTATAATTTCTAATGATATTTTGGAATACCAAGTTGAATCGAATTTTTGATTCCGTCAAAGACGAGTAGATTTACTAGTATATAATAAACTACTACATTAGAAGTGAAAAATGAATAATTTTAGCAACAAACTGGAACAAAACTGTGAGTAAAAAAACGAATTTGCTAAGGTAATATTATAAGGACACATTCCTTACATTAATGTTATTTCATGTTAGGTAAATAAATTGAATATTTCAATATTCAAATTTTGTTTGTTTTAAATGTATTTGCTTGTGTATATAACGTGAATTGATATTTTATTTAATTATATCATGAAATAATTTTTCTTTACTTTTAATTTTTTTTTTTTTTTGCTAAATATACTTACTGTGTATATATCTTGAATCATGTTAAGAATACTCTATCAAAAGATTGGGTCATATAAGAATCTGTTTCCGTGCCTTAATAACAAGAAACAACAATTAAAGTTATCCCTGTCAATCATTTTGAGTGAATTAATTTCAGTACTTATTGTTATGATTTCTGAGTGACACAAAGGGTCACGGGTAGTCTAGTTATATTATAAAGTATATTTTGGAACTTTACAATTCTATAATAAGATCATGGGGTCACAAATATTGGTTATTGAATTCTTGATATTCAAAGAATAATGAATCAAGTACAAGGTTCTTAAAGTAGCTTTAATATAATACAAAGACAAGCATGTCTAGGGATGAAAAAATGAATAACCGCTTGCTCCGCACCCGGCCGTGAATTGTTATTGGACTTCATCCCCTTAGATAATTTCATTAAAAAAGAGGCCAAACTGTAGTTTACTGAGATTGTTTGAAATGAATATAACATGAAATATTTTTGGATATTATAGTATGTGATAGGAAACGTATTTTATAGTGATGTCAGTACTGAATTTCCCGTTATTTCGGTTACTCTAGAAATTTGAAATTTAACTGAGATCGTGAGTTATCGACTGATGAAAAACCACTTGCTAGTACGTGGAGCAGGTCAGGTGAAGGGATTGACCCACGAGTTCGGGGACCAGACTATGCTTCCTGCAAATCTAACTTATTATTTTTCAATTTTATACTTAGTTCAAGCAAAAAAAAATAGTAATTATTATTGATTTTAGTGATACATATTACTTTATTTCTAGTTTCATCAAAAATGTTAATACCCACAAGTCTTTAAGCAAATAATTGTTATCTCAGTATTTAATCTTGACAAAATTAACCAGCTAGTTAAAAATTATTTTTATTTATGTCATATCCAGTTAACTGAAACCTTAACTAATATAGCTTAAATATACTCTATTAATTAATGAAGGGATTTAGATTTTTGATTCTATTTGTCTGAGATAAGACAAATAAAATAATAATATTGTTTAAAGAGGTGCAAGTAAAGAGTCCAACCAACGACCAACGAATATATCCGCGCACTATAGTGCACGTCGTAACTAGCAGTTCCAGACCAGAGGCCTTCTACTGCTTGCTTACTGTGTTACTATAACTTGTAATGTCAGTAATTCATGTCAGATATAAGTTCGTCTGTGCGGTAAAGATGTCGTATTCGCGGTCATGTGATCTTGTTAGTCATAGTTTTCAATGCTTTTAGTCATGAACTGGAAAGGTAGTCAGATAGTCAGTGGATGAAGTAATTGTTCAGTGAGGTTGAGGAAGGTTGGTGGCAGGATTTAGAGTTTGTACCAGGAGGTTTGGATGAGTAGATAGTTTGTTGTCTTCATTGGTAGTAAGTCGAGTGATGTAACTATCTATGGATTCCATTTTCAAGTCATGGTGAATATCAACATTACGGGCGTACCAAGGAGCCCTGACTATAAGGCGGGCACACTTATTTTGAACAATCTGGATACACGCCTTGTTCGTTGGTGCAGCTCTAAACCAGACGGAGCTTCCATAAGTCATCGCTGAACGAAGAACCCCCTTATAGACAAGGTCCTTGACCGAATCGGGAGAATTCCTTGACTTGAAAAGAGAATATAGATTGCACATCAAGTAAATTCCAAACTTGGATTTATTATGAAGGTGTTGCTTGAAAGTTAATCTAGAGTCTAAAATAAGACCGAAATATTTTACATGGGTTTGGTAGGGAATTATCTGGTTACCAATGAAGACAGGAGGAGGACGGGGAGGGACACCCTTGCAGAATCGAACATGGGAACTCTTTGTTGGGTTCAACGCTAGTTTCCACTTTGTGAACCAATGCAAAGCCCCATCGAGGAAACATTGCAATTTCCTGGTGGCATAGCTCACATTAGCACATCTATAAGCTACAGCGGTGTATGTAAAGAGTCTTAAATTAAATCAAGTAGTTCATTCTACTGCTTGAAATACTAAGTGAGTATAGTTGATCCTTATGCAAATAAATGGTTTAAGAGCGTTAGCTGAATTGTACGAGTAACTGGTCAAATTGCAGATCTCATATGGCTTTGATTTTTTTTGCTCTAGTTTGTAATGATATTCATCCTAATTTATACTTCCGTTTCTTACCCTCCTTGTATAATATATATTTAACGAACTGTTTGTCCTATTATGTTAATCATTAACTTCTTTTATTATAAATATTTCAAAAAATGGCAATTTTTTTTATTAACTGAGTAAACTTTTAAACTACTCAGTAGTATTTAAAAATATTAATTGAAGTGACAGTATTATTAATAACCGCTCAATTTTATTTGAACTTTATAAATGCTAATGCCTTATTAAGAGCAGGATTTATTAATTTCAGTGCCACATAAAATTGTCTAAAAAAAATATAATTTTAAATTTAAGCTTGGTATTTATGTTAATATTACTTTTTGAATGATATATTCTTTCATAAATCACAGGATTCTGTAAGTTTAATATTGGTGAAATTGTTTCGGTGAATGTTTCCAGATTCTTTTGCAGTTGAAGTAATAAAATATTTTATGCTGCAGACGTAGACTTACGTTTTCATGGTTCAGAGGGCATTTTGTTTTTGCTAAGGGGATTTTATATAAAATGAAAGAAAATGTTTTGCAAAAAATGTAGAGTAAAATATATTGTATGAAATTCATAAGATACTTTCTTATATCTACCTATAACTTATATAAAGTTAATATTCAGAACTAAATTTTACCATTTTTTTTGTAATCACTAAAATACATCCGAAAATTAAACAGATCTATTTGTGAAAATGTATTGCCATTAAAAAAATACTTTAATATTCAGTAACTTATAAGTCAAATTATAATACACTAAAGTCTGTTTCGACTATATACAAATTAAAAATACATTTGGGTTAGAATGAACTCATAATAGTCTTAAGAGGTTTTAGAGTTAAATTTGGAGAAGCGTTCAACTATGTATGAGATAAGTGACATGAGAATTTCACCAACTTGGTACACAAAGTCATCTGAGATTGAAGCAATTCTGAATGTTGCACTGCTATAATGCAGTTATATCACATTAAACAACTTCTTTTTTGAAGGTATATATATATACGAGTATATATATATATGTGTGTGTGTATATATAATTATTAAAAATGTAACCATTATTAGCAGAAACCTGCTTCTTGATATGTTTCTCTGTCTTCCTAAATATTGATTTCGTTATTGCATCTAAACTAGATAATATAACTAATTATCTAATAACTAGAGCAGTGTTTCTCAAACTTGTTTGCTTCACGGCGCACCTTTGAAATACACTACACATAAAAAACTACTTTCATAAAATTGAAAGTACACTAATAACCAAAGCTTTGGGATGCATCACTGATTTTAATATAGACAATTTAGTCCTGAAATTTTCAAATAGGAAAATCATAGGAAATTATAAGAAAAAGTTTTTTTAAGGGAGAGATCAGTAATAAATGATTTAAATCCCCAAGGAAAGGAAAAGAGAAAGTATTTTCCATATCTGCTTAAAAAATAAAGAAATTTACCTTCCAGTTCAAAATATCAAGTAGCAGAGACTTGACCCAGACTTGATAACTTTTGGTGTATCTAAAATACTTCAAAATGGTTCAAATTTTTAAAATGTAAGTCCATTGTATAAATTTTTCCATAATCTTAGAAGATTATGTCTACCTTCCAGGGTGCACCAATGCGCCCAGGCGTTTGAGAAGCAGTTACTAGTTACTAGAGTAAACGGGTTACTTCCAACAGTCAACATGTGTCAACCTTTTCCTAGAGCCTCACAATGGAGACTCACAATGCATCTAATGTCTCAAGCTATCAAGAAATACATAGAGCAAATTCATAAGACCAAATTAACACGAGACATTATTGTAGCAGGTATCTAAATAATTAAAATAGTAAGAAATCATCACTGACTTAAAATTATTGAAGCTGTATGTATACAAAAAACGAAACCACATTTCAATATTCAGTTAGAAAATAGCCATAAAATTTTAATGTTATTGTTTAACACATGGCCAAATAGACCAAGCCTAGGTAGTAACAGCGACTCCTTAGGTCACTCCCCTCCAAAAGCTATGAATAAACAACCTTAATCCTATACTTTGCCTATATAAAAGGAAAAGCATTTGGAAATCATTCTAGTCCTGCAAATGATGGCTATATTTTTAATATATATGTTCTTAAAGGAAGGACTACTACCAAAATTTACAAACATGTATATATATGTATATATATATATATTAGTATATATATAAATGAATGTATATATAGTTGTACAATTGTACAATAGCACAGCCAATCAGCGCTCACCCCCCTGACTCTCGGCTGTATAAGGAGACCCGTAACTCACCTGTTTTGTGTCTTGAAAATGACTGCAGCAGACAGTCGAAACGCGTCGACAAGAAGAATTCATTCCCTGAACCGTTGTTCTCACAACGAAAATTAATTTTTCGCAAACTTGAAAAGCTGGAGAAAAAGATCATCGACCGACAATATTCAGTCGTGTATAACCAATCATGTATAAAAGAAGGATTGCTACCGAAGTACACTAATATATATATATATATATATCAATGATCAAACCACAATATGAAATGGGAAAAAAGACTAAGAACTTTCAACCGTAACAAGCGGTTTTCATCAGTCAAAAACCCGACTGAAACAAAAACTCTGACGAAGACCGCTTGTTACGGTTGAAAGATCTTAGTATTGTTTTCCCATTTCTTATTGTGGTTTGATCATTGATTATATATATATTAAAATTTGCAGCAATTTCTGCATTAAAGACTTTCTTACTGATTGTTTCAATTGATTTAACTTACAATTTTTACAGTGATGATAGTCGCCATGACCGACTTACTGCGGTATTTGTTGTTAACGCTAATTCAAGCAAATTCTAGTGTTCGACTTTTATGAACTGGTAATAATCCTGTAAATATTACTAATAAATGAAGGGTTAATAAACTTTTCTCAGATTTGAATATAAATTTCATATTACATACAGGTTAATAAACATGTACTTTTAAAGGACCACTAAAGATTACTACTTAAACTATGTTGAAGTGTTTTGGAGAGGAGAAGGGCTTGTAGGGCTAATATCAATGGAATACAATATGACCTGCCAAGGTACTCAGTCTCAACCACCTTCTCCTTCTTTCCTAAATTTATTTATTTTATTTAAATTTATTTTCGTTATTCTTATAATTTATGACAAAATTGATACCACTATTGTAAACAAGTATAACAGTTTATTTTTAATATAAAATCTTATAGTAGCTCTAGGTTATTGACATTAATATTAGATTGAAAAATGTTGGCTTCATTCACCAGCTTATCTTTGGGGATAGTGTAAAGACATGATTTACTGAGTATTTCGGGAGACCTGGCAGATAAGTGGAGAGTAAAACGCCTTAAAAGCTTAGTTCCAGCCGTTGCAATGAACCTAGAGGGCAGGATTGTTCGGTTCACTTTGGTACAAGTATACTGGTACACTAGAATACAAAGTTGGGGGGCCTGGGAGGTTAGTCTTTGTTGTTAGAAATCAGTAAGTTCCTAGTTTTCTTGATACAGTGATATACGGTGAGTGTCACCATCAATCAACAGCAGTTCTGATATTAGTCATTACTATTTTTTTATGATCCGCTCCTTCTTGTCTATAATCAGTGTTGTATATTTGATAAAATAAGCATATAAGTGCACTAGAC
The DNA here is from genome assembly GCA_026182355.1 of Hermatobates lingyangjiaoensis. NCBI lineage: Eukaryota > Metazoa > Arthropoda > Insecta > Hemiptera > Hermatobatidae > Hermatobates > Hermatobates lingyangjiaoensis. Next base: position 4,400,593 of record JAPFBL010000044.1, read on the forward strand.
TGCTGAGTTTTTTCTCTACTCAAGTACAATTTGCCGAAATGGCTAATTTTGAGACCAGTTTGTTAGATAACCCTTTATTTATGATAAAATGGTTGAAATTGTCAATTTTATGTATTTGATTACTGTCTGTACAGTAAGTGGCTCTCTTATTATATATACATTTATGGTGGACGTTTTATACGTTTTTACACATTTTCATTCACTTTGAAAATTTAGACAAAGGCCAGGTTTGATATCATATGTTATAATTTGTTCAAAATTGATATATTTTGTTTAATAAGGCTATCAAGAAACGTGATTTTCTTTCAGTGACATCATCAACAGTGACTTTATGGTTTGTTACTTTTTCTAGTCATAAACATAACTGCACTAAATCAACAGCACCATCAGCAAAATATCATAATGAATATAATGAAATTATTGTATATATATATATATATATAGAGTATATAGCAGGCTTCTTGGTTTATGTAAATTAATATTTGTTCATTAACCTGGTGCGCTTTTTGCAGCACCATCTACTTATGTGTGTATACTACATTTAGGTGAAGTAAAAACAGTAAAAATACAACCGATAGATATATTTGTACACAATAATTATTTGTAATATTGACACATAAATATAATGTTTATATAAATATATATAATCAAACACCAAGCGCACTTGTGAAGCAACGGTTGGAGACTAACAGTGTTGTCACACTCACGCTCGGTTCAAGTGAGGTAAGAAAAATTAACTAAGAATAAGCTAAGAAATAGATAGTGAAAATGAAGAAAATTAGGAAATTAAAATAATAAAAACTTAAAAGATAATAATGAAGAAAATAAGAGGAAAATAGTTGAAACAAAATAAAATCCAGCAATATAAATATTTATTTATACATTTATAAATATTTATATTGCTGGATTTTATTTTGTTTCAACTATTTTCCTCTTATTTCCTTCATTATTATCTTTTAAGTTATTATTATTTTATATTTCCTAATTTTATTCATTTTCACTTTCTATTTCTTAGCTTATTCTTATTTAATTTTTCTTACCTCACTTGAACCGGGCGCGAGTGTGACAATACTGTTGATCTCCAACCGTCGCTTCACAAGTGCGCTTGGTGTCCCTATCTCAACTCTCCTGATGACGGTTAAACCAAAAATTAGAGACAGTAAGTCTGTTTGTTCCTTAGTTCTGTGTTTGTGATTCATCGTGAAACTTTTGTTGTCCTTTTGGATCGTTTTCCTGTTTACAATATATATATATATATATATATATATATATATATATATATATACTATGGACGACGCTTAATGTAGTCACTGATAATGTTGTCAACCTTTTAATATTATCGGAATTCCCGATCCCCGCCCCTACATACAATATGCATTACAAATATATCCTTTATTGTGATCAGAACATCGGTTATTGTTATCAAATTTTTTTCAAACCTGGAGACTTTCTCCTTTGAGTTCAGCTCCAGCGTAAATGTCAAGCGAGAAGTTGTTGATCTAAAAATCTCGATTTCATCTCTGTCAAAGCAAGAAATAAGATTTCCTTACTTCAATACTCGTCTTCAGTTTTCTGCTTTCTAAACTGTCACCCAAATCACTTAGTTTCAGTTAGTGTATCAGATTACCAGTTGTAACGAGCCATCTGACGCATAGATCAAAGACTCTGTGACAGTGATTTTTTTTGTTTTCATTAATTTTCTTAGCTTTTCAGGATGAAGAAACGCAGGAATTTAACATCAAAGAAAAAGCTACAATTTTAGAGGGCTATGTAAATAGGCTACCTAAGACGGGGTAAGGTGAGGCTGCTGAATAACTGTCAATATCACAGCCGCTTTGATGCAAAATTTTAAAAAGCCACAAAAGCGTCGAGAGGGACATCAATGATATCCAAAATTTGTCGTACAAAAGAAAAGGGACTGGAAAAGATACTGATGTCGAATTAGCTTTGAAATTGTTTTTTACAAATGCTCGAGAAGATGACTCGAAAGCATTTTTCGGAAGATACAGTTCAATATATATATATATATATATATATATAAATGAAAAAGACAACAGATAGAAGAAACTTTCCATTTATTTCAAAAATTAATTAAATAATTTAATAATTAAATAATTTCATTTATTTATCTGTCCGGTTTGGACTGCTTAGTATTTTCATTTATATATATATTTATGCAAATACAAGTAAATCACTCGTAAATCACAACAAATAAGCACGTGATGCAATCAATGAAGTTTAAACCACAAGAAAAAAGGAAACAATAGAAATAAATGCTCTCAGACCTTTCACTTTATGTTATTAGCGAGCAAACAAATTAAGAAATAAAAAGACGTATTCTAACTGATTCAAATACGTAAGGAAAAATAGTAATACGCAGATAAGTGACGAACAGAGAAGACACAGACAGTAAAAAAAGATAAGTGTATTAAATATATATTTTAAAATTAGTGAGGATTTAAAGGAAAAAAATATTTATCTTAATACAATGAGTATATACCACATAATAACTGAGTGCACTACCTTAGAAATAAAATATATATTGATTCAATAGATAATAGGGTAATAGAACAGAGAGTATTGATATGGGGCTATAAACATAGGATAACTTATTGAAAACAATGTGGAGGACAGGTATAATCGAACGTGTTGAATCAGACTGAAAATTTACAGGATATGAATTTACAGATTTCTTTAATTTCTACTGATAACTTGTATGCTACTACTGTTAAAAATTGTAATCTTCAGTTAAAAAAAATAAGAATAGCAATGATCAAACCTAAGATTTATTCAATAAATTGTGCAAAAAGAATAAATTAAAGAAAGTGGGAAGGAATATTACTTTTGTTAATTTTATAGAAATTACATTGCTTTGTATATGATAAGTTAAATTCTTATATTTTAATATTGTACTGCTTCCAATATATATATGATTAGTTTAGATAGTGACCAATAGGAATTGAGTTTTTCAGGTCTATATGAATCCAAGTATGCGACTGTTTGTAGGTCCCAGTCACTCGCTACCTGGTGGAGCCCCTGTTATTCCGCCAATAGTTGTAGAGGTTTCAGAGTCCCTCTTTGAGATAAGGATATTGACAGAAAAAAAGAGCTTCACCTTGCAGTGAAACTCATGAGTTTTTTTTCGTTTTTGTTTTTTTAATGGTTGAGTATTGGTTTGCTGTATTGTAAACTGCTGATATTAATTTTACTTTTCTTGAATCTTTTATTAGTCTTCTAGGTAAAGTAGCCTTCGTCTTCATGTCAACAGGAGTAGAGGTTGCACAGTCCCTCTTGATTAATATTGACACTGGACTCAAACTTCTTCACCTAGAGACTCCTTCGAGTTATTGGTTTTGTTGAATTTGAAGTTACACTGTCCTTTGTACTGCTATTATTTCTGGATGGCTGGTTCAGAGGAAGATATTTCTGCATGGTGAACTTTTGACGATATTAGTTGCGACATGTTTCAACCATTCTCTAGTTATCTTTAGGCAATGTTGTGGCCCAGACGTTGGTCCACATATACTGGTTTCTATGAGTTGTTCGGCGGGTGATATATGTATATTTTTTTTATTGTTTAAACCAATCGCCTAGAAAGTGATAACATCAGCCGTTTACCGGATTTTTGTTTGATCAGTGAATTCTACAGATTCTACATTGGGAGTCCTAAATTTTGCCTAACTCGTGTGCATTTCGAGTAGAAATTTTTAACGAGTAACTGACATTCTGCAGGCTCAGGACCAACGGTTTAACGTCTTCTCCAAGGGACGACGTACTCAGATTTATTCACCTCTTGTGTGAATAAATTGAGGGCTAGGTGGGCATCGAACCCCGGACTATTAACCCAGAGTCGAGTACGTTAGCCACTGAGCTAATTTGACTCCTATGATATATAATTAGTTTAGGTAGTGCACAACAGGAGTAGAGTTTTTGCAGGTCTATATATACATATATTTCACAATAAATATGTGAAACAAAAATCAGCGTCCAAAACATGATAAGAAAATGAGAAAAAAGTCTAAGATCTTTCAACTGTAACAAGCAGTCTTATCAGTCAAATCTCAACTGAAGGCGTAGAAACATCTGTATGGTTTTGTGAAGAGTTGGAGAAAAGAGAGGTATTTTAAAGGGCGTAAAGTGAAGGAAAACGGCCCAGGAAAAGGGATGTTGGGGTAAACCAGTGGTTCCTAACCGATTTTGGGCCATGCCCCACCTAGGTATTTCTAAATTCTTTAGGCTTCCTCTTGATCCCCCCCGATATTTTATTATTCTTATTCAAAATTTTACTGTTATTCTCGTGAAGGAAGGTTACGATAAAATGGCACAATACTACATAATTAGTAAAGGCCAGTGTGTCGTTTTCAATATTAAGCATATTTTTTTAATTTGTATTTTATAATTATAAGTAGATTATTTTTCCTATTAATCAACCAATGACCTAAAATAGATAAAATATTAAAAACTGTCAATTATATATATAAAGGTATAATACAAAACTTAAGTTCTTTTCTTAAAAAGGATATAAAATAAAAGAAAATAAAAATGTTTACTGATAGAAATGCATTCATTTCAGCAATGTTTGAACTTTCAATTTTCATTTTTTACTGGTGACATTTGTTATTCGTGTTTGCTTAATCTAACATTTGCTACAGTTGGCTTTTCGCATATTTTGCTGGTAGTTACGGTTACATTGTTACATTTTGCGATGTAACACTTTCTTCCTTTTTGTGAGGATGTGATAGATTTCTCAGGATTTTCCTCTTCATCTGTTTGTAGTAATCAACCCCCACCTTTGGATTACAGTCTAATGTTTTGTGATAGTGAATAGTGTGATGTGATAGTGTGAGTGTATCTGGCTATAGTACAGCCAATCCAGAGTATAGTAGTACACAAATTGGAGGCGATCAGCAAAAGGTCAGCTAATGCAGAAGATGTTGCAAAATTTGATACTGTGTATATATACATACATACATACATATATATATATTATATATATATATATTTCATTAGATTATATTAGAAATAATATTCATGATCATAATATATCATGCGGTATTGGAGAAATTAAGAAATTAACACATATTAATTTTAATAATATGCTTAAATGAACAAATCCCTGAAAAAGCCCTAAATTTTTAAAATTATAAATATAGTTGAGATGCAGTTAGTTTAAAGGTTTGTTTTTTTTGTTTATATTAGCATAGTGTCCCATTTCAATATAGTACCTTTATGTAAACGTACTTGGGCTGCTTTAATCGCATTCCTTCCCTCTTCTCATATTAGTTTAAAGCCCTTATTTGACTGTTGGGTGCAAGTCAAATTGGGTGCCCGTGGTCTTAATTTGATCAGGTGACTTTCATTACTTTATTCTATTTTTTGTATAAAGCCCCAGTTTGTTAGAACAACTTATAGTTTTCTTTTTTGTATTACCTTTAATTTTGTCTGACCTTTCTAAAAACATGTTTTTTTTTATTTTTTACAGTTTATCTCTCTAAGGCTTATTTTTTGCTTGATTTTTCGAGATGTATTTTAATTTGTAATTTTAATTTTTTTTTTACTTCCAAGTTTTTTGCTTCTCTATTTTAGTTATTACGTTAATTATTTCATTTCTTCTTGCTTAAACTGTCTCAAAATGTAAGGTGGCTACATCAGACAACAAAACTGAGCTCCATAAATCATCATTGAGATCTCTCAAAAAGCATGCATTATAAATTATTTGAATAAAACAAAATTTACAGTTTAAAAATAAAAAAAATAAGTTGGCTAAAATGAATATCTGCATAGACTATAAACAAACAGAAATAGCATAATGTAAATTTAATTTAATACAATTTTTTATTTTTTAAAACATTGTGGTATAAAATATTACAGGGTGTTAAAAAACCTGTTCTATTTTTTTTTCTTTTGATCAATTTCTTGCTTATTTAGTAGGTCAACCAATCTTATTCCGTAGAAATGTCATATGGAAAATACCGTACAGCTGAACTTGAATTTTATGTTTTCAATTTTAAAGATATCAGTTGTAAATTTATCTTACGGTACATTTAACGTATCATGTATGACCTTGTTCAATTTTGAATGATCTATGTTGGACTGGTTTAGAAACATTGATTATTTTATTACACATACTTTTATTGGACCATCGAATTAAATAGAATCATGTATTTTAATTAAATAAGTAAACAATCATTGATCATTTTAAACATAATAATTTTTCGGAAAGAACAAAGTGCTATCCGTGTCCAACTTTATTTCAACGCTGAGTGTAATGATACCAAACTCAATGTCCCTATACAACATTATTGAGGAAAATAATACCTCAATACATGATCAGAATTGTATACATAAAGAAAATCTAACTGGGCTATTTAAAAAGAACCAGAAGTGTCTGAAAAAAAATTTTGTTGACTTCTCTTTTACAAAGAGTTGTAATTAAAGCTGAGAGTGAAAAAAGAATCTAATCAGAAGGATGGCTATATTAATCTTTTGCAAATGTTTGTTTCAATTTTTTTTCTTTTTAATATTGATTGGATTCTAAAATCAGTTTGACCTACCTAAAAATTTCTCACGGTCAATCTGAATTAACATCCAAAGTTTACTCAACAATGATAAAGCCATTTGGGATTGCAAAGCAAAAAAACAGATATAGAGTAATTTTTACATGTATAGAAAGTGTACCGTTTCACCAAAACTTTTACATTACGATAAATAAAATATAGTGATAATGAGAAAATTCTATCTTGAGATTTTGAGGGATTTACATGTTTTGAGGCCCAAAATGTCGTCTTATGAAAGTTTTTTCGCTGATGTCTGTGTGAGTGTGTTTTTTGATAGATCAAATTGATATTTTACACAATAATGGGCCTTATAGTGTAGATGTTTCATATCTACACTGTGTAGTGTAGTGTAATTGTTCATATTTATTCTTTTTAATAATTTCAATCTTCCAGCTATAAAAGTTTAAAATTGTACTGAAAAGCCAGCATATACGGAAATCTGGCTAAATAAAGTCATATTTTTTTCTAAACATGTATTTTCCGAAAACCTTATAACAGAGTGTAACACGCAGAAAAAAACTAACACTCGCTCAGAGTAAATTGGATTATGATTTTTAACAAAGGGAAAGAAAAGTGGTTTTATAGAAACACTAGCATGTATTAAATTCTTAGTAACATAATTTAGAAAACATGAAAATGTAAATCGTAATAGATTAAATTGAAAAAAACTTTTAAATAATCTATATACTTATAAAAAAAGTTTTGTCTGTACATTGCTTAGAACTGACTCATTTCAAGTTATCTTTACTTTTTATACATTAGAGAAACCGAATCCACCGTTAGAAAAATTTCTGTCTCTCGGTTTTGCGGTTGTTGGTTTGTCTGTAAAATTTTGTTACAAGTAAACCCACCCGCCATAAGACATAGCAAGCTGAAACTTTGACAGTAAATGTGTTTATGTCTAACTTAAAATCTAAGTTTTAAATGGATTGGAAATTAGACGCAAAGTTATGGAGTTTTAAGCACAAAATTTTGTTAAAAGTAAACTCAGCCACCATAAAACAGCAAGCTGAAACTTTGAAAGTAGACTTGTGTACGTCTAACTTAAAATTTAAGCTCTAAATGGATTGAAAATTCAACGTAGAAGCAAAGTTATGAACCTTTAAGCCGTGTTTGGACAGCTACACAGACATACTTGTTTTGAAAATATACAGGTGTAGTGAGTAGGTATTGTTAGCTGATTTCAATTTCATTTGCGTTTAAGCTCCTAACAAGAGTTTATTGACAAGGTGCTTCCCTGAGTTCAAGATCTACTATCTGTTAAGAATAAATGCCTTTGTATACGAGTAATTTTAAACCCCTACTAACGAACAGGCAGGAAAAATCAACAAACAAGTTCTTACGCTATATCAAGCCGAAGAAAGAAATTATAAGTCACTAAAGAGAGTGAATAGTGATGAGGAAGCTATTCATAATCCAACTGAATTTCTTGATTCCGTGACCACTCTTGGGCTGCCTCCTCATGAGTAAGAGCTTAATATAGGAGCACCAATCATCCTGCGATTAAGTGGCAGTAACAAATATGATGCTACAAAACTTGAGTGCCCAAAAAATGTGTAACAGGACACGACTCTGAGTTCGTGCTGTTCACAGATACGTCATAGAGGCGGACATCATGACTGGATGTGGTACTGAGGAGTCTGTGTGGTATACCACGCATGGCATTAATTCCGAGCCACTATCCGTTTTCATTCAAACGATTACAATGTCCCATCAGCGTCTGTTTTGCAATGATGGTGAATAAGTCGCAAGACCAAACTCTGGTCGACCTCGCAAGAGTCAGAGGTTCCAACTGTTCTTCCTTGTACCTGAAGGACAGACGACAGCTAATATGGTGTATACAGCGGCATTTACTTAACACTGTACTAATAATGCTATTTTGTACTATTTTATAACTTCTAATGATATTTTGCAATACTATGTATAATCCCCGAATTTTTGAATAAGTAGCGTCAAAGACGGGCACGTTTGCTTCTCGTAGTATTAAATAAATAAATAAATAAATAAAATGATCTTGGATATAAACCAGAGATCGTCAATTGCTGAATCATTGTAAAACACTCGTGTATAACAAATAAAGAAAATTGTTTAGTTCATATCAAAGGAATATTTAATTGATACATCTGTGCGTGGCCTCCATTGATACACGCGTCCTTTCATAATTATTTTTCGATGAAATTCTTACACAGAAAAAATCAACTTCAATCAAATATAATTAGTGATGTTTTCCATGATATGATGCATTTGTCTAACAATTGCTCTAATAAATGTTTTTGTTGCACTCTTTAACAAAACTCAATATCAGATGTAGATCTTCTTGTGTACTCATATTATCTTTGGGTATGAATTATAATTTTTGTTTGAATTGAACCATATTAATCGACGGATGAGGAATGGACTGTTTCGTTCTGTGTTACAAAACGGATATTAATTTAAAGTAATTTTTCAAATTGTCAAGAAATTTGATATTATTGTTACCTATAGTAAAATTGAGTGTAGACCACTCCAGATTTTCTGATAATTTTCACATAACTGTCAAAGTTTAAAGCAGATGAATTCATTTAGAAATTGTTTGGCATATTATTGAGAAACTATAACAGAATTTTTATTTATCTTGTTAAATTAGTTTTTTTAAAATGAATGCTCAATAATAAGAGTTAATTTAAATATTTGTTAACGAGTTATAATACTGAGGAATAAAGGCAGGTATTCTTGACCCTGATGATGGAAAAACGGTTGTGTTTTTCATAGCCTTTAGAATTATCTGTTCAGAAATTAAGAAATGCATCAGATTAATGTGCGTACTAAAGCGTGAATAATCAACTTATGATTTTGATTTAGTAATGGGAAATTTAGAAATCTATTTTCTGTCAGCGTATTTTTAATTGTTTTTTTTTCTATTTAAGTTAAAATCTTTTTGACATTAACTCTTATGACGTATTTCTTTATGATTTATTTGTACTTCACAGCATTTTCTTGTACTACGAGTACTTGTAGGTTACTTATGCAGTCAAACGTTGTAAGCTTTGGTTTTAGTTGTAGTTTACGGTCTACTTTGTGTAGTTCTAAAATCCACTCAATCCTTACCAAGACCCTAATATCAAGGATAAATTTTTTATTTTAGTTCAAGAATACTCTTATGGAAAGTATAATGAGTATTTTTTGTATACGTATAGTGCAAAAAACATTGAAATCTAATTTCAACAGGAAATACATTAATAATAAGTTGTACCATAATAATAGTATTGTTATTGGGAGGCATTAAATAAGAGCTGATTTAAATATTTGATAACGAGTTATAATATCGAGAAATGAATCCAAGTTGATTCTTGTTGCCGATATCGATCTGTAGACTATCTTTGGTATCCTAATGCTTTCTTCTTTTGAACCAATCTGGCTAATGTCTCCGACCTTTCATTTTCAATTTCAGTTATCAAGTTAGAACTATTATGTTTTCAGTGGATCATTTTCATTAAATACTTCAATTAAAGTTTAACTTTTGAATTTTAATTTGTTGAAATTAAACTAATTAAATAATGAAATTAATGTTTTTTCAACATAAATAAAGTTGTTTCTACATAAATTTACTCTTTCTTATTGTCATCTGTTGTTTCTTTTTTTCTCAAAAATTACCATTATCTACTATGTATTGAACACTTGACTACATTTTGAAATAGTGAAAAGGTTATAAATTTGTGTTGGACAAAGTGTTATTTATTAAAGCAGATAAAACACATTTAAGTGAGAAGCATTTTTGATGGGAAAATTCAGCCTTCTGTACTTTTACGATCCTGGGTCATTAGATCATTCAGAACAAATTGCTGCCCAACAGCAATCAAACTAAGAGGAAAAACGCAGTCTAAAATAAAGAATAAATAATGTTTTATCTCTCACATTGTCAGATACAAAATTCAATTATAAGTAGGCTATTATAAGGGTACATACAACTTATGTTAATGTCATTTACTAAGACATTTAAAAATCAAAGAAATCAATAGAATGAATATGGTAAAGGATAATTCAAATTTAAACAATAAGATTTTATGAATTATAAATGCTATTATGCCCCGAAAGAATTGACTAAAATGTTCTTCATATCTCATTTTGATACATTCGAGCCATTATGTAACCGCGTTATTATAAATAAATGTTGATCGTCCTTATCTTATCTTATAAACCATTGTATGTAATCATTAAGAAAATTATTATTGTCATTATCATAATAGAATCATATATTTAATTTTCAATTATTCCAAGTGTTTGAAGTCTTTAGAACTTTTAAGAAGGTAAATATATGGTACTATTTATCGCAGCCATGATATAATAGAAATTGGATGAAAAAAAATTGCAAACATCATTAAATTATTTTAAAGGGATAAAATTATTACTATTAATTTGTAATGTTAAAATTTGTTGTTTTCAATATAACTTTGCCCACATAGTTATATTGTGCAAATAAGACAATATATAACAAGTCTATAAATACTAAATACAATAATGGATTCTGGTAATCATTTATCAAAAACCTATAATATTGTTACTATATTTTCAAGTGATTGATGAAATGTTACTGAAAACCGCAGAGATGATTAATTAGTTATTTTCGATCTCATTTTGGTTTTGATCCAGTTTCTTTAATAAAAACGTAAAATTACATTGTAAATTTCAAATGAATTTCAAAGCCAGCCTTATTTTAATTATATAAAGTATGATAGTAAAGAGCTCGTGATGAGATTACCACATTGTTTTGTTGTTATTATTCATTACTCCGTGTCGATATTGTTAGAAGATGATGAATTCCAAAACAATAAAGGTAATTTTTAGAAAATGTTCTTAGTTCTGACAAAGGTTCACTGAGTAAGCTTGTCAGAAATTTATATCATAACAGACTCATGTCTATTACATATAATAGAGTTTATGAAAATCAACTAAACTGTTTCTAAATCATTCAGATATATGTTACTAGGTGTAATCATTATCTTTTGTTCACTTAGTCAAACTAGTGATATTTTCAGTGCCTGTGCTGTTTCTTCATCTTCTAACAATATCGACATGGAGTAATCTTTATAAATAAAATAATGATTTTGTCTGTACATTGCTTAGAACTGACTCATTTCAAGTTTTCTTTACGTTTCATACATTGGAGAAACCGAATCCACCTTTAGAAAAATTTCTGTCGGTTTGTCGGTTTGTCGGTTTGTCGGTTTGTCGGTTTGTCCACAAAATTTTGTCACAGGTAAACTCAGCTACCATAAGACATATAAAGCTGAAACTTTTACAGTAGATTTGTGTAGGTCTAACTTAAAATATAGGCTATGAATTGATTGGAAATTCAACGTAGAAGTGAAGTTATGGACGTTTAACGCAAAAATGTTTGTCACAAGTAAACTCAGCCACCATAAAACATAGCGAGCTGAAACATTGACACTGGATTTGTGTGTGCCTAGCTTAAAATATGGGCTCTAAATAGATTATTAATTCAGTACAGAAGCGAAGTTATGGGGCTTTTAGCTGTATTTTCCTAACTTCACAGACAAGTTTGTTTTGAAAATACACAGGTGTGGCAAGTAGGTATTGTTAGTTGATTTTAATTTCAATTGAGCATATGAATATATTGCGTATTTGACATCATTGAAATGGTGTTTCACAGAGTTAAGGATGTACTATCTATTGAGAATAAATGTTTTGCAAACGAGCAATTCTCAGCTCTTAATATGAACAGGCATGAGAAATCAACAAACAAGTTCTTACGCTATATGAAGCCGAGGAAAGAACTTACAAGTCAGTAAAGAGATTGGATTAGTGATGAAGAAGCAGTTCATTATCTAATTGAATTTCTTGACTCTGAATTTATTTCTCCTGGACGGACTGCTCATGAGTAAAAACTTAAAGTAGGAGCACCAATGATGCTGCAATTTATAGCAGTAACAAATTTCATGTTACGAAACATGAGTGACCCAAAAACTGTGCAACGGGACACGACTCTGAGTTCGTGCTCTACACAGATATGCCATAGAGGCGGACATAATGACTGGATGTGGTATTGGGGAGTCTTCCGAACCACTGTCTGTTTCCATTCAAATGATTGCAAGGTCCCCTCAGAGTCTATTTCGCAATGACATTAACTAAGTCGCAAAGGGAGACTTTATCTAACGCAGGAATTCAATTTAGCGAAACCAAGTTTTTCTCACATGGTCAACTGTAGTTTACTTGCTCAATAGTCAGAGGTTTCAACTGATTGTTCTTCCATGAACCTGAAGGACAGACAGCTAATGTAGTGTATACAGAGGCATTTGTTTAACACTGTACTAATAATGGTGTTTTCTACTATTCTATAATTTCTAATTATAGTATTAGTATAATACTATAATTGATATGTTGGAATACCAAGTATAATAGAATTTTTGATTCCGTCAAAGACGGGTACATTTGCTAGTGAATAATAAAAAGAAAACAATGTGATACTCGCATCACGAGCTCTTTACCACCATAATTTATATAAATAAAATAAGGCTGGCTTTAAAACACATTTGAAATTTACATATTACCTTTTTGCATACTTCTATTCTGTAAGAAATATCAATCACACAAGAAAAGTGTCCTTTTAAATGTCTATATGCAATATTTATCATATAATAATTATCATCTAGATTATGTTAATTTAACTTATAAATTATTAAAATGAATAATGTTGCTGTAGTTTCTTTATACAAACTCTTTTGGTATAGTTTCAACTTCTCATAAATGGCTAAAAAAGGTTTATGTAAGAACGAAAATATATCAGACTAGAAAATCTATTATAAGTTATTGTTGCCTGAAAGAATATTTAACGTAAATAATTTAACTTCATTTTCTAAAGTTTGGTTAATATTTTTCCTCTCAAAAAAAACACTGGAATTCCACATGAAATATTAAATTTGAATACTGGCATCTCATTTCATTGCATAAACATGGAAAGAATCTCAAATTTACTTTTGGGTGGAAATATACTTTTGATTTGTAAGCATTGTGCAATAAAAAAATTTAAACAATCAGTTCGAAACCTCATTTCACCACTTTCTCCAATTAGTGTTACAGTGAATCTTAAATAATTAACAAATAATCTTTAACAAACTTTAATAATTAAAGACTAATATTTAAGATGAAAAATGAAAAAAATGTCAGATAAGTTTCTTAAAACTGATGAAATATGTATTACTAAATTTAATGAAATTATATATTTTTTTGTATTATGTATGAATTTGATATTACGTCCATAGGGGAGAAAAATTAAAATAAAAATAAAAACGAATTAATTTTTGCCACTTCAGAAATTTTTAAAATTGTTCTTGATAGTATTGTCAAAACTAGGCAAAGTTTTTCTTTTTTTGGTTCTAGCAGAGAAATTAACATTTTGAATTCAGGATTAATTGAAGAACAGTAAGTTAAATATTAGCAACAGACCTTATATCTCCGTACTGACCCTAAATATTCTTAAGAAGAATTTAAATCTCCTTAAACTTAACTAAAGTTGTTAATTTTATCCGTTTTATAGTCTGTAAGACAATTTTACATAATAAAAGATTATTATTTTTTTGGCTCCTCCATTTGGCATAGTTTAAAAAGCTAAGTCGTTTATTTTCAAGATGCCGTGTTTTGTTTGTAAATGACACTTTAATTTTACCTGATTCATGTATAATTCTCTGTACTGAAAAAAAAAACTTCCATTTAAATTATGAATTAAGACCAGGATAAATCAACTTCTGACTTTGGAAAGAAATGAAGGCAAGCATGAATAATCAGCATTAAATTGGTTAACTTGAAACATTCTTTTTGCCTGAAAAGAAATTTGTTTTCATTATCTATTGCAGCATTTGTATACTTTGAGAAACATTTCTGAAAAAAATAATGAATATTTTATTAATATTGAAAAGGTTAAATATTTTTGAAATTATATTTAGAAATTTATATTGATTCTTATTTATAAAAAAACCCTGTTTATAAAGTCAAGTTAACAATTCCCAAGAAGAAGCTACAATATAATATAAGAGTATAAGCTATACTATAAGAGTGGTACTATTTAAAATCTGGCTACTAAGAATCCTGTAGATTGTAATATATTATTTACTTCTGTTTCTTATGTGCAAGAGAGGTGCAAATACAGAAGATTTGCACTAAAAATGTATATTTTATTTTTTTTTACTTTACAATAAGTAAATGAAGTGTGTTTGTATGATGGGTGTGTGTGTGTGTGTGTGTGTGTGTGTGTGTGTGTGTGTGTGTGTGTGTGTGTGTGTGTGTGTGTGTGTGTGTGTGTGTGTGTGTGTGTGTGTGTGTGTGTGTGTGTGTGTGTGTGTGTGTGTGTGTGTGTGTGTGTGTGTGTGTGTGTGTGTTGTGTGTGTGTGTGTGTGTGTGTGTGTGTGTGTGTGTGTATGATGTGTGTGTGTCTCTAATAACTTGTGGCCAGTCTGCAAGTCACAGTTAGAAGGATTAATTTCATATTTTAACAAAATAAAATTTTTTTACGAGATAGATATCCAAAAATTTGGAGCTCTACTTAGTTTAATAACTGTCTACTGTACTTAATGAGTTTGTACATATACTTAGACATTTTTTTTATCGAATTGAGTAATGGTGTGTTTAGGAACCCGATTCTTTTTCGGTAATATTGAAGTATGGAAAAATTACTTTTTCGTAGTTTACACAAAATGGTATTAATATAAACAAGATTTTCGGTGATTGAAGAAACTTAAAATGTTGTACTGAGTATTGCCATACTATGAATACTTCTAGAACTTGCTATATTGGAAGAGTAATATTACGGTAAAAATGACAATTATGAAGTTCAATCTGCAGTAACATCTCGGATTGTTCCAGAACAATTACTACGATTTTGTTATAACTGATAGTAGTGTGGAACTGCAATTTTCAGCACAAGGAGGAGTGTGTGCTCATAATGGTGGGTGAGTTAGTGAAGCAGGTATGGGCATAGTTAGAAGTTGGTCCACGGTCTATGGAGTACAGCATCAGCTATGATCTGAATATTTATATTTTTAATATTGCTAGACAATTTTATGTGATGATAATTAATTTCTATTGCTATTTAATTATTCTAATGAGATGTGCTCCAAAAGGAAGTATATTGTTCTATATAACTGGTGCTGCAGTGGCATACACTCGTAATTCATTTATCAGAAGAAACTATTTAGTTAGTAATTAATTTCAATCAAAAATCATTTAGTTTTTGGGATATCCACCAATCGATTACCTATTTGAAAGATTGTAATCGTGCATTATCTGGTTCCATTTTTCCTGTTAGTCTTTAATATGTTTAGTGGAAAGAGAATTATAACAACTAAAATAGTTTTCTATTGAATAAAATTACTGGAATATATTATTCACTTAACTTGAGTTTTGACCACATTATATAAATTGGAGTGTCAATAAAATATTCACCTTACAAGAATTTTACCTTAGAGGAATTCACCTTACTGGAGACTTAGGTGTATTACAAACTGAAGGGAAGGGTGGGGGGGGGGGGGAGTAGAATTCATACTTAGTCTCTCACCCTCCTACTACATTATTCAGTACGATGGAAGAGTTGAAGGTGATTGTATCCATGCCCACCTACCAACGCTATATAGAGTCTGGAAAACATGTGAGGATCTATGACATATTGGAGGATTCACAAGAATATGAATAAACTAAAAAGAATATTCTAAAACATGAGCCATTAGACTGCCATCACCACAATTAGGACACTGTGATGTGTGTGTTTAGAGTAGACCTGGTTTTACTTGTGGATCAGATGTTTGCACATGCTCTTTATGTGGTATGATTTAGCATAAAGTTGTAAGATATTTACATAATATATAAAATACACCAGAAAATGTGTAATATGTCGGAAATAAGATTGCACCTGTGAAAGATGTCCGCTTACAAGAGGATATTATTAAAACAGCCAGTGACATTCGAACAAAATACCGCATATACAAGCAGAAAACCGTTTTGTAGACGATTATTTCATTACAAAGTACCATAACCATTGTTGAACCTATCAAATCCTTGGTACGAGAATTGAATTGAAGTGACTCTTTGGAGCTCATCCTCAATTGAGAATTGACTCTTGTAAAAGTTGAGTTGAAAAGTGAACAAGATGAGAATAGGTCGGTAATAACTGAATATCTACATTGAGATCTTAGTCATTCATTAGGAGTAGATATGAATGGGAAGAAGAGAGAGGAGAGGAGGATGAACCAAATGTTTACAATTCTCAAACAATTCAAGAAGACTACAATACATAGGAAGGATGACAATATGCATTACAATCATTGCAACAATTACTACCTTCTTTTAGAATATTTATTAAAAAGAGACTGGAAGAGGGTATGAATGATTTTGACTCGACCTATAGTTTTTTTGTAACCCCAACTGGTGTTTTCAGTCTGGTGGATGGTGAAGTTGATTTGTGAGACCCAGCTACAGACCAATTCTTTGTCAATAGACACTGGGTTATTGCAACTGCCGGGCTTATTGAATTTGCTTTTCATAAACCTCCTCAGTGCACCAATGATGATTTACAACAATATAAAAACTGCTAAAGTTGACTCATGCTAACGAACGCTACTATCCTCAAGAACAGCAGATCAATGCAAATTTAGAGATTAAATATATATACATATACGTATAATCAAAAAACTTTCTCCTAAATATAATTTGACACCTGGAACATCAAGAAGTCAATGCAGAGGGTCAATGCAAGTTGGAAAATCCCACTATCTTCCTTTTATTTAAAACATATTTATAATACTTGGCAAATGGACTTTGTTGATATAAGATCACTCGCCAATTACAATTACAAAATATACTACTTACTGACAACTATTGATACATTTTACAAATATGGTTGGATCATCCCTGCCAAGAGAAATACTACTAAGAATGTGACTAAAGCGTTTCAAAATCATTTGAACATGGTAAAAGTAAAGCCAAAATACATACGTAGTGATGCTGGAAGAGAGTTTTTCAATAATGACTTTCAAGAGCATTGCAGAAAGAACAATATAATTCATTACAGGACATTCTTCACCATGAAGGCCTAAATTGTGAGAAGATTTAACAGAACTCTGAGGGGGAGAATGTTTAAGTAATTCTCCCTTCAAGGATCATACAGGTTTATTGACTTCCTCGCAAAAATTGTGCAACAGTCCAATCCCACATATCATCGAACCATTGGAATGGCGTCGACTAAAGTAAAAAAGGGTGTGAATGAAGAGGTAATTCTGGAAGGAGTCGCAAATGATGTTAGAAGAGGACATGTAAAATTAAATTAAATTACATGTAAAATGTAAAAACATGGTAAATTGTAATTAAACACATCAGTAAGAATTAGAAAATTTCGAACTAAACTTGAAAGAGGTTACGCGGGGAATTGGTACACTGAAGTTTTTTATATCAGCATAAACCGTGGAACCAACATCAAACCACGCCCATACCTGCGTCACCGACTCAACTGCCATCATCCACCCGGGTTTGTGCTGAAAATGGCAATTCTATGCTACTATTGATAAAATAGATACAGACATGTTAAAAAAAATGAAGCGATTAAACTGATTATCCATACAAAATATCTAGTTTGATATGAATACGTTACATAATTTGATAATTAAGTCTACAAGATAGCTATATTAAAATAAAGTCGAAAATAAAGTGATTGTCACCTAGTTTGATAATGTGTTTACTTAGAATAAATTGAGTGTAGTTTAAACTCTGTAGTTAAGTATCTGTTAAATCCTTAACAGATTTTTGTTAAGTAGTTTAAATTAGGTTAACTTTCATCTAGTGATCTTTAATGTACGTCATACACTGTTATTTCTACCACAGGGTATTTCTATCTCATATATTTCTATAATTTTTATTTAGTTAAAATATTACTTAAAGTATTCTTTGCTATTCTTTTCAGCGTAATATGTACTCGTACTCAGAACATACTTTAGCTTTTAAAAATTTTTATTGACATAAGTACTACATGAGTATGTACTTGGGTTCAATTTTACAAACTACGAAGTTAACATGAGTGATGGTTCTCAGTAATCAACCGACTTACATTTTACAAAACTTCTACTCATATGGCCAGGGGTGTTGATAACGATTGAAGATAGTACCTCAAGACAAAACAACTATCTACAAACACTGAGGTAATGATCTAATAACATACTGCCTTTAAATGAGTCCTCTAAATGTTCATACCTCAAAATATATAAACTGAAACAAATATATATACTGAAACAGTATATTGGTTCAGTATTATTTTTGAACTTTTTGGAATGGTGCTGTGTGACAGTCCGGGCGTGCAGATGTATGTTTGAAATCCTTCAATTCCTATGATCGGTTCGTGAGGAGGATTTCGATTATTAGATGTAGGTATATTAGATATTTAGTATTATTATGTGTATAGTTAGGTCTAGTAGATGTTCAAGGGTTGGTAGTAAACAATTATAATAAGTATTTATACAAGTTAAAGGGGATGGCCATATAAATAAAGGTAAGATGGACAGGGTAAGTTAAGGAAGACTAAAAAGAAATAGTTAGGGAGGATGCTGTGCCAACGAAGGGGCTACGACATACGGGTAGAGCCTATGGTAAACAATGGGATCTCACGGTAAGAGTTGTCTGTAGTAATAAGTATTTACTACAGATGTTAAATTAGAAATGGGGTATTAACGGCAAATTTTCTATTCAGTCATTGAATTGAAATTTTATATCTTAGTAATAGTTTTTGTGTTTGACTTAAATTTTATGTAGCCTGCACATACAATATACATTAATACGTAGTTAATACTTAATACTCTAGAGGAATTGAGTTAAAGCGAGTGATGACTTATTTGATTCTTTAAATTTATTTATTCTGAAGTTCAAACAAACTTTAAAAGTTAATTGTAATTATTTAATTCTTTATAATGAAAATCTTGCATTATATATATTCAAATGAATCTCCATCTTACCATGGTATTTATCCTCAACCCGTTACGTAATGTGGCATGAAATGAAAATGTGTGAGGAGAGGATGGTGAGAAAATGTAATAAGGTACGTGAGTATGGGCAGAGTTTGGTTATCTCAAATCTGTCACTTCCTGTTACCACTAAACCAAATAAAATCAAATCCCCAGGCAGACATTTTATTGCATTTATTGTAGAGTATTTATAACTGTGTCTTTTTTATCATCAATCCAATATTTAATTTCATTATTTGAACTAATAAATGTTGTTCCAATACGTATTGGTTTCAAAACTATTTTCTTTAGTAGTAATGTTTATAATTAAAAAAAAAAACAAATATTTTTTTAAAAATAAAAATCAATGAAATGTATTTCTTACAATGAGTAATTTTTTCATTTTGCTCTAATATTTTTACTTGACTATAACTAAAGTAATCATGCAAAAATTCTATTTCAAAATTTGAATTGTTTATAACTTGTGATATCAGCTGAATCTTATTTCTGACGTTTTTTTTTATATCTGTGGGTAGGCGTTCTTGCTCATGTATGTGTGTATACAGGTGGGAGTGTGGGAGAGAGAGTATGTATCCAAACGTTTGTAGCCAAGTAACATACTGCACTGTTTGATAAATCAAATTCATATTTTACCCAAAAATGGTCCCTATAATATGGATATGATGTATTGTTTTAGGACAATATAGCAACTTGAAAAAGTCAGTTGTTCTTCAATATCTAATTTAGACTACATTTTCGTTCTCCTAAGTCATAAATAATAAAGTGTTATGATTTTAAAATTATTATTATTAAAACAAAAAGTGTATTTAACTCAGTAAAGTTTCAGATTTTTTTCAACAACCTCAGAAATCAGTTTTACGTTGAAATGAAAAAAAAAGACTTATGATTGATTCTGAAAAATTTTGGACACCATACTAACAAAAATCAAAATTAAGTTATACGTAAAACCAGCTTCATTAGATAGAATTTACTGTAAAATCTAGCCTTAAGAACTCCAAATTTAACTTGTAATAATAACAACTGTACTGGGTGAGTGGGTGGGTGTGTATCCAAAAGTTGGATACACGCTATAGTCGTGTCCAAATCCAATCCATAGCCCAGAATCTTTGATGGATCAAATTAATATTTTACACAAAAATGGGCTTCATGGTGTAGATGAACACCATTGTATATAGAAATAAGAACCATGTTATCCTGTGTAAGAGATTATTTTGTAACAGAAAATTCTTACTTTGGTTTTACAAAAGTGTTACTACTGCTGTAGTAATACTATTTATATTGTACTCATCAGTTATGTGATACACAGAAATAAGCGTGTATATTGATAAATGGATCACCTTGAGGAATGAAAACTAGAAAACATCTTACGTTTAGAAATTTGTATCAAGAACTAATAATTTTCTTTTTATTTTACAAAATAGAAATGCCTCTCTGAGGATTGAAATATTAAAGAAATTAAAATAATGAAATAAATATTGTTAGTTGAATCTAAAGTTGAGTTAAACACAATGCCACTGTAGATTATATTACATGCGGCTTACTAGTTAACACATATGATTCCCTGGAACGAATACATCGTGATTTCAATAAGAAGTTTCTACTCTGATATAACGACGTGTCAGAAATTAATAATCTAAACAGTCTGAATAATTCAATTGTTAATAGCTGACAGTATGGAAATAGCTAATAATGAGTTAGTATAGAATTTGGAAATGTTTGGAACCATACTAGATTTTGCTGTCTTGAGAATTTTGCATATTTTCACAAACACATGTCAGCAATCACAGAATTTGAACTTACAAATAGATCAACAAATAGATATCATCCAATACAGTTTAAACAGCTTATTACAACTGAACCTAAATTTATAGTTATCTAGAATCTATATAACTTCAAAGGAGAATTTAGAAATATATGTAGAAGATCTATTAAAAATTTGTCCACTTAACTCTTATAGATGAAATTTGAATTTAACATCATAAAAATAAAAGCAGACCATTATTCCAGATTACATACACATCTTTGATAAAATTGTAGCTGAATGCGAGGCAATCGCCTTACACAAGCTGATGATTTTTGTCCAGTCACACCCAAAACTGTATCAGTGAGTGATATTTCTACATGAACAGTTGTAAAGGCCAGTTAACGCTTTTCGAAAATGTTATTACTGATGTAGTTTTACCAATGACAGCATATGCATTAATGGTGTGACATACAAACATAAGCAAAGTATTGATAACTGAATCAATCTGTGCTATCTCCAGGAATGAAAGACTAATGAACATATCCCATTTAGATATTTATATTATGCGTAAATGGGATATTATATATTATGTATCCAAAAAGTTTAATATTATGTTTACTTATAGTAAAGTTGAGTGTAGGCCTCCCCAGATTTTTTCTCTTAAATTACTAACTCTAGAGTCTCGAAATTTTAGCATTATTATGGAAATTGCAAAAGTAGTAACTGAAAAAATATTCAAGTTTTCAAAACAAAAGACATTTTTTTTTCAATAAAATGTAAAAATTTCGACTAGTGTCTGACTGTGTCTTTTTGATTGTGTCTTTCCTGAAAATGTATTTTTGACGCTAAACGACTATAGTTGTGGGATTTGTTTACATTTATTTACATTCTTTACATTGACTTGGACATTTTTTGAGTAAATTGACTCAAATAAAATTGACGTTTAGAAGTATCATCAAAAAATTTGAAATGATTTAATGTGATAATTTGAAATAATAAGTAATAAATAATTTATTATTATTAACAAATAATAATAAATAATTTAATGACTTAATGTGACATGCAAGATGAATAACATTCTTACATGTATAGAAATCAACGCTTATCAGACATATAGTTTCCGAACCTTTCCATGGTATGTTGGATTTGTCTGATTTGTGTGATATACAAAAATAATTTTTGTAACTACTACTTATGTAAGTTGTAATTAACATCATACGAATAATGCCCTCTGTCTAGAAGTTGCTGTAACCTTTGATCGCATTCAATCTGAAAGTAGGGCATTCACCTTTGAAATTGAAAAGATTTTTGCAAACTATGCCAACAACCAACAGAGGTGAAAGGTAGCTCTTGAAGATAAATTTTGACGTTAAATAAAGTAATTAAAATGGCTTGAAATTTGCTCTAAATTACTAAATATTTATAGCTACAATAAAACAAATGAAATCATTAAATTTATTATCTATAAGTCAAAAATACTTTACCAGAATGCATATTCTACTTCATAACGATAGTAAAATAAATATTAAACAAAATATCGATTGTTTGTCAAGAAGTTTTGATGTAAAGTTGTGTGTAGGCCACTCCAAACTTTTCTCTGTATGAAAGGTAGAGAAATAGAAGTATTGCATTGCTGTCAAAATTTCAAAATTCAGTTTTCAACAGAGATAAATGTTTCAGAGTCAACTGAGTTCAATAAAATAAGTTGAGTAAATTAGACCTTCTGTGGGTGTGTGTGAATATATGAGCACGATATTCCGAAACTGTTCTCTCATGGCTGTAAATTAACATTTAGAGGATTTTAGTTTCCATTGATAAATTAAACAATATATAAACTTCTGCATTAATATTAAAATAGATCGAAATTTATTAAACTAAGAAAAAGAGAACAACAGAGAACGAACATTTCTTTGGAAATAATAAGTACCAAAAGCACAATATCACTACAGTGATAAAACTAGCATTACCCTAATACCATTTATAAACAAGTCATGTGGCATCTCACACTAAACATATTTTTCAAGACTTTCCAGCTGATGATGGATGATAGTCTTACAAAAAGAGAGAATCCTTGCTGTGTTTAAAAACAAAATTGTTTTTGATAAGTAGAGTCTCATTCACATGAACTACATATTTTATAGTTTACGACAATATGGGTACTAATTACAAACAAGTTCTTCGTGATTCATGAAACTTAAAATGTCATATTAAGTATGTCATACTATGAATATTTCTTGAACTTAAAATATTGGAAGAGTAACCATGAACTAAAAATGGAAATTAAAAATAGGAACTATGAAGTTCAATAAGCAGTAACATTTCTGATTGTTCTACTCGTAGAACAATTATATTAATTTTGCTATAACTGATAAAATGGATAAAACAGGTTAAAATTAAGTGCTTAAATTGATTATCTGTGGGTTTGATATTAATACAATATACAGTTTGATAAATGATAGCTACACGATAGCTACATTAAAGTCGAAAATAAATTGATCACCACCTTATATGATGATATGTTTACTTACAATAGAGCTGAGCAGGCTTCTCAAAATTTGTTTTTAGTGTAAAATAAAATTATAAAATAGTCCTTAATCAAATTTACTATTATTTTTTTTATTCATGATATTTTGAAAAGTATTTTACAATAATTATTATTGTTCCTGCCTTGGTTAGTATCAATTTTGTTTGTAAATGGAAACAACTGAATGTTATGTAGTTGTTTACATTTCAGTGAACTCCTCTTGAATGATACTTAAATTATGAATTGTATTAAAAGACAGAGAAATGCTGGACATATTTTTCTTTTGTTAACATACAATACATTATTTGTTAGAATTCAAAAACAAGTTACATAACAGGTGTACGACTATGTTACTTGAAGAAAATTGACCGCCTTTTTTGTTGCATATCACATGAAGTGCTATGATAAACTGATGATATGTACATGTAAATGAGCTTCTACACTCTGCAGGCAGAGAGAAGTGAAGAAGAGGGACAGATAATCTCAAAGATTAACCAAAGTTTCCAAAGAGAAACAGGCGAGAAGCGACTGAGACAAGAAGAAATCGAGAAGAACATAGCGAATCTTATCGGCAGTACAACAGGGGGTAAAAACAAATAAAAATTTAAAATGTGAACGACGGGATCAGGTTAGCTCAGTGGTTAACGTACTCGCCTCTGAACTAATAGCTGGGGTTCGACTCCCACCTGGACTTCGATTTATTCACGCAAAAGGTGAATAAATCTGGACACGTCGTCCCTCGGAGAAGGACGTTAAATCGTCAGTCCCGAGCCTTCACGATGTCAGGTACTCGTTAAACATACCTACTCTAAACCCACTTGAGTTAGGAAAAATTTGGGACTCCTACTGTAGAATCAATCTTCATTGTGTGGTATCACAAAGAGCCAATGGTCGGCCTTGTGGGACTGGAACTGCTACCTAATCTGACCTAAAATACGAACAAAGACCTACGAGTGAGCACAGACCTGATTAAAAGATAAATTTATTCTTAAAAATGAAGGGGAAAAGTGATTAAGGAAGAACATGTATGAACACTAGTGTTGGATATTTAAAAAAAAAATAATCGAAAACATGGAAAGACAATAAACAACGTACTGAGTGTAATCAGTACGAGACAAACTAATCTCAATAATTGAACTTAGTTTAGGTTTAGTGATAGCAATTAGTTATAGTTACATAGTATATAATATTAACAATATCTATGTTGTACAGTAATTAGTTACCAATAACTCTGCTCATTACTACCTCGTGTCTTCTGATAAGCTGTCAGCATTCATATCTCCTAATCTCCTTTGATATCTTAGTGTTTGGCTTTGCTTATTAATTATTTCCTCTTTTTTTGCTTATGTTTTGTATTTGTTATTGAAACAAATTCTCTGTTGGCTATCGTACTGTGCCTGCAGTTGAGTTTTTATCTTGTCTAGAGTCTTGTACGATATCACTGGCATTAAGTTGTTAATCGGAAGTAATGTTCTGGTCTTGGTGGTAAAACATTCGGCAAGTGCTGCTCATATTACTTAAAAAAACATGATAAGGCAATCATTGAAATTTTGATTATAAATTCGACTATATAGTAGAATTTCAACCAATACAGATTAAAACACATCATTAGGGAAATAAAGGTTCAAAGGAAATTCGCAGCATGGATCTTGAATCATGGCAATAGTACATCATCAGCTGAAAAGGTAAAGACCTAACTCTTGCATTTGATAATATAGAAATGTCTCAAAGTTTATGTGTCAATAGTTTAATGGTAGATAGTATATTGAGCAATGCTTTTGAAAAATGAAGAATAAAAGAGTAATTATTTCATGAAAAACTTGAATTGCTTTGTGATCAATGAAGAAGTTTTAACAACATTTTTTGGTGACTGTCGCACGTTTTATAGCACAGCTAAAGTTTTGACAAAAGGTTTGCTAATCCTTTTGAGCCTTAGTGCTATCCTAAGTACTTTAAACCATCAGGAGTGCCTCTCCATAAACTGAATTAAAAACTGGTTCAATAATAATGGTGATTTGTAACAATTTATTTCATAATAGTCTATGCAATGGTACAAGAAAGGAAGTTATGACCGAGAGAGTAGGGCTCTAGAGATCCTAAACTGCCATTCATCTTAGAGAGAATGCATTTTCCTGCACGTTTATTATTCACCACGACCACAAACAAGTTACAAGAGAGATATTTGTGAAGATGGGATGTTACTATCGCCGCCATTGTTTTGTCATGGTCAATTGTATGAATCCTTTTGAACAGCTCCTTAATTATCAGATGTAAAAGTTAATATCATCGACACAGACAGAAGAGGAATGGAGAAGAACAGATTTTATTTTTATTGTTTAAGCCGATCCTCTAGCGGTTGATAACGTCAGCCGTTTACCGGCTTTTTATTTTGATCGGTGATTCCTACAGGTTCTACATTGGGAGTCCTAAATTTTGCCTAACTCAAGTGTATTTCGAGTAGGGATCGTAAAGGCTTGCGACCGACAGCTTAGCTAACGTCCTCTCCGAGGGACGACGCACTCAGATTTATTCAAATCCCGCGTGAATTAATCGAGAGCCAGGTAGGGATCGAACCCCGGACTACCAGCCCAGAGGTAAGTACGTTAACCACTAAGCTAACCTGGTCCCTAAAGGACAAATTACTTGTCAGGAACATTGTTCACAGAGGAGTACTGACTACTGAGAAGTACCGAGCGATATTTTACACAATGCCAACATGCTTATGAATACAGGAATAATAGATCGTTTGTAAATCATAATGGTAATACAACTAAGATTGCAAATAATTACAGCTATTATTCTATATTTCCTTCTTTATGTAGTAATGAATCGTCATTACTTTGCTATGACAGTACATACTAAATTACCTTACTATTTCAGTGATACAGTAAAAAATTTTTGGACCTTGCTAGTATCTTTAACACAAATGGAAACAAATGTGACAAGTGAATGTGGCAAAATGCATGTGGCATTTTTCACTTAAATATTGGTCATTTGAGTCTTCTACCGGTTATTTTTATGAACTATTATGGATCAAACTTAAAACCCTGTGGAATATGTAGTGGAGCAAAAAAAATATCCGAATTAAGTAAGTAGAGTGCCATTATGGTAACTTTCCCACAATTTAATTTTACCCAAATTATAAAATTTTTCTTCTAACAAAAAACCTTTTATCTCTCAAATTATAATACATTCCATCAAACTTGTAATAATTTTTAGTAAACATTTTTTAGTAGTGTAATAAATTTTAATACACAATCACCACCGATATATTGACGTAGAGACCTGATAGTGTAAATATAAAAAATGAGTCCTAGCAACCTCAGGACATGAAAGCTCCTCTTATTACTACATAATACTTCTGTTTAAGAAAAACAATGACTGGGTTTTTTATTTCACTATAAGTAATGTATGGTATTAATCAAAAATACGGACTAGAAATCTTGACAGAATTACATGTTTTGATGTCCTTTGACGATTTCTAGATGATATCTGTGTGTGGGTGTCTGTGCGTGTTTTTGTGTGAGCGTGTTTGTGTATGCGTGAGTGTGAGAGTGGGTGTGTATCTAAAAGTTTGTAGTTACGCTAAATCAAACACCATTTGATGAATCAAATTATTGTAGTTGTACCTTATTGTTTTCAGGCAATATTCTATCATGCCAAGTTATTCTCTTGGCTAAAATATATTTTTAAAAAACCTTTTTTGCTCCTAGACAAACTACTTTCTCTAGTGTGTGTTAAAATTTTAGAACTTTTGTGAAATTGACAACAAAATTTTTGGAAAATTTTGTCAAACAATCAACCTAAAATTGACAAGATACAAAATAAGTGTCAATAAGCTTTAATTACCTCAAAGGTAATGAACCTACATAAACTGAAAACTCAAAAACGCAACTTTAAATAATGGATAACCTGCTGTACTTGTTAGTTTGGTCAATATTGGTTCAGAAATTGTTTAAGAAACCGAGTGATATGAAAATGTAATTAAATGAATTAACTGTAATTAACAAAAATTTTTGGATATTTTAATAAGGTAATATGATATACAAGACGAATTAAAACATATACTTTCAGATATTTTAAATAGACATATGTTTCCTACAGCGATGGATGGTTGCCCATGGAATGAGCAGTTACCAATCTGCAAGCTATAACCTTTTGTGAATATTAAATCACATAGCGCTTAGAGTGTTTAAGAACCCCATTGTTTTTGTGTATTATTAATCTATCCTAAAAATACTTTTCCTTTCTTTCTTTTTACAAAACGGGTACTAATTTTAAGCTGCCTCTCAGGTGGTTCAACAAACTTAAAGTTTCTTATTGAGTATTGTCTTAGTGCAAATATTTCATGACTTTAAAATATTAAAACAGTTTTATTACACTAAAAAGAACATCTGTTAAGTTTTGTCAACGGTAGTGTGTAACTTTTTTAGCAAATAAGCATCTTCAAAAGGGTCAACATACCTATCACAATTACAAATTAACAATAGGAGCCTCAACAAAATATGAAGGTTCTTAAGTTTTGTGGAACTCACTTTAAATATTTCTTAGATATAGAAAGAGCTTTTGATTGCACGTATTTTAATCCCATTAAATCATCTATATAAAGAAAAGAAAAGTTTTGTCTGCACATTAATTAGAACTGACTCATTTCAAGTTACCTTTACGTTTCATACATTAGAGAAACCGAATCTACAATTAGAAAAATTTCTCTCTGTCGGTTTGTCAGTTGGTCAGTTTATCAGTTTGTCCGCAAAATGTTGTCACAATTAAACTCAGCCACCATCAGACATAGTGAGCTGAAACTTTGACAGTAACTTTGTGTATGTTTAACTTAAAATCTAAATGTTCAATGGAAATTCAACGTACAAGCGATGTTATGACCTTTTAAGCACAAACGTTTGTTACATGTAAACTCAGCCACCATAAGACATAGCAAGCTGAAACTTTAAAAGTAGGTTTGTGTATGTGCAACTTAAAATCTAATCTTTAAATGAATTAAAAATTCAACGTATAAGGGAAGTTATGGACTTTTAAGCTATATTTGGCTAACTTCACAGACATGTTTATTTTGAAAATATACAGGTATAGCAAGTAGGTATTGTTAGTTGAGTTCAATTTCATTTGCATTTAAGCTCCCAGCAAGAGATAATTGACAAGGTGTTTCCCGAAGTTCAAAATCTGCCATGTATTCAGAATAACTGGCTTTGTTAACGAGAAATTCTCACCTCTACAAATGAGCAGGTAGGAAAAATCAATAACACAAGTTCTTGCACTATATCAAGCTGAGAAAAGAACTACAAATCAGTAAAGAAAGTGCTTAGTGATGAGGAATCAGTCCATTATCCAATTGAATTTCTTCACTCAGTGACTGCTCCTATACTGCCTGCTCATGATTCAAAACTTAAAGTAGGGGCTTAAATAAAACCAATCATGCTGTTACGAAACTTGAGTGTCCCAAAAATGTGTAACTGGACAAGACTCCGAATTCGTGCTTTACACAGATACGTTATAGATGCTAATATCATGACTGAGTGTGGTACTGGAGAGTCAGTGTTTATACCACGCAAACCATTGATACCTAGCAACTGTCCATTTCAATTCAAAGGGTTGCAATTTCTTGTCAGCATCTGTTTTGCAATGACGGTAAATAAGTCGCAAAGCAAAAGTTGGTTTAGGGCAGGAATTTAATATAGTTTTTCCTATTCTATAATTTTTTTAATAATATTGTGAAATACCACTGATTCTCTCTGAACTTTTGTAAAATACCCTTCAAACTGGGCACGCCTGCTAGTCACTAATATATTGATGTTTTAATTAAGAAATTATTGAATGTAATGTAATAAGAAAACAACTGATCTAATTACAACTAGTCTAATCTAAGAATAATTAGTGCAAATATAGGATATTTACAAATTAAAAATAAAAATCAACAGATCTGGGCATTACTGGGCAACATAAAAATGCATTACTCTGGGCTGCTTCTTGGATACAGAAGGAATAAATTTTTCACGACTACAAATCCATTGATTCAGTACTAATATATAAATGAATTAATCCTGAAGCTATAGAATGTATTACCATAATCTAAAACAAGGATAATCAGTGTAAGCGTGGGATCTATCATACCTGAGATTGTGATCACTGTCCTCAGGAAAGTGTTTCTTGTGGTGATTAGTTGTTTGATGACCTACAGGATACTTTAAATAATCGTGGTTCTTGTTATTATGAAAGTTAGAATACTCGACAGTATTGGCTTTGAGATTATGCAGCATGCACCTCAAGGATTAAATTTTTTATCCACCTTTATCAATTGTTGAAAGATGTATAAAGGAAAAAAGCACGGATATTCATCCAGCTAAAACAGTCATTCTACATTTCTCAAGAAGAAAGAAAGTAGGTATCAGTAACATTTTCATTACCTATGTCACTTGATACTATTTATATGTGAAAATATTCTGAGAGTTTCTTTAGTTCAAAAACTAAACTGAAACTAGCAAAGCCATGTAGGAGGTACGTTGGGTAAGACCACTGACGAACTCTTCTGCTGTTGGAAGTTTTTTTCTAGAACGTGGAATCTTAATCCTAAATCTCGATTTTGAATCTACAAAATTTGTATTACTGATACATACCACATATTCTGCCATATAGTTCTGAGTTATCTATAATGTAATGAAAAAGGTACCCTCAAATTGGATTAAATGAACTATGAAAACAAGGATAACTAGGACTAATTGCACTAGAGATGATCTATCTTACCATTATCATTGTATAATTATTAATCATTGTTCATTTAGATATTTATATAAACGAACATCAATTTACAGTCCATTGAGACTGCTAAAAAATGGAGATGTCTCTATGAGAGTTAAAATGTTAACAAATTTTATAGAACGAAATATTAATAATTTGGCTATAAGTTATCAAATATAATCCTTCTCATAGATTATTTTACAGGATATGTCAAATTGGTCACAAATACTCACTTGGTTTGGAAGCCTCCTGATTTTATGAAAGGGATTCTCGTCCGTATACTGTCCGATCAAAAAGTAGTAATAATAAAAGCAGTGGAAATAAGTAACTCTCATATGGTTACTTGATGCAAGCATATACAAAAGAATAAGATAGTAGGCAGAATAGAAAAGTTTAGCACCAAACAAACTTTCTGTGATCTAGACCACATTAGTGCAACTTCACTGTCTTCTCAAGGATGGAATTGCAAAATAGATGAAGAAGGAATTGTTTAGAACACTGCGTCTAAATTTGCTTAAAAGCTTATTTGAACTAAATATAAATTTATATAGCAATTAATAATTCTTTAAAGAGAGGATATAAACTCAATGTAAAATACCCTTCCGCTCATTTTCCTCTTAAATAAAACTTGTTCATGCTGTAATTAACATCATACTAAGAATGTACACTATACGTGGAAGAGGCAGAATTTGGGAGATTATATGTTTTTTTGTAATTATACCAGAACCAAACTGAAGTGAGAGCTACTTCTCTAAGGACAACTACGAAGTTCTATGAAGAACTAAAATCTGTCGTGTAATTTAGAAACGACAAAGGGATGCACAATACGACAGATATGGCTGCGATGCACATAATTCCAATTAGATTTAGTTCCCTAGATAAATAATAAAAATAATAACATATCAGTCTGTTTTACATGCTTGATATTAAGTTTGTAGTACTGGTAAAAAAGATATTATTATGAATCATTAATGATTATTTACTTGTTCATATTACCTCTTCACGATAAGCACATTAAAATAAAACTATAACTTAGTTGATTGTCAACGAGTTTGATATTATATTTACTTACAGTAAATTGAGTTTGTTTTTACTTTTCTATTAGTAATAAGTAAAGTATAGTAATCATGAAAAAATGTGATATGAAAATTTTGGTGAATTTACATGTTTTCAAGTCCCCTAAATCCTTTTAAGACGGTTTTTTGATGATTTGTGTGTGTGTGTGTGTGTGTGTGTGTGTGTGTCCCAAAGTTTGTGATCACGCTAAAGGTCATATCATTTGTAAACTTTTTAAACCATACATATAAATCAACATACGTACTTTATTAGGAACTTTGAATTTGTGTGATTATGAAATATTTTGAATGAAAAACTTCTTGATGATCAAATTATTAGGTTGTTCGTTTTGATTTGGTTAGAATTCTAACACATAAATTACGAATAAATTTGAAAAACTTTCGTTTGGTTGAAATAATTTTAACTGTTTGAACAAAATTTGTGCGATAATTTTTCTTTTTGGGTAATTCTTTGATATAGGATTAAATGAAATGAATATTGAATAAGAATAAAATTCTGAGAAATATATTGAACCGATATAATACGTAATTGCTACTGACTTTATATATGATTAAAATATGATGCATATGAATACATTCTATGATTTTGACATCAAGGCTCATTAAATAATGAGATATATGAAATAATACTGAATCTACTTTAATCAATAAAAGATGTGTTTGATTGTTCATTATTATTATTGATAAGATGTATAGATCTGATGATATTTTTCAAGAGCAGGTAGTTGGACCAGGGTCGTGCCGTCGATGGACCTTAGAGGATTTACCATCAGCTTTGTAATGCCCCCTCCTTCCCTTTCGTTTTTTCTGACAGTCTGGTTTAGTTATTTATCAAAAAGCTTCCATGGAAATCCTACGACATTATATATTTCCATTTCTATTTTGCTGGTTCCTCTGATTTAAGAAGATTGTTTGTATATTGCTATTTCAATTGGAAATATATCTATATACTCGAAAAACAAAAGTATTTTTTGCAAGCACTGTTTTTTAAACTTACTGTAAAAGCTTACTGACACATAAAATACCACACACTGTAAGTTTGTTGAAAATTGAAATTATTACAATAAAACTAATGTTAACATGTTTTGGCTACATATGGAACAAAGAATTTATGTTCAAATCAAATAGAATATATCGAATTGCTTATAAGAAGGTGGTATATGATATTTACTTAATATAGTTTTATTTCTACTGGCTTGAGGTTGTAATCAGGTTGGTATACTGTTAGGAAAGAAAATCAATTAACCTCTGAATTTGTATAATGAGATTTTATACAATGTTTGATTATAATTGCTCACCGTTAGTTTCAATTGTAATAAAAATATTCATTGTTAATTTTAAATGTTAGTTTTAACAAGTTTGGGTATTTAGAATAACCCGATAGTATTGTTGTATAGCAAATTATTGAAAACTCATTCATCACAAACAACTTTGTCTTAACAACCAAACCACATATTTACTTTGAATTCTCAAAATCGAAAATTTCCATGAAAGGTAGTTAATGTTAGGTGATTTATAATATATACCTTAAGAAAAACGATATATTTAGATAATTTAATTTTGTTGTTTCATTATATAGCAGGATATCAAGGTCTAAATCATAGTAAATTTTTGTTAATACACATACACACACACACACACACACACACACACACACACACACACACATATATATATATATATATATATATTTGTTGCGATGTTGACCAATGGGAGTAGAGTTACAGGTCCATGCGTAAGGTCCCAGTTGCCCGCTGCTCAGCAAAAAGCCTTTGCGTTCTGCCAATAGGTATAGAGGTTGCACAGTCCCTCTGTGTTAAATGATGTTTGGCAGAAAACATTAGCCTCACTTTACAGTGAACTCCTGTTCCCTTTCTATTTTTGATTTTTGTGGTGGTTGGGTGTTGCTGTTGTTTACTATTTTCTGTTACGGATATTGCTAGATTTTTAATTGATACTCTCGGTTGTTTACTGCGAAAAGCCGCCTTCATCTTCATGCCAACAGGGGTAGAGGTTGCACAGTCCCTCTTGGTTATTAAGAGATGTTGACACTGGATTCCAACTTCTTCTCGTAGAAACATCTTCAAGTTGTAGGTTTTGTTTACTTTCCTCTTCGGTTTCTTATGTTCATGTTTTTCCTTCAGTTGAATGTTATTGCTGCTATTGATGGGTGGCTTGTAGGTGATGAAAAGTTCTGCACTGCTGACCTGGTGGTGGTATTTGCGACATGTTTCAACCATTCTCTGGTTATCTTCAGGCAAGGAAATGGCCCAGACGTTGGTCCTTATATACAGTTTTCTATGAGTTGTCCGGGGAAAGGAATATGATTTGTTGCGATGTTGACCAATGGGAGTAGAGTTACAGGTCCCATATAAATATATATATATATATATAATGGGAAAACAAGCGGTCTTCGTCAGAGTCAAAAACCCAACTCATGGTTGGGTTTTTGACTCTGACGAAGACCGCTTGTTACGGTTGAAAGATCTTAGGCTTGTTTTCCCATTTCTTATTGTGGTTTGATCATTGATTGTTATTTCACGTGTTTATGTGAAATCTTTATATATATATACATATTGGTAAATTTTGGTAGCAGTCCTTCCTGTAAACACACATTGTTAAAAATATGACCATAGTTTGCTGAAACTTGCTCCTTAATAAGTTTCTCAAGTTTTCTGAATAGAGTTCTTGTTACTATATCAACAGGATATAATATGGTATGCTTCCGATAGTCCTATCCGATAGACTATCGGAAGCATATTATGTACTGTTGATATAGTAACAAGAACTCTATTCAGAAAACTTGAGAAACTTATTAAGAAGCATGGTTCAGCAAAATATGGTCATATTTTTAACAATATATATATATATATATATAAACTATATACGTAAAGAAAACACACAAATGAAACAAAAAGTTACTACTATATTTCGATGGCCTTGTCATCAGTTAGATACAAGTAAATCGATCCGAGGATTGACTAGTACATATATATGTATACTATATACACTACTATAACAAGATTTCACAATTTTTTAATTTGTAGTATGTAATCGTGTAACGCATTTACGTGCTTAGTTTTTTCGCCTTTTGGTGTATTTCATTTTTTAATTGCTCTAAAAGTTCATGAATATTTCTTATATTGCATTCCTGTGAAAAATGTTTTAAATAAAACTAATGCGTTTAGAAAATAGTTTAGATTTATGCATGATAAGCTGAACTATTACTGATAAATTGGAATTCTCTTTTACTGTTTAAAGTAATAAAGGTCGACGCGTTTATCAGTTAACACATATTCATTTTTTTATTAAATAGTATACTACATTTGGATGACACCCTTTTCTTAAAAAAAGTTTTCAATTTTTCAATATCACTCTCGTTATATTGCCCATACATTGTAACACAATTTCTAGAGTCGAATTTACCAGTTATCAACGTGGTTTCAATAAAACTAGGTTTAATTTCCAATACCACTAATGTACTGGTATTAAGAGAGAAGTGTTCAGTGTTCTTAATCCTGGTTGATTTGTCCGCGGGTTGATTGACTTCGTGAGAAAGTATTTGTTGCTCTAGTGCAGGATTAAAATAATTTTAAAAGGTTTCTATTAATATCCGATTGAATATTGATGTATGATTTTAGTTTTGTTTTTCAAGAAAAACAATCAAAAATTAAACCAACCAGGTTAAATAACAGAAAATGTTTTCGCTTTATATTTGTAACTTAGTTATTAATTGGAATCTCAATTTATATAGGTCTAACTAAGCAGCAATATCATTAAAAACTATAGTAAATTTTGAGAATGTGCACTTTCCTTGTAATGACCTTTCGACAAGTTACAGGCATAGTGATAAGGACATAATAGTAACTACATTTAAACAAAATTAATGTATTATTTTAAAATTCAAGTTTTGACTTTTGAGGTCTACTTTAGGTGTTAGAAAACAACAAATTTAACAACTTAGACTTGAAATAATAAACTTATCAATCTAGAACCAATATCCCTTGAACCTAGCATTACAGACGTATCATTTATTTGTACATTAATTAAACAATTAAACAATTTCCTTGATTTACAATGCTTTAGGGGATTGTTAGTAGCGATTAGGACGGTTGTTCTGTCTACAGTATTCCCGTGTTAATCAAATCTCATGCCCTGTTTCACATACATTTTGGTGCTCTACCACAGAAGTTCGTAATAAATAGGTTTCCTTATTCTTGCAGTAATCATCAATCTGAAGCCTTATCTTCCTTCATAGTCTTGATCTGACGCTCTATAATATCCTGAGAGCCTACCACACTTTCTGTTTTTGGGTAGTCATATAAGGTCAGTGAAAAAGGGTCAAGAAAGTTATCTTTCCAGCCACAGTATCCTCTCAAAATACTGCAGGTCTAATTTTTAGCCATTTATTAGTTTTTTCTATAAGATGGTAAATTTTATTTTTTTCATATATATATATATATATATATATGGTTGAATATAGCATATGGTCGAAAGCTCGTAAAATATTGAAGATGTCTCTAGGACAAATGCTATGGCAACTGCAGCCAGAAGAAAGAAAAGTCGCCCGAAGGATCGAGGCCACCAGCGCAAAGTTAGTGAGTGCAGAAGCTGCTGCAAATTTTAACCGCATATGTTTGAGAGAAGACCTGTTGCCAACGTATTCTAATATATATATATATATATATATATATATATATATATTGGTATACTTTGGGAGCAGACCTTCTTTTAAACATAGAGATGGAAAGGTAGCATTCGAAACCTTGAAAAGGTATGTAGGAAACATACTAAACTTAATGTTGGCAAGATCTTTAATGAGGTATATATATATATATATATATATATATATATATATATATATATAACTAAAATTTATCGGGACTCGGTCAGTTCTTCAGGTTCAAATTAAACTCTCATTGCCAACGTTTCGGTTTTTATTTAAAACTTTTTTCATAGTCAGAAGTATACATTTTGAAACAGAAAAACTAAGTATAACATTACAAATTATTTTACAAAGAAAAAGAGTCTGTGGATTTTAACAACAACTGTAGTCTGAATGAACACGTGACACTGTCACGAATAAGTGTCACGTGTTCATTCAGACTACAGTTATTGTTAAAATCCACAGACTCTTTTTCTTTGTTAAATAATTTTTAATGTAATACTTAGTTTTTCTGTTTCAAAATTTATACTTCTGACTATGAAAAAGGTTTTAAATAAAAACCGAAACGTTGGGAATGAGAGTTTAATTTGAACCTGAAGAACTGACCGAGTCCCAATAAATTTTAGTTTTGTTTCTATTCCACGGTCGATAATTTTATCATTTATATATATATCAAATTATAACTAGAAAACACAAAAAAAAAGAGACTAACACGTACTATTATCAATCATTTCGGCTTTCTTGCCGTTTTCAGGAGAGGAGAAAAAGAAAAAGAAGAGGAAATACAGAGCTGGAGACGTGAAAGCGTCCACCGACCGATACAAAGTCAGTGTTTATGTATATATATAAAATAAGATTTCACATAAACACGTGAAATAGCAATAAATAATCAAACCGCTTATTTTCGTTGGACTTAGTCTTTTTATCAAATTTTATATTGTGGTTTGATTATATATATATATATATATATATATATATATATATATATATATATTGGAGGAGCTTTTTTTTTTGATATATTTTGTTGAATTAATCATATGTACAAAATGCGACAAGGCGAAAATTAAATTGATAAACCTATCAATTTGGTATTATATTAAACTAAATATATATTTATATATGAATGATAGTAACATTCTTAAAAGTAGAATCTTTAATTATTGACTATACATATCTGAAGAATGTATCATTTAAAAATATATGATAAACTTTGAAGGTAAATATAAATCTTCACTAATTTAAATTTTGATGTTTATAAAAAAGTTGTTATGAGGACCTTGTCGATTCGAAGAACACACTGTTGAGATAGGGACTTATCTTTTTACTAAATAAAACAGTGTTGGTGTGATTGCTTCATCAGAGTAACAAAAGAGCCAACAACTAAGAGCCATGAAT
The DNA here is from genome assembly GCA_026182355.1 of Hermatobates lingyangjiaoensis. Lineage (NCBI taxonomy): Eukaryota > Metazoa > Arthropoda > Insecta > Hemiptera > Hermatobatidae > Hermatobates > Hermatobates lingyangjiaoensis. Next base: position 4,438,300 of record JAPFBL010000044.1, read on the forward strand.
AATCAGTATTCAGAATGGAGTGCTATACAGTTAGGCGTTCCTTTCAACACCGGGAGAGGAGGGCCAACCTTTTAGTCGGCCCATTGAAATGTATGCCCCTCCTGTAATACTACCTTAAAATTTCCACGCTATTTTACATGTAGAATTGAGCACCTATCAATTTTAAATGCTTTCTTCTCATTTCAATCTTCAATTTTATTTAAATTTTTTATTCCTTTTGACTTTACTATAAGTAAACTAAAGTCATCATGAAAAAATTCGATCTTGAGATTTTGACAGATTTACATGTTTTAAAATCCACAACGTTATTTTTTGACGTTTTGTCGATGATGTTCGTGTGTGTGTGTGTGTGTGTGTGTGTGTGTGTGTGTGTGAGTGTTTGTTATTTGGGTAGGAGAGAGGATGGGTGGGTGTGCATCCAAAAATTTGAGGAGACACTGCAGTTCACAAAGTTTGCTGGATCAAAAACATATTTTATTCTATAATGTGCTTCAGAGTGTAAATATGCCCTATTGCTTTGAGGGCAATATTACATGATAGAAAAGTTATTTTTTTGGCCAAAATGTATGTTTATATTAAATTTTTTTCTCTGTTGGATATACAATTTTGGCATGATCATTAAAGTGACAGATCTAATAAGTGAAAAAACCCTTAAGTCCTTAAAAGAATACAAAGGTTTTTTTTGTAAAATGTAAAACTTGTAAAATGTAAAAATGTAAATTTGTAACCCTGTGAGCAAGATACAAACCATACAATTTGACATATCAAAATGAAATTATACCTATAAATACATCGGATGTTTTCAAAGTTCTGGGAATTTAGCTATAACTTCTATTATTTTGTTAATTTTTGTCAGTATTACAATGTAGTTATTCAACATAATCCCCATTTAACTGAATATATTTATCCTAACGGTGAAACAAATTTTCATGCCGTCCTCAAAGTACTTTTTCAGTGACTCCTCAATCCATCTATTTGTGGCACGTATTAAGACAGTTAAACTTTAAAATTGAACACCCAATAAACGCTTTTTCAAATCTGAGGACAGTTGATAATTACTGGGTGCAAGATCAGGAGAATGAGGTGGGTGCAGAAGCAATTCCAGAAGTATGTATATCGTTGAAAACATACTTCGTTTTTCTTATGGTGTGTGGTCTTGTATTATCCTGTTGCAATAACGGGCGCTTATGCACTTTCCAGGCCGATTTTTGAAAAGTACCTGTTGCAGGTGTCCAGATAATAAATTAAAATAATATTCTGCGTTAATCTTAGTACATTTTCCTAGATAGTTCAAAACAATAATTCCTTCGAAATCCTAGAATAGACTAAGCATTATTTTCCCAACATGGAATTGCTCGCGCGTTAAGTGGAGGCCCTTCTTTAGGCTTGCGCCATTCTTTGCATTGACTTTTGTTCTCAGTATTGAAATAAGGAATTTAAGTCTTGTCGGTGGTAATTATTCATTAATATTAGAATTAGAAAAAACCGTCATACCTCGTAAGTTGATATCGGAGATGTTGGAGCGCTTTCGGATCTTGTTCATCTTCTTTCGCAACAAGAGGTATGGCGGTTTTTTCTAATTCTAATATTAATCTTACTAATCTCAGTGGTAATAAAAATATGCATGTAATTATTCATTGCCGAAACTTATCATCGTAACGGGCTAACAGCTCTTGAAGTTGACGACAAGTATCAAACCTATTGGGTTTCTGTTCTGGTCCTAACATCTTTAGCACCCAGACGGCCGAAACCTTGCTAATTTAGTCGTGAAATAATTTGGTCAAATCACGAAATCTGCACTTAAGTTTTACTAAAGTGTTATTACTGCTGAGGTAAAACAAATGATATCATATGTATCAGTTGTGTGATACAATACCCAATCGTGTACAGGGACACAGAATCATTAATCACTATTTGTACTACCTCAAAGAGTGTAAGACTAATAAACATCTCACACTTAGACATTTATATTATAAAAAGGAAAGGACCTCAATGGGAGATCATATATCAACAAAAATGAAAAATTAAAAAAATAAAACATTAATAGTTTTACCAATATTTTGGTTAGTTATAATGGTCTGCGTAGATTATTTTACAGGGGCATACAAGTGAACACTAATGATCACCCTTAATGAATGTTTTCTGATTTCAAAAAAAAAAAAAGAGTAATTATACGGACTAGTATAAAAATGATATACTAACTAGAGCTGAAGTCATTATTAATAACTGATATATTCTTTATTAATAAATAAATATAGAAAACAGTGTAAATAATTTGATTTTCATATGAGTATCTGGAAACAAGGGAATACCTGAGAATGAGTAAACAATTACTAATTGTTTGAGTCTCAAAGATTTTGGTACCACACTCCTCAGCTTTCACTACATTTATTTGAACTGGCAAATAAATCAAGAAGAAGAAATAAAGCAGTTAATAGATGGCACAAAAATCGTGGTCTGGTAAAATCTAAGAACATATCTAGAACATCTGTTAGAGATTTTAACTACTTAACTATTATTAAATAAAGCTGTATTTGACAACATACAAAGAATGCAGACTCTCTGTCTAGATGAAGTAGAAACCTCTTATCATACTCGAATTTTCTCTGAGTGCGAGCCAATCAACTTAGAAAAGATAAAGATTTGTTCAACTTATACATGAAACTATAGAAGCTAGAAATACTTCTCTATGACATTAATAAAGGTTACTAAAGACTTAAAATCTGGAATTGAATTTAGTTACAACAATGGGATATATAATATGATAGGTATAACCGAGGAGCTGTGAGTCCAATAAGATAGATTCAGGCCCTCAATTAAACATATATAATATCAGGTCAGATTGGTCAAATTTGATTTTTGTTTTATCATTAATAAAATCATTATAGCCTCTTGTAAACAAATGATACTTATTGATTAATATGTATGTGCAGCCACACTAAATTAAAACAAAAATCAATTTCTTGTCAACAAAATTGAAATTATGTTTACTTCTAGTAAATTTTGAAGGGATGTCAAAGTAGTTTCGTGCTATATTGTTAATCATTAATTTTAAATTTTAAAAGGGATATTTTTATCATACTATATGTAATTGCATAATCACGCAAAAAATTGATTTAGCGATGTATTATACGGATTTCGACATTTTGAAGTCTCCTTAGCCCTTCTTCGATATTTCATTATCATGATGTTTGTGTATGTGTGTGCCGTGGTGAGGTGGACTAGGGGGTAGTGAGTGGGTTTTTGAATGGATGGCTGTGGTGTTTGTGCATCTAACAATTACTGGAAATGAAACACGTTACATCAATCGACAATCAAACTGATATTGTACCTCAAAATAGCCCTTTATGTAAATGGGCTGTATTAAATTTGGGCAATATGCCTTATTGGAAAGACAGTTTATTGCCCATTGTCAATTATGTTTATATGGACACACTTTTTTTCCTTAAATATTAACCTAACGAATTGAAGTTTATTTGATATAGAAGAGTTATTATAAATACTAAAGAATTTTTATTTAAGGAATGGTGAGTTTTGCATAAAAATGTAAAACTCTTAACTTGTGATAGAACCTTCAAGATTGTGAACACGATATTGGTCACGCCCTTTGACGTTCCATAATGAAATTGAACCCAAAAATAGCTTCTTGTGGATGTGTGCAGTTTTCTGCTGAAATTGCATCCGAAGAAATTTAGTGCAAGACAGCACATAATGTTCATATAACTAAATAAACACCACATCACTATAAATGCACACTTTTTCAGAAATGAATTAATTTTATAAAATGAATAATTTCATACCTACAATTATGATTAAAAATTATTAATTGAATAATAATTACCAAGATTGGTAATTATTATTCAATTAATAGTAAAATATGTCAGTTTTACTTCAATGAATTAAATAATCAGATATTCATAACAAGTTTAGAACACGTGAAGAAGGCTTCCACCTTTTTTTACCAGGAGAGCTGAAACAAAACATTATTTTGGTTATGACTTTACTAGTTTACAGTCTTTTCATTTTAAAAAAAAAGTTTTTAAAACTTTTTATCTTCTATCTATTTAATAAATTTGAATCGTATTTATTTTGTACATACATACTACACACGCAGCTCTCTACCTGCAGTATTCCTTATTTGACCTGTGAGTAATACTACTTCCTTGAATTAACTCCCAATTTGTTTGAACCCTTTATGTGGTACCTTTATAACAGAAATACTAATTTGTAGAAGCACTTCAATTACAACTGTTTTTTTTTTTTACAAGATGAGAGATTCAGAATGATATAGAAAAGTGAGATAGAGAAAAATATAATGATGATATATAATGTCTTAAAAAAGTCGCTTAAACCAGGGGCAACTTAAGAACAATATTTCATGAAAAACGTACTGACTTCAATCAGGACGTTAAGCAATGTGTGTCCGATAAAAGGGAGGAAATTAAAAAATCTCAAGGATACTGATGGAGTCAAACAAGCTCAAGTCCCCAGTTATTCTTCAATTACTGCAAAACCTGTAATTGATGATTGCATACTCCCTCATGAACCATCCTAAAAATTACTGATCCAACCAAAGAACAAAGTAGCATAGAAACAAAAAAAAAACTTGTGAAAGAAAATTTAAATGCTCGTAAACTTAAGATTGTCATGAGCATACTGAAGTGCTTCTCTCAGGGCAAGGCCTTATAGAAGTCCAGTAGTATACAAGATATCTAAATTCCGCGCAGGGCGGCACAAGCCAGGGTGCGGCATTTTGAGGGTGTAAAAAGCAAATAGGAAAAAATTAAAATCATAAAAAGCTAACAAAAAATCTGAAATTATATACTGAAATGAGTTTTTAAGGACGTAATTGTTTTGATGTTTTATGTATGTAATACTGTTTAAATAGATTATTCAAGTGTAATATAGCAAATTAAAAATAAATATATTGTATTTTTTCATAACTATATTTTTTAAAGTGGTTGAAAGTTTTTTGTAATTGGTTTGCGTAGCCAGTTAATTTAATTTAGTATTTTTATATGATTTGAATTATACAATTTTGTTTTGAAAAATCTTTCAAATGATGATGACTGTATATGTATACGAGTATTGTAATAAGATGAATGCCAGGGCTAATAACATCAGTCTAAAATTAGATTATTGATTGTAATTCAATGAAAATAAATACAAGAGTGTGGGTAGGGGGGGGGGGATGGGGTTCAAATCTTACCACAGCCCCTCTTTTTGTCTAATAGTTCATATCTATTATTTTCAAAAATTTGAAGCTTCCAGCTATAAAAGTTTTAAATTTAACATGAAAAGTCGGCTTTAAATTTGATTTCAGCATACAAAACTGGCTAATTAAAAAAAAAAAATATTTTTTCTCAATATACATTTACAGCAACCTTATATCAGAGTACAGAACGCAGGAAAAGATAACACTTGCTCAAAGTAAACTGAATTTTCAAGTTTTAAAAGTTTCAAGGGGAATATTTTCAAGTTTTAAATCAGAAACTTTATTTTAAATTTTCACTGTAGAAGCAGGTTAGATAAACAATGTAAGAGATCCACTGGCTATTGGAAGAAAAGCTATGTTTCCAGGTAAGCGTTTATTTCGTAATACGAAGTCTACACTTTCGATTTTCCAAAAATGTTATTTATTCTTTACATATACTAATGATACGAGTATAATAAGCATTGGTGGTGTGATATAAAAAAATAAGTATATATATTGATAAGTGGATCATTCACTATCTATACAGGAATAAAAGACTACTAAACATCTCCTATTTAGACATTTATATTATGCTTAAATGGGGCATACATACTTATATAATATACATATATAATATATAATTATATATAATATACCCAAGAAGTTTGATATTAAGTTTATTTTTAGTGAAGTTGGTTGTAGGCCACTCCAGATTTTTTTGAGATGTACGATATATAACATAATTAATATATTTTTAGCAATTCCTTCCCCAAGGTATTGTTTTTCAATGAGAGCTAGTGAAAATAAATATGTTAATGAGAGGGATGCGATAGAGTTTTTAAGAGGTTGTGTCATTTAAAGGTTGGGATGGGAGTGGCCTTTGGCACTCCATGAGAGAGGCAAATATGATAGTTATAAAGGGATATTTTTAAAATAAAAATTAATAAAAACATATCTGAGCTCTTCAGTGTTCCAGTAGCAACAATTCACATGACTTTAATGAGCATTGAAAAAGACTTTGATGCAAAACGTATTTCAAGAGTTCATTAGTATTTTAAAGTAAAAACGTTTTATGCTTATTAGTTGAAAAAACAGTAAGAGAAATAAAGTAAGTAAAAAAAAGACAATCTTAATGAGAATGATAGCTACGACTGCATTCAAGCGTTCATGTGTTTACTCATATATGCATTATTTAATAAATTTCATTATTTTTTCAATAAAAATAAAGATTAATTAATATATTGTTGGTGATTACATATCAACTTCTTTTATTATTATTTATTTTATTTTTTATTATTTGAGGGTGACTATAGCACTGCGTCTTAAAATAAAAAACTATTGTACTTCCTCTCTTCTGTACTAAAGTACCCCAGCAGATAGCTTCAACGCCTCCATGAAGCTCAGTACTTTTGCTGGTTCCAGCGGTAAAAGTTTTTCTATCGTTTGTTGAGTGTCCCGAAGCACCTGCCTCTCGGCAGTAAAGTTGCCTTACAAGTTATCAGCAGGTGCAACGGTGTTTCTTTCTCTTTGCAGAATCTGCAAAACCATCATTGATAATGTCCATTCAGGCTCCCTATGTTTCGGGAGAAAGTACTTCCTTTCTTCTTCTTCGGGATGGTCTTCTTCCGGTACTCAGGTGCACTTGTGGGAGGTTCCCACTAGTTAGCGCTTTTGGACCCTCTGTGCTTCCGGAGGATGGTCTTCGGACTTCCTTCTCCTTACAGGGGAGAATCCCTGAAGCTCTATCGGTGGTATTTTGTCCGCTCCGCGCAGAGCATCGCATACCGGAGTAAGGCTCAAGGGGATTGCCTGGTGCCCTTGAGGCTCCCTTCATAATACAGAAACCCCTGTATCATCCATCCTTCGGCATGGATCACATAACCTCTTAGATTGGGGCTGCGATAAAAGTAGAAGATTTGGGGATTAGGAAGGATGGGAAACGAAGGTGGTCAGGCCCAGCCCCTGATCACTTTCTCCTCCTCTTTCGTTTGTTCCTGCATATAGGTTAACAGGCTAGCCTTGTGAAGGCCGAAAGTCGGAGTTGAGTGTTAGAGGCTATTAGAGGCGCTTACTCACTCTATTATTACCACATCAACTTCTTTGATTGACACACTGGCGTGTAGTTACAAAACGTTCACAATTGCCTGTATTTTTAGGCAGTTTAAAGACTGGTCTATATGAAAAGCAGTTGGCCATCTCATGAAAACCGGGTACCAGTATTCTAGAATCCCTCACACTCTTCATACCTCCAGGAAGATATCGAGATGCTCTTGTAACACTTACTACTCTTTAGAGAAGATACTGCGAGACAAACGCCAAATGAGGCAAAAATGAGTGGGCCTTTCGCAGTCCGTTGTACTGATATAATTTAGTAGTATTCATGTGTCACGCTTGAGATAAGGTTCACTGAATCTTCTTGCAGATCTAGTTGCTTAAATAATTAGGTGGAAGGGCGATACATATTGTCCTAGAGCAGTGGTTCTTAACCTGTGTTCGATCGAACCCTAGGGGTTCGAAGAGTTGGTCTCAGGGGTTCGGCGGAGACTCCGCCAAGGAGGTCAACAGCAAAAGTCACACTGATTTGCACGTATGTAATTTGTTGTGATTTCATGTATTGTGTTGGTTTTGTTCTTTGAACAAGATCAATGATGCTCAAGATCAATGAACAAGATCAATTGAACAGATGCAAGGTTCATTTTTCGGAACATAAAAAAAACATACGCCTATGACTTGAATTTGAAAAAAATCATATTTTATTTTTCACTAAAGAAGGGTTCGATGAATGCGCTTATGAAACTGGTGGGGTTCGGTACCCCCAAAAGGTTAAGAACCTCTGTCCTAGAGACACGAAGATATGTATAACAGACAGCCTATAGTTTCTTTACCTTTCATAATACTACTTTTGCATTTTTATATTTAATTTCATCTCTTTGATTTAGATGCTTAATATCTGGTCTGTTTCTTCCTCCAATTGTTTTTTTCTTACCAAAAGAATGCTACCTCATCCCACTTTGTTTCTTATTATTTTACTTTAACTTTTCTTCTTTCATCCGTGCAGAACAACTTTTTTTTTTTAATTAATTTGATGAGAGAAATTTACATCGGCCACTTTCATTACAGGTTAGAGCGATTATTCTTCAAAATCCTATTTTTGATTCCAACATTTATAACACAAGGGTTTTAAAATTGAATAAAACTCCTATTAGAACATTGAAACTTAAAATTCTTTTTTGCTGAATATAATTAAACAGTATTTGTGTACATTGGATAAACATTGTATAAAGTACTACAATTCTAACTTTAGCTCATTATTAACTTATAATTCTATAAAAGTTATTAGTAAAAACTGTTGACAATCAATATTTGAAAGCATCCCAAATATTTATGCTAAATTTATTCTGAATTTATTTTCTTGAGTTATGTTTATTTTCTTATTTTTATTTTTTTCTTTATTAAAAAATTTAGGTACTCCCTACATCGGCCACCCTTTGCATTTCCTCACTCATGTATTGTAATAGATTATTATTAAATTTAAATTTATGTTATTACATTAATAAAATTGTAATAAACTTGGAGTAATGTATGTAACAAGATGATTAACTCATATCTGATATCACATAACCTCCTATGTAGATAATGCTTACAAGCCCCTGCTCCAGGTTGATTGACTCGTATGTTCTACTTACCCCTTCACCCATTCTCTATCCCATTTAATTTACACCTGGCCCAGTTCGTTGATGATATCACATGTAAATTGAGATTATACAATCAAATAACCTAATACTAGCTCCCAGGAGGACATTCTAAACGTCACATACTCCTATGCACAATCTTATGACCTCAGTGATTCAACTTGTCTCTAATTAATTATAGAATATTCAAGAAATTCTTTCTACAAATAATATTCAGAAATTCTGTTCTTATCAAAAAAGTTATACTTTAATAATTTTTTTCATGCTAATTTCTTTGACCATAACAATTGACAGAAACATTTACCTCATTCGGTTAAAAGCTGAATAGAAAATTTGGAAACATTTTATTCTTAGCTTTACTATAACTAAAAGTATTATTAAACTCATGAATCATAAGTTGAACTTATGGTTCAATTAAATTGTAGTTATGATGAGAAGTTTAGAATATTTCAATTCTTGAAATGATATTTAAAATTTGTTACAAGTAAATCTCTCCTTTAGACAGTCCGGAAATATTTGTAAAAAAAGTGTACATTTTATAAATCTCATTTTGAGTAAGGACAAGAACTTATATTAAAATATTATCAGGATAGTTTGATATTTGAATTAGTTAAAATCATTGTAGATCAAACTTTTTATGAAAGTATGAAGCCTTCCCATTAACATACTGATAAATGACATTTCAATTACTTCTATGGGTAAATTATATCATATTTTTGCTTTTATGCTTGGTGTCAAAAACGACACTATAGCGGTCTTAATAGTGTTAAGCTTTCTTCACATGAAAATAACAGTAAAATTTTGAATAACAAAAGTTTAATATCACATGGGGTGGGGGGCATCGGAATTTTAGGAATGCCTAGGTATGGCACGGCCCAAAATCGGTTGGAAACCTCTGGTATAAGGTTTAAACAGACGATATAGGCACAAACATGAGTCATTCTATAAAATCAATACCATTTCATAAAACCATAAAAGCAAAACTAATCGAATCGAAATCTAAGAAAGAAATATTTTAACTTTATTTATGCTAAACAGAGGAAACTGCGAGTATTGTATATCTTTGGTTTCTTTCCTGAAATTGTTGTAGTAACTTACTATCCAAGTCAATAGTTACAGCTAAAGAAGAGAACAGAATGCCATAATCAATGTTACGGAGTGGCAAACAAGTAAATAGTCTTACATCAATTAGAGTATGCTGAGTACCGCTCTATTAGTGATTTCTTAATTTACTAAAATGCGAAAAGCTAGATACATAAAAATGACTGTCTGTATAGTATGTGTGTGTGTGCATGTTTTCCCTATAGAAATGTTATACAAGAAACTTACAAAAAAAAAATTGTGATTCAATCTTGCGTAAATTTTTTCGAGAAAGCCAACGATGCTATTTTCATTTTGATCAGAGCTCAGTTTAGGAGTCTACGGACCTTTTATTTATAAACCTCTTCATAATAGATAAGGTTCGCTTTATAACCTGTTTTTACATTTTGACTTTAATTGTAAAGTCGGCCGCAGGTAGGCTATTCCTTATGACCAACTTCTAATATTTCCTCCTGCTTTGTTCAATTGGAAACATCCAGATACCAGAAATTATATTATTGTTTTTAGATTTATACTGAAGATAATAACTGTAATTTAGTATGGGTTTGATATTGACTTTAACAATTTTTTTGTTATTAGCTATAGTTAGTTTACCTTTAATTTTCTTTATCTAATTGGTTTAACTAGCTGTAAGTATTAGATATTTATTATGATATTATTTTTCATGATAGTAATGCGAATAATAATGATAGTATTTGAACCATAATTAAAATCTTTTGATCAAAGTGTAGGTCTTCTTATTTATTTCTGATTGATTAATTCGTTTGTTTAAAATATTGAATTATTATTACACTATTAGTAATTAGTATCCCTCTCTACTCCAAAAAAGATAATTTACTATAAAAGCAAAAAGATAACTTATTTATTATATATCAATGATCTCTGACTATAAGACGTTTATGATCAGCTCTAAATCAGTAAAACTTATAAGGGAATAGATATAGTATAAAAAAGGAATCTCTAATAACTTTTCAGGAGAACACTAATAATATTTTGATTTTGATTTGGGTTCATTTTGAGGGTCTAAAGACTTCATATTTACAGACCCCATTAAAACAGTATTCAGTATAATGAAACGGTTCCATTTCAGTTTGACATAGTTACTGCATGAGCTAGGATATCATTATAAGGTATGTTACTCGTAGTTTACAAAATGTTTCTAAAATGGGAGCCCTAGGTGCAAAGTTCCCTCTAACATGTTTCCCTCTCCATTGATGGAAGAAGTTAAAGGGTATTTTATAACTGAACCTTATTTAAATTTCCTCTAGAATGTTAATGATGTAATTTTGATTTTGAAGGTAATCTATTTTCTTTACTTTCATAAAAAAATTCTCAGTTTTTTAACAAAAAAATGTTGGAATTTTTCATCAGTTTTATATTTTTTTTTTGCGTAAATTATAATTTATATTCTGTATCAATTTTCTTAATTTAAAAAAAAACTTAAGTCTAACAGAACTATAGAAATTTTAAATTGTGTTCTTTATATGTACTTTATTATTAGAGTTGGAATTAAATTGTTTCCCGGGCAACGCCATGTAGATCAGCTAATATTTATGAAAATCATTATAATTAAGAATTATTGGAATAAAGGTTCTCAAAGTGTACAAAAGTAATTCTGTTGGATTAAATAATTTGCTCCAAAATCAATCTCAGATATGTTTTTCAAAAATGCACTCATTTTATAGAGCACAGTTGCATTGCGACGTGATGCAACTGTGCACTACAATGATGCACAGAGAATGCAATACTAGTCGCCATTATTTAACTAGATTCGATGAAGAATATCCTGAATACCTGGCACATGTGTGGTGCCGTAGGCTTTAATACATTTTTAATATGGCAATCGGATTTTTTGAAGAAAGTGAGGAAAGAGCATTGCAAGCAATCAAAGATAAGCTGCGTTCTATGTATTGTGGTATCGTAAATCCAGCTTTTACTCGTATAATACTAGTATAAGTGTATTAGCGCCCTTCTAACATAGTGAAAATAAATTAGCATGACTAATAGCTAGATATTTCATATAAAATACTAAAGTATTAGGAATATTAAAGTAATATACGGATTGATAAGGTGTCCTTGAGTTATCAAAGACGAAAAGTTCATTAGCAAATGGATTTTAATCCACTTAGCTGACAGTATAGTCTATTTGGAGAAGAAGATTTGGTATGGGAAACATAACTGTATAATATCAGCTGTGTTAGAAATTCAACGTTTCCGTGCATTTTCAGCTACTCCTAAGTTAGTTACAGGTAGTACTACCCATAATGTGTGCCCGACGTGTTCACGACAATTTAAATGAAGAGTCACGACATATAACTGTATGATGCTAACGTTGATGTTGGATATATTATGTTGGTTAGATTCACAGAAATGATGAAGAGGTAAGGCGGACTGATTCAGTTGATCAAAGAACTAATGAAAATTGTAAAAAAATGCAAGAACAGTGCTGCTGTAAACCCCTCGGAATACAAATCACTTGCAATAAATGTCTGAAGTTCAGAAATCTGATATTTAAGGTTGTGACGTGTATTAGCTATATCATTTCCAGATGCTTTAAAACCAGCTTTCAACAAATAAACTTACTATATTAAAATGTGCTTTTCTCTTACTAAGGTACTTTGGAGAACTATAAAGAATGTGAGAGTGTGCTGATTTACTCTTTCTGTGTTATTAATAACCAAACTTGAACTCTATACGAGTACATTGAAGGAAAAATTGTCCCGGCGACAGGTTCTATTTAAAATAAATTTTTGCCATCTGTTTCTGTTTGTCTTCATGTTTACTCCGTTATCACAATCATGTCCTCCAACCTTATTGAAGTAAGCATATTATTCTTAAAACGGATTTCTTACAGGGCTACAACAACCTTCTCTGTTGTACCCCAAACATTTATGTGTGCTACAATTTTTTTTACTTCTATATTTTTATAGTTCTACGTAATAAAACATAGTTATAATATAATTCCTTCATTTGCCATATCTCTGGAGGAGTGATATCTATGTTATGGAAAAAACATATTGATTGTTAAATTGGTTTCAATATGTAATTATATGAAATTTCTTAAATATTATAACCATAATTAAAATGTTTCTGTTTCATATAATAAACATTAAATCAGATATTATTACTTATTTGTGGTTATAATATGATCAAGTTTGACAAATAATACTATTAATATAAGAGGATTTTTGATATCTATGTAAAGTAAGCAAGAAAAAAAAGTATATAAGTAAACAGAGTAATACAAATATGTAAGTAAAAATTAAGTCTCTATACTCAATCAATGCAAATTAATTACAATGGCTCTATTATAAAATCCACAATGGGTACATTATACTGTATCTAGATAATGTTAATGGAACCAACAAATTTTCTATATTACTACAATAATCTTACACATCGAAGGAAATCAACAAAAATTGTATAAGTGGTTTAGTGTTTCTAAGATTATGTGATCAATTTCCTTAGTAGCTTCATGATGGCATCATTACAGTTTTAACCACTAAAAATAGCGTGCTGCATCCATAAATGCTTTACATTCTAGAAAACAGTAGAAGTTTTTTTGAGAAAGTTGTGTAATAGCACTTTGACATTATCTTAGGCTGTGGGGTCATGGTAAGAAAGCTGGTTGTAAAAGTTTTAAAGTACATGCATACTGTTAGTACCACAGGAATTAATTGAAATATGATATCAGATGTATAAGAGTGGGAGTTGTTGACCGATGTCGGACGTTGTCGATCTTCAAGTAGAACTGATTAGCCACTGGGTCATAAGTTTATATTATTTCAAAAGAAGTGATGCCCCATCTCTTAGGTAGAGTGAACCGGAAAACCGCCCGGTTTGCGTGCTTGTGAAGAGCCCCACTGAACGACGGTAGTGACCTCGAACACTATTTCAGCATAATTTCTTATTTCTCTTTATAAATGATGTATAGATACTGACTAAAACGAAAATCTGTAAATTTGAAAACTCTAAGCTATTTTTTTTTCTAATACCTTCACAATTTAAACATTACCAACACCCAACTACCACAAAAATCAGAAATAGAAAGGGAAAAGGAGTTCACTGCAAAGTGAGGCTCATGTTTTCTGCCAATAATCACGAATCATATTCTTTTCCCCGGACAACTCATAGAAAACAATATATATCATAGTTTTTGTGGGGCTGAGGCCTCGAAGTGGTTGAATGCCCCCAGGGCCCCGCACCTTCACAAGGGCAGACCCTGGTCAAACCTATATCTAGAGTGCCTAAATTTATTTGATAGCATCAATATAATACTCGTTAACTTCTCATTATATTTATAAATTATTTTCATATTTTGATTCTTTTATAATCATATTATTCATCATTGTCAATTATGTCTAGTCAACTTTTCATTTTTATTACTGGTTTAAATGAAATGTCTGTTTGATAGTTAATTTGTTAAATTATTAAATTGTTTATTTTATGAATTATTTGTTAACATAATAACCTTTATTTGTATTAGTGAATTGTTAGCTCGGAACCTATCTTCAAGTCGTATTGATTTAGCAACTTAGCAATGTATTGGCTAGCTTCTCCTACCTATGTTATAGACGCATATTTACATTATTGGAGGTTTCATCCTTTCTATTTTTTATTGTTTTATTTATTAGACCTGCATTATACCCGTTGTTAATGACTATTTTTTCTGCATATAATTCTTTATTAAAGTTTCTTGGGCTCAAAAGTATTGTTATTAATCGTTCATTTATTCAGCTAAAAGATGCTATTTTTTGTTGTGAAAGATGAATTGATGATTTCTGGAGAATCCACCTAGTCATAGTCGGCTTCCTTTATATTTTAAAATTTAGATTATTCTTATTCTTTCCAATGTGAAATGTGTAATATATAATTTATTATCTATTACTAGTTCTTGTCTAAATAAAAATAATATGAGCTCAAACAACTTTAATAAAGGTTTAAATACAGTACCATGAACAACAGGTATAAGGCAGGCTTATTAAGTAAAGTAATTGAACATAGAAATAATAAAAAAAAAACCTACAACAGTAGTAAATAGGCGTCTATAGTATATGCAAGAGATGTTAGCCAAAAATTGCTAAATTACAAAAATCAGTACACTTAAAGATATGTTTCAAAATTAACAATCACTCAAACAGACAATAGGCAATAGAATAGAATACAAGACTGATAATTTCAATAATTTAAGCAAATCAAACTACATTAACAATTTACTAAACATGGGCATGGGCCAGACAGTATGGAAAATTTAATGAGCCTAGAAAGAGTAATTTAATGTTCAAACAAATTGACCAGCAAATGGATAATTTTATTTAAACAAATAATAAAAATGTGACTGGATGGACTTGACCATGTTGAAGAATTATATAATACAAGAACATAGGCAAATAATAAATAAATAAAATTGGATATTAAGATGCATTATATTAATCATATGAAATAAGTCTTGGCTCCATAGATGTGGACACTAGTTGTTCTGAAATGTTGTAATCCCTTGATCTAGTGACTCTATGCAGTTCTACTTTAGACTGGAATTTATCGTGTGTTTATTCCAAGCCAGGGGCTCACACGCCCTACCTATTTTGATAGGGATTTATAATGAAGCTTGCGTGCAAAAATACTTGAACCCAGTGGGAAACCAAAAATCATTGACAACCTTATTATTTTTAGATAAAATTTGTATTAATAACTCTGCCAAAATAAATATTATATTTACATTTATAAAATTTTCTGGTCATAGATTTAATTGACTTAAAAACTTCTTCCTTGGTGAGAAATTATGTTTTTCCTGGTAAGTTTAGTTTACTTGCCAGAGGTTGTTGGAGAATGGATTAGCGTGCTTTGGGTAGCTATGGTTTTTGAGAGTTCGAAATCAGCAAATGAATCAAGTTTGTCCAGGAAGGTGTTGCAAAATCTTGTGCAGAGGAGATGTGACAATCACTCAATGTGAAAATCTGTCAGTGTGACAGCCATATTTAGAATAGGTGGTGAGAAATCAATCATACTTTCGATTTCAGAAGTGCAAGAAAGGGTAAAGGTAGAGCTGCAAAAGTTTTAAAAAAAATGGTATTTATCTTAAGTTTCTTTAATTTATTACTTTCTCTTTTGTAGAAACAAACGTTAAAAGTCAATGTTTGTTATAGATAATTGAATACATTTCTCGTATTAGTTATATATTACCCGACATATTATTATAATTGCAGATAATTTTTTTTTCAAAATCGAAGAAGAGTAAGAAATACACTTACTAACTCACATTTTTAAAAAGTCTACCTCCCTCTCATTTTTCCAAAAACTTGACAATAAGTGAGTTTTTTTTTACTTTGTATGCTACTATTCTTCAGTTTTGAACTTGTGTGTGTTGAATTTCCGATTTTAAAGTGAAAATAAATTTGATTATATGAATAAAGGGTTTTACATGTAAAATGATAGATATCATTTCAAAGCAACTTAAATTCAGACATACTAACATTTTTTTACTTGGCCGTCGGTTTGACTACCATATAAAATATCTTTCTTTGTTCCAGGAGTATAACTTATGCTGGTCATGTTTTTATCATCGCATTATCGTCCTACCCCTGAGGGAAATATCTCGTTATTTTTCTTATGAAATAATTCCCTGTTTTTTTCTTAGAATTCAGTAACCATTAACTGCTATCCTGTTACCTCTCATATAGTAACAGTATCAATTAACGATTATCGTTAAAAATATTGTAGAATTAATTGTATAAGAGTTAATCGTATTATATTTTTTTTTACGTTATACATTAAAAGGCAATATATATTTTATTTTTAATCATGTATTAGAAACTAAAAACTATAAAAATAAAATATAAGGATATCATAGTTCATTACTTTGATGAATGGTGAATTCAACACTGAACGACACTAAGAGCTGTAACACCAATTCTAACCTAGGCGGAAAACATCTGGTGGGGTAGAGAACTATTTACAATCTGAGTGAAATTACTGTGCAGTATTGTAAATCTTATTATAATTGCTACTAAATCCTTCAGAGTTCATCAAGCATCTTGTGTTTTCTTTTAGTAGTTTATTACTTTACCTTCCTGTTCCGCAATAATATACATATATATGTAAAGATTTCACATAAACACGTGAAATAACAATCAATGATCAAACTACAATATGAAATGGGAAAACAAGACTAAGATCTTTCAACCGTAACAAACGGTCTTCATCCAGCTGTTGGGTTGAAATAACATTGAACAATGAAATAACATTGATTGTTATTTCACGTGTTTATTGTGAAATCTTGTAATCGATTATATATTAATATACCAAATGACTACTAAAACCACAATACCAACAAACAAAATAATTTTTACTAAATGCTATTAAATTGCACTGACAGATACAGAACATCAAAACTAATTAACATAGTACGAGTGAAATAATATTACTTATATTAGCAATATAACTTATGAGACATATGATTTATCATATCTGAAGAAGAAGATGAAGGAAGATGAGTCTTCCTTCATCTTGTACGATATTTTTAGTGAAATAAAAATTATGATTTTCATTGATACAACTGCCAATCCAGTCTGATTATTTTATTTGTTGTAATGGGGTATGAATGTACCGCTCCCCATAATAAGTTTTATCACAATCTTTACACTTTATTGAGTATATAAGATCCCCTCTTTTGAAAGAAAAAGAATTTTCTTTTACAAAAACATTTTTATTTTTCTTTTATGATAAATGACAAGAATTATTTCAAGCAATTCTCTTTTGCAGTCTTTCTTAAAAGTTTTGTGATAAACTTTTAAACAAATAGAAATTTAAAAAAAAAAAACTTTTTAGTTTACATTTGAGCATCATTGTTTGCTCTACTGGATGGAACTTCTTGTTGCCTTAATTATTTAAACCAGTATCGTTCAAATAAATATCTTAGGTAGTTGTTTTTTCTTTTGTTATTTTTCTCCAAGAAACATGGACTGGTGATTTCAATGGCTTTTTGTCTACGTTTTGAACTCAATTCATTTCTTTGTATATGGAATGGAACGAGTAGTAATTAAAATTCTTTCACCACTGGTAGAATTTTCTGTACTAATCACTTAATATTGCCATTTTCACTTATTATAATTTCTGGGGTAAAATATCATAAAACGGAAGTATGTTATCTTTTTGTGCCTCACATTTAAATTTAAGACGGTTGTGAAATGAATTATAGATATTTAAAATATATGTTTTCCCTTTTTTAATAATTAAAAACTATTCATTCATACACATTTTGATTTTCTTTTCTAGAGATCCAGCTTTGGTATGTCAATGGCTCGATGTATATTGTATACTGTCATGGCTAATTACCAAAATCTATTTTCATTTAAAATTCTATAGATGTTTCTGTTTGTCATTCTTATGCAAGGTTTAGGAAGAGTGAATTTAACAGGACATGTTCAAGAGTTTCTTACTCTGATTATCATCTACGCTAGAATGAAGAGGTTGAACAATTGAATCTCAGAAGGTCTTTAACTTTCCTCCCCCTCTGGATGTGCCTTCACCTTCTTTCTAATCAGCGGCTTTAGAGGTTTTCATAAAACCCTGTGTTCTCTAGCTTTCACCAGATTATGATAATTTTTCTGATGACTCTTAGCAAACATGCGAAGTTTGGAAGTATATTTCGTTTTAATATTAAATTCACTATTTTCAATACTATTTCATTTCTCGCCTCAATTAATAAAGAATCAATACATTTAAATGAAGAAACAACTTCAACAATGCTTTGACTCTTGGGTTGGTTTTATGTGTTAACCTAAGACAATTTTTTTTTTTTTTAGTTTCAATATAACTAAATATAATTTTTTAAGATTATTATTTATTTTTATTTTGATTAGCATTGTTTAATTAGGTAAACTTTACATTATAAATATTAAATAATAACTTTTTAAATAAATAATAATATTTGATGTAAGTTCGATATGTTGCACTCTTGAACAAAACTAAATAACAGTTGTAAATTATTTTGTGTTTATGAATCATAGTATCTTCGGGTGATATTGAAGTGTGAGGAATGAACTCTTTCCTCAAGAAAGAGGTGTTATGTTTGTAGACAAATATCCAGGTTTTTCACTATTCTAGTTTATATCTATTATTTTTAAAAATTTCAAGCTCCAGCTATACAAGTTTTAAATTGCACTGAATATAATTTATTTAGCTTAATTATATTCAGCCGGCTTTGAATTTGATTTGAGTATGCAAAACTGGCTAATTACTAATATATTTTTTCTAGATAAACATTTACAGCAACCTTAAGAAGAGTGCAACATGCAGGAAAAAATAACTCTCGCTCACAGTAAATTTGATTTTTATGATTCTTGACAAAGGGAACAATGACTAATTTTTTTTTAAAAAAATTAGCATGGGATAAAATTCCCAATATGATACTTTTATAAAAGACCAGATATTACATACATCATGGTGTGATAAACAAAAATAAGTATATATATATATATATATATTATATATATGATGTAATTTTTTTTGAGGTTTGAGGTCCAATGATTAAAACTAGTCCTTTTGCCGACGTTTCGACATATATTTATGTCATTGTCCTTCAATCATTGGACCTCAAACCTCAAAAAAAATTACATCATATAAATATTGGGTCAAGAAAACAAATCATGATATATATATATATATATATATATATATATATATATATATATATATATAGATAAGTGGATCAATCATTATCTGTACTACCCCCAGGAATGAAACACTAATAAACATCTTCCATTAAAACATTTATATTGGTTTATAAGGATTTATAAGGATCATGTTGGTCTCACGTAACGTGGAGAAAGAGCTCTACTTTTTAAAAAACATCATGGTGTGTTGATGAACATGTGTTGTGTGTTTGTTAACAAATTTTATTAACAAATCTTAATTCCATTTTTGAATATTTACACTTATGTGGATCCCAATGGATATTCTAGAATGAGTTGTTCATTTGAATTAAAACCAGGGCTGTGGAGTCGTAGTCGGTGTCGGAGTCGGCTGATTTCTTCCGACTCCGACTCCGACTCCTTACCTAGTTATTACTTGTGTACATGAAAATGAGATAAAATGAAAAAACTTGATTCTCCAAGTAGATTTTTTTCATTTGGAGAAGGACATTGTACATTTGATCGTAGAACACAAAATGTCTAGTTTAATACAAAATATCTGGCCTTGCTTGTTCAGTGTTTACTTTGTTATAAGTAAATGTAATATTAAACTTCTTCGTTATTTAATGTCGTATTTAGACATAATATAAATGCCTAAATAGGAGGTGTTTATTAGTCTTTCATTGCTAGCGGCCGATTAAGTCAAGGACCTTATCTATGGTATAATGAGGCTGTTTGTTCGGCTATGACCTATGGATGCTCCGTCTGGTTTAGAGCTGCATCAAAGATACAAAGTACTATTTCTTATTATTAGCCACCTGCCATCTGTTTTTTAGTAATAAAAAGATGAGCTGGAGTCGGTACTGGAATCGGAGTCGGAGTCGGCTGTTACAAAATAGAGGAGTCGGAGTCGGAGTCGGCCATAATAGATCCGACTCCACAGCCCTGATTAAAACTGTTATCTAAAATAGGTATTTAACTTAACAGCACTTGATTCATTCAATGGCAATGGAAGTTACAGCCCTTGGTGCATTTAGATACTTTGAAGTTTTGGAGGAGCTTCTTAGATAGAATAAACATCTCGTCTGGTGGTACTTGTGAACGTACAGTTTAACACATTTTACTTTGCAGCCTAGTTTACTACTGTAGTAGTTTAGTAATTCAACAATGACTACATTACTGAGAACTATTGATCCAGGAGACCCCATTTGTAATCCAAATCATTGTTTTTTGATATCTGATTTCTCATTATTTTATATCTGTTTAGAATGGATACAATTTTTCTTTAAAATGGAAAAGAGAGGTTTTAGTTTACTCTACTGTTTATTTATTAATGCAAAATTTAAAACCTATTATACATAAGTAAAAATTTTTGTACGTCTAGAGAAAATATTAGTTTGTTTTCATAAGTTCCTAATTGTTAAAGTTTCTTCAAATTGCAATAATATTTTAACATTAATTTTACTGATACATACAATATTATGCAAATACTTTTGTACATATTTGTAAAGTTCATAATTTGGATACTTATGAACAACCTCATTCAATGGACAGGAAAATTTGGCTTATGTAATGTGACTAACCCATATTGCTATCCCGTTCTATGACTCCATATAAATTATTTTTTAGTGCAGATAGGTAAGTATATATGTTATTTTTTTTAGTTCCGTTTGTCAGTTTTTATTAGCTTTTTTAGTTATTATTGTGATTTTTATTTCACTGGTTTAATTTAATGTTTCACATAGACTCATATGTCTTTTTCAAATCTTTTGTGGAAAATATCTGAGACTCACCACAAGATAGTAAGATTATTACAAAGTATCACTAAAAAGGTAGTAAATGTTTATGTTGCTAATACTTTAACAATATATCTATTTTTTATTATAATAATTTATTTAACAGATATCTCTACCCTTAATTGTTGGTAGGTAGGTGTGCTCATCTTTTACTTATTTTATCTTTCTACTCCTGATTTGATAATTTGTGTTTTAAGTTTATCACATCTTCAAAATGAACTCTTTTAATAAAATATTTCTTATAGAAGAGATTTTGTCACTTTCACCAGAATGTTTAGAATATCACATGCTAAAACTTCATGTACCTAGAGTAGTAGAGCTCTATATACCTAGATTTGGTTGTTTAGTCGAAATTTGAAAGGAAATAATTCTAGTTACCCTTCAAATAAGTCCTTTTATTAACAAATCTTTATTCCATTTTTGAATATTTACACTTATTTGGATCTCAGCGGAAATACTAGAATGAGTTGTTCATTTGAATTAACTATTTTGTGACAACATGTGTTTCATATTCATTCGTTACTCATTTGCAATGCGAGTGTTGACAAAATGTCTTCAAACTCGATTAGTCTCTGATCCAGTTTAATCGATGGCCTAATTACAAACCCTGTTGTTAGCCTCTGTTCTACCTTCTCTAAGCAGCTCACGATATAAGCTTCCATTACATCGCAAGTACTGATTTGTGTTACAAGTATGTATATGAATATAGTTTTGTAGACGATGGAAGCCACTTTTTGAAAATATAACATATAGTTTAGTGGTATACCTTCTTTTGTGTTTTATTATATCTCTTTTATGTATAGTGATAAAATCTTTATCCCAGAAATCCTCATTCAGCATGCCTTTCTGACAACCATCTTTTTGAATCCAAACTTTATTATTTTGGGAGTTAGTCGTTTATAAAAAGTAGAATATTTTATTAAACTATGAAGAAAATTATGTTTCTGTAACTGACACATAATTGAAAATAGATGTAAAATAATGAAACAACGAATTTAATATTAGATTGAGTAAAGATAATTTAAGTTGATTTGGATTAGACTAAATAGGCTGGGTATTCAAGTTCTTATAATAGTGTTTTTCATCTATTTTCTTCATTCTTATAGATATAAATCGCATTTTCATACAAAATAAGTATCAGATAAAAGATAACAAGTCACCTATAGAATTTTGAGTCACCTTAATCATTAAATGATTATCATATTAGTACTATAAAAGATATCATGTCTATGATAACTAGCTTCGGTTATAGATGCATTATCTTCTAATTCTAATGCCTCTTCATTTTATACCAGATTGCATCACGATGGATAATTATATTTTAAGTATTTTGTGAAGATGAAGTGACTTGCAAACAGTAATGATAGAATTTTAGTGACCGTTAGAATGCATCTGTTAGAATAGTGATATTTGTATGGAAATTCGAGTTGATTCCGTTAAATGAATTCAAAAATATTGTATTTGATGGTAATTTTACAGCACTTCATTATGTGAGTACTTTGTTACATAAGCTAAGGTAAAAAACGGGAAACTACATCTAATACTGTACTTCCTTTTCTCAAATAAATGACGTGAAAACTTGGACAAGTCATTGGACATGGTTTCAGATATAATCCGAATTTTAGACCAAGTTTCAACTGTTGTTATAATGTGGAAAAAATTAATAGTTTAACATTTTATTTGTTTTTAGCAGATGTTAATAATGCATCTTTAAGATTATATATTTGTATACGAATTGTGGAAAAAAAAACAATGGTAGAATATTAGGCTTTAATTTTAACTTATGTGTTTTTTAAAAAGATAAAAAAAATTGTCACAAGTTACTATTAGAACAAATTTTACAAACTAACAAAAAAGACGAAATACAATCTCAAATGTTGAGATAGTTTTCTGGAGTAAAGAGATTCCCGTGAATAAAAATATTTTCAGTAGGTTCTGATGGTGGTGCTCCCGTTAATGTTGGACGCTGTGCTGGGTTTGAGGAACGTTTTTAGAGACAAGGTAGAGGTGAGAGATATACTAGTCATACACTCTTTCATTCCGTGGGCAATTACGCAGTTCATTTCATGTTGTCATCAGAACAATGAAAAAAATCAGAGATAATTCTTTGATAGATGGGCTAGATGCCTGAGATGGAAAATGTTGAATATTTCACACTTTCTAATTGTCAAGCTTTTTAACTCAGGCTTAAGTTTTTAGGAAACCAAAAAGTGCTTTAAGATAGGAATTAATCAATTCGAAAACAGACACAACATATTTGATAGCTTTTGTACTATTTACAAAAAAGCTGAAGACGTGCTTTCTGCACTTGTGACATTGAAAGTGTGCACATGGAGAAGTACTCTTCTTTCCTATGATTTTAGGTATGATTTGACCAAAAATCTTTTATCCTTTCCAAGGTAATTAGCTCTCATTCAGATCTAAATTAATCTAAGGTATTTACCTCTCCCAGACAGAGAGTCTGCTTTCTTCATTTCATGTCAAATAGTTTCCATTCATAATAGATAAGTAGACGAATTTCTAATAGATGTTCTAAGCATTTTTTTAAATTCACGCATTGAACATATAGTATTTCTTACAAATGCAAGTGCAGCTAGAATGAGTTTTCCAAACCAATTCAAGCAGGTTGTACTTGCCATCCTTTAAATGCCTTTTTTTTTATTTGTTTATCAGTTCCAACCCTGTGAAAGTTGAGGTTTGTATTTCAGGAAAGTTGTTCAGGATATTTGTATGGTTCTAAACATTTCTAAATTGTTCACTCAATAATTCCCAGGTACTCCATTCCTTCCAGATATTCACATGAAAATCAAATTATTTACACTTTTTTCATTATTAATTTATGGCCAGTCGGTGTATCAGACTAGAGCTCTTTTATTGAAATCAGAAAGCTTTCAATGCAAGTGATTATTTCTGCTTACTTTGACGCTCCCTGTAAAATAATCTATGGAGGGCATTGCATCTAACCAACTTATAGATCAAACTATTAATGTTTTATTTTATTGATTTTTTTGATATTTTATATCCATTAGAGGCTTTTATATTCTGCAAAATAAACAGAAAATGAATCATTTCTGATATAAACGTCTAAGTGGGAGACGTTTATTAGTCTAATGTTGGGATAATACACATAGTGATTGATCCAGTTATCCCTATATATACTTGTTTTTGTATATCATACAAGGGATGCATATGATGTCATTGGTTTTTCCAAACCAGTAATAATACTTTTGTAAATCCAAAGTGATGATTTCTTGTTATTTTACCATGTTATTTTAAAAAAAATATATTAAACTTAATTCACTTTAGAATTTTCTAAGTCAATGTAAACAATAAAACAAATCAGACAAGTACTACAGGTGATATATCATTTCAACATAAATTTCCAGTTTTTATAGCTTATAATTGCCCTTTCGTGCATTCAGAATTTTATGAAATGTTTTTGTTAAAAACCTAATTATACTTTCAATTTTTTGAAACCATAACAAGTCATTTAGCTCTTAACAAATATTATCTGAAAATACAAAATATACCATAACTCCTCTTTTGATTACTGTGATTTAAAAAAAGAAACTCTCAACTCATCCCCATATCAAGTAATATTTTTAGGTCTAATTTTATTTTGATCCTTCAAACAGTGTGTCTTGTATCCTCCTCACAAAATTTTAGATTCAATCATATGATTCAACATTTTTAAATTACATTAAAAATACCTTCTCAGTTGTTTTAAAACTCTGAGGATTTTGTTGCTCTTGTGTGTGGTACTTTCATGGAAATACCAAAACTATACGACTCTAAAGTTGGTAGTTTAAGAGAAGAAAATGTCTAAATGCACATTTTGGTTAAAAAAGTTACTTTCCCATCATGTAACATTACCCCCAAACAATTAGGTTCTTCCACACTATAAGACCCTTTATCACATGAAATATGAATTCGATCCATCTAAGATTGTTGACTGTAGCGTGCCCATAATCTTTTTGATAAACACCCACCCACCTACCCAAACACACAACATCTACGTAAAGACGCTAAAAAATAGGACCTCAAAACATGTAAATCTGTCAAAATTTGAAATTAATTTGTTTCATGATCAGTATATTTTATTTACAGTAGAGTAAAAAGAGTAATTAAAAATGAGTAAAGTAAAGTAAAACCCTTTGACCAGAACTTTATTAAGGAGTTTTAACTTTTCTTAAGCAGAGTGTAGGGTTTAACAGAACAATCACAATGCTTAAGGAACTAAATGAAATGACCAATAAAGTAGGTTATCTTTAATTTTATTAAGTGTTTATTTATATATAAATGTAATAACATCTCTGTAATTTTTTCGTTTTAATAGATATTATTACATGTTTCTTGTTTTCATTAAAATTTTGTCAATCTATTTGATAGATGCGTTTATGGCCACAAATACAACCTGTTATTGTCTTCATTGATAACAAAAGATGGAAATGGACCATTATCTTTGATTTTAACGTTAACTTTGCGATAATAACCGTGTTATGGGTTTTTATATAAGGAACTAGTTGCTGTTTTGCCACTGACAAAAAAATTGTTCTAAATAAAAATTTTCAGTTTTAAAAATTTAATTGAACAAATAACATACTTTTTCCTACATAATTTGCAGAAGACTTTAGAAAAGGTCTGTAAAATTCCTCTATCTGTTGTCTAGATGAGAACAGAAATAAGGAAAGTTGAGATGTTTGATTCATTAATATATGCAATAACATTGCTTATAAGGGATGCATGAGATTCTCTCATAGAATACAACACAGCTGTCAGAAGGACCGATTAAAATACATGAAAAACATTTATGTTTTTAAAATAATAGATATTAATTAATCCTTAAGAGCATTTGAAACATTCATAATCATAGTTAAAAGTTAATTGATTATCAAAATATCAAATTATGGATGTCATGAGCTGCAAGATATCTGGATCTGTTACAAGATTGAATGAATTTGACATTCGAACCCTACTAACTGACATTTGAGAAAGAATACTCAAAATATTACATATATTGATATATGATAGAAATATTACTACATATTAACTTAAGTAAACTTTAAATCATTAGTTGTGCAATCCGTAATTGTGTGGTATTTACTCATTCTGAGGTAAAACGGATAAAAGGAGACTTTTGTTGGTTTATCCATTTTACCTCAGAATTAAGTGAACTTATTAAATTATCTAATTTATAAACCATTTACTTGAAGGTAAACAAGAGGTAAAGTAGACGACAAATATTTTTTTTTTAAATTTATCATTTTATATGTTGGACTGCATCTAAAGTTAAATAAGTTATAAGTTATGAAGAAAGCAATTGAAAAAACTTCGCAACATTTTTAAGTATTAGACTACTTTAAAATAAACTTGCTGTATTTACAGCAATACGCGTAAAACATTGCTTTTAAGTTCTTCAAAAAAATACATTGATTTTTATTTCTTGAAATATATATCTACATGTAGTTAGGAGCGGAGAGGCCCCAGGCGCAAATCAATTTTGACGCCTCCTTGTAGATACTACTAAAATAAGAACAAATTCAAGAAAATATATTTTCTAATGAATGTAAATATAATAATTATAAAAATTAAACTAAATAAGGATATTTTATTAATTGACTTTTCCATAATGACAAATGCAAATAATGAATTCTTATCGTTGTTAAAATCATTGACAATTGACTTAAATCTACATATGGCAGGATTTCTCTAAATTATTCTTAACTTTTCAATGGAGCTTTGAATCTTCAGTTTTGATCCCGCGAACGCTGTTGTTATACGGTAAAAAGAACTTCTAGAATTAAATATTTTTCAGAGTAAAATGTTGAGTGGACTAGTTGTGTGACTATACCGATCAGATAGTCTTTATATTCAAAGAAGTAGTGCCTATTTCATTTATAGCATCATGTTTTGATGAATAGAGATTTAGTACTGTGCAAAATATTTTTAGTAAGTAGATTTAAAAAAAATAATGCTTTAAACATATGGATTTAAAGTCGATGGAACTGTAGCAGACCTCGCATACTTGATATGGAATGGTGTCAGGTTTTCACAGTTGAACAGTTATCACTTTTGCTTCCTTGTGATAATTGAACTCAATTGACGTCACACTCACTAGGAATCCAACGATTACACTCTAATCAAAACGTTGCATTCTGACCTTAATTGAAGAACTTAATAATCTCGAAGCATAAGTACAAAGTCAATTAGAAATAAAGTAAAGAACAATAGTGTATTTTGAGAATACAAACTTTGTCGTAGCCAGCTACTTTGAACATTTTTAAGTTATAATAATCTTGAATAAAATCATCTTAATTTTAATCTTAAAATTATAAATGACTTTATAAACTTTTTAATAATAATTTAATTTTATTAAAAAATTAATAAATAAACACATAAATTAATTAATTTAATTTATTAAATTATTATTATTATTATTAGTTAAATTATTATTAAGCGTCATATGTTGATGACAGCAGCACAGCCAGTGCTGTTATACGGAGCAGAAATCTGGGGAAAAGCTGCCATCAAGATATGCCACAGAAAAAGAGTGCTTATAGTGCAAAGGAGAGCTGCTTTAAGGGTGTTCTCAGCTTATCGCACGGTATCAGAGCCTGGAGTCCTGGTGATAGCTGGTATCATTCCAGTTGACCTACTAGCGAGAGCAAGAGAGGCCATTTACCAAAGAAAGCAAGAAGTTGACAGAGAATCTGCTCGCTCAGAAGAGAGAAGGCGTACCCTAGACAAATGGCAAGAGGTGTCGGAACACGAAACTAGAGGGAGCTGGACGTTCAGGATTATTGGAGATGTCCGATTGTGGGCCAAGAGTCATGGAGAGGTGGGGTACTACCTTACGTAATTTCTCAGCGGACATGGGTACTTCCGCACCTACATATACAAGATAAGAAAGCACGAGACTCCCAAGTGCATGTATTGCTCAGCAATAGACGATGTGGAGCACACATTCTTTGTATGTAAGAAATGGAATGGCCTGAGAAGTGATTTGGTGAAGAAAATTGATATATTCTCACCAGAAACCATCATGACCAAAATGTTAGAGAAGGCTGATGTATGGAAAATGGTTGACTGACTAGTCAAAAGTATCCTCTCTACAAAAAAGAGGCACTTAGAAGGGAATGACTAATTCTAAATTCAAGGATGCCTTTCGTAAGGTAATGAATGGCCTAGCCTGAGGTAATGTGTGAAACAGTTCCAGGCTAGTGTCCAAGAAGAAAAGGAGGTGTTTTAGTAGATAGTCTGGTTTTCTGGGAGCCCAGATCAATGTGCGTAAATGCATTTCACCTTCTTACCCAAAAAAAAAGAAGTTAAATTATTATTACTGAAATTAGTAATTATTAAAATTATTATTTATTAAATTAATTTATTAAATAAATTAATTAATTAAAAAATTAATAAATAAAGAGGAAAGTTCTTTACTGAGTGCTACCTATGCTTGGTTCGATTGGTCAGCTAATTCATCCCTATGTATCCATTTAAACCTATCGCATACCTCTCTTATAGGACATTTAATATCCAATAAACTGATGTTGCTTTTCAGTTTTGCATTTTGAGAGTGTAGTCTGAAACAATAAGGCAAACTTATAGGCTGATACGCTATATTGTACAATAGTTAGTAGCAGCTTATCTGTGAAGTACATGTCAGTTAGCTCACGTCACAAGAGAGTGCCATCCATAATTTTTTGTTGCTATTCCCAGCCTGAATTGTACTCATGAAGCAGTGGGAATAATAAATAAGCTTTTTAACCTCATTGGATGATTTGATGAAGCCTGACGTCAGTGCATGCCATTGATTTGTTTACTAAATGTCAACTTTGATAGGTCTCAGAAATTCATTCGTTCAGGGTACATTTAAACACCAATCTCACTTAAAAATTATTCCAATTAACTAATGCAACAGAAGTTAATAAGATATTAAATATAATGTTACATTACTTCCCTTGTCTTAAATTAATTTTACAGACGTATCAAATATTTTGTTATCCCTGATTCAAAGAATATTTCTTCTCTAATATCTCAAACTAAATTAAGAAAATTGGCATTACGTTTATTTATTATGAATGTAGTGGAGAAGTGTGAACTAACCTAGCAGGTTGCTGAGACCAAGAAATAATGGAATGTCTTACGTAACCTCACAACTGAAATGTTATTATAGTTTGTGCATTCTAAACAAATTGGTTTCTACATTTATAATTTTTACACCAGTAAAATCTGATATGTTTCATTCATAGTGAATAATTAACCAGAATATATTAATATTTCTTAAAAAAGTATATAAATCAATAATTTGAAAAAAACATTTTATGAACAAAGGAGACAAACTAAATGAAAAGAGTAGCTAAATTTTTAGCACATTGTTGAATGATATTGGGAGGCAATATTGATTTTTTAATGTTAAGATACTTAAAATTATTTTTAGAATTGAGTAGGTCAATATTCTCGAGTGTTTTAAAGCATGTCTTTTTTCAAGACTTATTTTCAGAATGTTACTGCATTGTACAAAGTTTCTATTTTTAAGAATGAGTTTTCCACTTTGTTCCTTTTAACTAGTCATCACTGAACTTTTTAACTTGCTATCCTGATAAAGATGCCTTGAAGAGTCTACTTCTAGCTGAATAATAAAATGTATTAGGACTAAAATAATATTGCATTAAAAAACTTGAAAACACGTACTAGATAACTACATGAACTGATTATTAATTATTTTTACCAGAAAGTCAATCAAAGTAAAGATTTTGGTCATTTAACTTGTCTGTTTAATTCCAATTCTGAATCGTAATTAAAGTTGAATTAAAATGCAATCTATATAGCATAATAAACAGTAATGATAGTAACAAAACTAGAACAAATATTAAAATTTGTAAAAAAAAATATCTTGAAATAGTATTAGTAATTTTTTTTTAAAAATACTCTATTATTGTTCTATAAGTTAATATTAATTTCAAAACAATGAATATAACAGCCATAAGTTTGTTTTTTTTTGTCATTTCCTCATGACACTTATTTTCACATCATTTCTTACAGAAATTCCAATCACTTCTATGCATTCCTCTGATAGGATTGTTCTTGGATTTGATTTAAAGTCCAATGGCGTATGTAGGTAAATATATTGGTAAAAATGTAATTATGTATGTCTTCTTCTAAATAGCTAATGTAAGTGTTAAAATGAATCGTAATTAGTGTTGTATTTTTCATTAATATTTTTTTAAAAATTTAATAATAAATTACTATATAATTTTATGATTGTTAGAAAAGTGACAAATTGATATCAATGATTCTTAATTAAAAGGTAGGGGTAAGTTAAGAGAAGTTGAAGTTAAGTAAAAACAAAAGAGCTAGGTATATCTTTTTATAACAGTAAAAGAGAGTTTTTACTGTTATTAATTGGGCAACACTAGGAGAAAGGAGTGAGCAGTGAGGCATTTCAAAACACCTGCTCTTTGTTCTACCGATTTGGATTTTAACTAACTGGAGATGGAATTATTGTTTTTTGTTTGACCACTGACTACATGAAAGTGTGAGACATAAACATTGAGTTTGTAAGAGAGATCTCCTGTTACAAAATAGACCCACTTGTGTTTGGATCAGACCCTTATTTATAGTTTGTCAGGTTCACCTCTATTTTTTGATGAAACAAGTGTTTAGCTTGCATATAATAGCCAGCCTTGCTTGCAGCCACTGAAGCCTCAGTTCTGTTTTACACAGCCATTCAGAGTGTATCTCTCCGCAGAGACATTTTTCAGGCATCACTTTAGGTGTGATCTACTACTCACTACTTGGACTATTTTCCTGTCAACTCGACGGTCAGACAATCACTCTTCCAAGTATAGCTCCATGTTATCTTAATTGGGCAAATATAGATTTTACTTTTATATAATCTATAACCATTATAAACATTATAAAATACCAAAAATATTATAAAAATCAGTGATTTATTTAGTGTGTATTCAGACTAGTATTAATAATAACGAACAGTGAAGTTAGAAATTGAAAACTTCTAAAAAATATTTGTTCTATTTTTAAAAAAAGTATGTAATTGCCTCAATCACAAAATATTCTTGTATATTTCATTATTTTTACTTTACTGTAAGTAAAGTATTATAGAGGTCATGAAAAATATCGATTTCGAAATTTTGACTGATTTTCATATTTTGAAGTTTCACAAATCTTTTTTTGATGGTCTTTCAATTATGTCTTTGTGTGAGGAGAAATGGGTGTGTTACAAAAGTTTCCTGGGCACACTGTAGCCCACACTGTGTAGTGGATATAGATCTTATAGCGTGAGCCCCTATTGTTTGGGAACATGATTGCTTGATAAGAAAGTCATTTTTTTAGGCCAAAACGTGTTTTTAAACATTTTTTTTCCTAATGTACTAACTCTAGAGTTTTCAAATTTTAAAATTATCATGAAGTAAATTTTGAAACCAAAGAAGTAAAAAATGAAAGCAATCCTGAGATTTTTTTTACCAACTAAAAATGATTAGTTTCCTATTTATTAGGGGATTAAATAATAGAAAAAAAAAATAGAATGGAACATTAATAGTTTAACCCATTTGTTTCCTAGATTATTTTATAGCAGGCGTAGAAGTGAACATAAATGATCACCTGGAATGATTGCTTCCTGATTACAATAAAAAAGCTGATCATTTAATAATGGAAAGAATGTACATAATTTGATTTTCGTGTGAGTACATTTAAACAATTGAATACCTGAAAATGAGGTTGTTAACAATTTGGAAATATTTGGAAGCATAAAAACAACTTGCAGCCTGGAAATTTTTATACTGCACACCTCAGCTGTTGCAGAAATAGAATCGATAAATAGATCAAGAAGGAAGCAATTAATAGGTGGTGATAGAACCGGGTACAATTTAGTTTGCAAAGCTCATTACAATTGAACATATATTTTTGGAGGATAAAATATTATATTTTATATGGGTGAATTTAAAAATAGATATAGAACATGTATTAGGAATTGATCTACTTATCTATTATGATGGAAGATGTATTTGATACCATATGCAGAATTCAGACTATCTGTCTGGAAGAGGTAGAGCCAATCACCTTGGCCAGGATAAATATTTTTATCAAACCTTACCTAAAACCATAGAAGTGAGAAATACTTCTCTATGTAAACTTATAATGCACATTAAACAACTTGAAATCGAGTTTAACTTTATTTGCATCAATCAATAAGTATGGCCCCAGAGAATACGGTACGTATCCAAAGAGATTCAGGTGCTCAGTTTAATAATGTTAATTAAGAAATGTTAAATTAACATTAATTAAGTTGTTAATTAACGCGTCAAATTGATCAATGATTTTAGGTTTCTTATAACTGATAATGATGATTTACACTTAAGAACAAATGATGTATAGTTGATTAGTATGCATGTAAAAATAAAACAAAAAATTATTTGGCTGTCAACGAGTTTGTGTTATGTTTACTTACTGTAAAGTTCAGTGTAAGCAACTCCTGCTTTTTTTATGTTTATATGAATTAGAAGTTGGTCTTGACCTTTTCTTGAATGGTTTAAATATAATTTTGCTTATGCAAAAGTTTGTACAAATACGTTACTTTGAAACAAAAATGTAAAGTTGGTTTTATAAGATTGGAAAGTTTGTGAAGGTTAGTTTGTTATTTAATTGATGCAGGGGTTATTTTTATTCGTTCATCGCTTTATAATTCCTTTGGGTTTTCTTCTTCTATGTTTAACTTTTTTTTTTTACATTCATGAATTACTATTTTGATATTTATTTCTTTCCTGAATTATACATTTCAAAACCCACCATTTTCAGTTTGGCCTTAAATCATTTAACATATCATTTGACTAATTTTTCTACATTAGCGTTACTGAAAAATGTATTTTGTCTTGCAAATAGAGATACTAAGATTACAAGTTTAGCAATATATTTACGGGGAAAGGAATACCCTCTGCTCTTATAAGGGTTGGCAATAGACACAAAATGGCTCTGTGCAAAACACCATCAGCAAATTTCTACCTTTTAAGGTCAGTCATTAACACGAATGGATTTCAAAAATAATATGTGTTTATCTCTGCTTTTAGCATTATACATAGTACTAAATGAAGTACTCATTACGGAGACAACATTTTAATCAGTGGGGTGAAATGCTTTTTAACACCTAGAGTATGTGCAATGTACTTTGAAATACATTTTCTTTCATTTTAAATCAGTTTTTTGAAACAAAAATTTCTTAATTTTAATCTTTTAATCTGAATCCCTCAAGATCATTCTCCTAGAATGCTACTATGCTTTTCATACGCCTCACCATTTCTCGTGCACGATAGGGTAGAACTAAACATATATAACTAATTATTTCATACTTCGATAGGAATTTCCTTCTACTTATTCTGGATCTCAATCTGTTAATTATGGTATTAATGTCCTCATTCGGATATAAAGTATTTTTAAATGTTACCTGGGCGATTTCGGTTGTTACAACAAACATTTTTTTTTTCGTTAAATATAGACAAATAAATAACAAATTTGGTAGAAAACTAAATTAAATTACTTAATATAACATGAAATATATTATCGAAAATTTGCATTATTTGCACGAATACTGGCTACTTCCTGATCTTCTAAAAAACATTCATCAACATAAATATCGTTTTTATAATCATGGTAAATAGAATAATATTAAAAGTTTGGAGTGGTGTACACTCAACTTTACTATAAGTAAACATAATATCGAATTTGTTGGTTATATAATCTGTAATTTCCCGTTTAGACATAACAAAAATTTCCAAATGGGAGTTGATGAAAAAAAAGACTTTCTTTTCTTTTAAAAATCTGAGGATTTTTGTTCAGTTATTCCCTCATAATGTCCAAGATAATGATTAAATTACAAGAAACTAAGGTTAGTAGTTTAGGAGGTCTAAAAATACATTCTGGCAGAAAAAGTAACTTTCCTATCATGCATAATTGATCCCAAACTATACAGCATCTCTACACTATAAGGCCCATTTCTATGTATAATATTAATTTGATCTATCAAAGATTCTGGACCGTAGCGTGGCCAGAATCTTTGGAAACATACTCGCCCAACCAACCAACCAACCCAAACACACACACACACACACACACACACACACACACACACACACACACACACACACACACACACACACAACACACACACACACACATACATTTACACACAGACATAATCGAAAAAACGTCATAAAACAACATCTGGGACCTCAAAACATAATTTCATCAAAATCTCGAGATCAAATTTTTTCGCGATGACTATACTTTTCTTATAGTAAAGTAAAAAAAGGAACGAGTTTTTTTTCAATTTGTTGAAAAAATTATTCAATTATTATTCAATATAATACATTATATAACGACCATTATATGGATTATTTCTAAATAAATAATGTATAAAGCTCTATGCTGATGAGGAATGTGTGTTGTCTTCTAAAATAAACTGGTTTGTCTCTGCATAAGATTTTTTTTTTTCAATTTAAATTTAATTCCGTAAAATCAAGGTTTTCCCATTTCTAAACTTCATTATGTGCACAATTGAAATCTATTGACAAGATTACGATTTCTCTTCTTTAAGAGAAGTCTGTTGAGTGAAAATGATTGTGCAACATTAGAATTACAATAAGACTTAATAAAGTAAACACTAAATTGAACTGACTTCAATTAATTCTACTGTTTTTTTATTTCCTTTGTGATTTAATTTATTGACCTGTAGGAAGTGATTACTTTGTTCCACCATTTCAATCAACTTTCTTTACAGTATCACAGCAAAATATCCATTCTCCACAGTTCTCATAGATGCATCATTCTGATATCTATAATCCTTAAAGAAAATGTGGTTTTTTGTTATGTTAACATCTTCTTTAACTGTTCTCATTGTAATATATTCAAATATTACTTATTTACAGTTGTTTTTAGATATTTTTCTATAAAATTCAATCTTTTCAATAAAATTATAATCTATCAATGTTAAAACAATATTTTATTAATCATTTTGTGGTAAGTAGATATGTTTTGTTGAAGTGAATATTGAGACTTGTTGTGTATTAGTGAGTTTATTAATATTGGTTTTCTGTATATATACAGTTTTACTTTTTACCTTCTTAATGATTAAAAACCAGGAATTCATTACAACATTTTTTAATAAGTAAATTTCATTTTTGGGTTATTGAGGTTAGATATTAAAAAAAAAAGTACAATATACAGTCTTTTTACAACACATCTAATTCTTGTTATAGAGCTCTACAATTAGTTTTTCCAACCGTATTACGACAAAATTGCTGTCAGTGACCTGTCATTATTTATTTAATATAAATAGAGCTAGGTAATAATAAAAGAATCTGCAGTAGCTTACACTCAAAACCTCGAGATCAAATTTTTTCGCGATGACTATACTTTTCTTATAGTAAAGTAATAAATAAGAAATTTATTTATTTATAGTTACTATAAATAAAAAAAATATCCAACTGGTTAATAACATAATGATTTTTTGTTTCCTCAAAAACATTTAAATTCAATTATAAGTCAACATTTTTACATTTTGTTAATAAAAATTTCCTGTTAAAAAATTTGAAAATTTCTTTCATTTATTCATTCTCTAATGAATGTGTACTTTATATTCCTGCCTTAAACTCCTACCTGTTAATCCAATATAGTGGTGTCCGAAATCATTGGATATTATTTTCTAAATCTCATTTTAATTGATTATTATCACCATTTAAAAATTTCAATGAGAAAGAATTTCAATAATAAGCAAGAAATGAATTGGAAAAATCAAAGTGGCTAATATATTTCTATTTATATTTTCTATGCTAAGTATAATAATGAACCAGTAATAATAACAATTTATGTATAAATTAATAAAATTGTCATTAATGTAATATGTTTAAAAGTTAATGAAAATAAAACAAAACATCAATAAACATGTATGTGTATAGGAGACTCCACACAAGAACCTGTACCTCAACCCTTTTAGAAACAAGTTCCTGGAGCGGAGTTACCCTTCGGCCTAACTAGAAACAAGACCGATCCATGTTGATGTACCCATCAATCTTCCTTCTGTCATGGCCTTCCTCCGATAATGAGTCTCCCCATCTTGTTTCAACTTTCTACCCTGATTTACACAAAGTTAAAAACGCATCCTCAAAGATCTGTTCTTAATCCTATATTCTTTCCCTTCCACACCTACTATCTTCCCTAGGCAAACCCAGCCTCTCCTATAGACGTAACCCTAACCTTGGTAACTTCTTTTCTCACAGAGACTTGACGTTCAGGAGATAAATCGCTCATCTGTGGTTGCAAAGAGTTGTGAAGGCCGAGAGTGCACGACCTGCTCGCCTTCTCAAGCCCCTTTCACAGTTCACTTCGCTTTCCTGCTGCCAAGCCTATACTGTTGCTAAAGATTGCTCTTATACCTCCAATAACTGTTTTAGTTTACATCCCGACATATTATCATAGAGTCTTACTATGATATTTCTATTATTAGCCATAAAATTTCTTAAATAATTTAGTATAAGTTCTAGTCAGTGTTATAAGGTGTCTTTTCATAGGCCTCATAGTGCAGATCTGACCTATTGTTTGAGAGCAATTTGGCATAATGCGAAAATCGCTTTATCTGCCTAAATCTGTTCTCAGAAAACATTTTTTTCTCCTAAATTACTAACTCTAGAGTTTTAAAATATCGGCATTATTATTTCAAAAGGCATTGACTGAAAAAATCCAACGATTTTTAAATAAACTTAAAATATTTTATATCGTTATAATGTAAACATTTTTATTAATGATTCGACCAGAAAGTTTGGGAGGAAAAATGCAAGCCGCATCATTAGACGGCTCAAAATGATTTTATATTTTAAAATAGCGGATTACGTGGTAGATGAGTTGAGGTATTTTTTTTTTAAATTACATTAACCAAAGGGGCGTTATAGTAAATTTTCTGTTTTAAGAAAATGTTTTTTTTTTAACTTTAAACGGCTCATTGAAAAACAAATTAGCTTATTGAAAAAACAAAATGAAATTTTACCAAAAAATTAGCTATTGTTACAAAAAATTCCGTTATATTTAAATTACTGTAAAGAACAATAAACCTATAAAAACTGAATAAACAATCTTGATCACCTCTGCTTGTCGGATTTGTTTACATTTATTTACTTGTTTACGTTGACTTGAAAATGTTTTCAGTAAATCGACTGAAATAAAATTGATGTTTAGAGGTTTAGTGAACAAATTTGAAATGATTTTATTATTTAATATGAGATTTAAAAAAAAAATGAAATTCTTACATGCAAAAAATTAACGCCAAAGAAACATATACTTTCTGATGCTTTCCATAGTATGATATCTTTGTCGAACAAAATGCTCAAATCAATCTATATATTGCACTCTTGAACAAATATTAATATTAAATCTAGATCTTCTTGTGTTTCTGAACCGTATTATCTTTAGGTAATATTGAAGTACGAAGAATGAACTCTTTCGTTCTATAGAAGAGATACTATGCTTGACAAACATCCAGTCTTTTTCACTGTTCTAGTCAAATTGTTCTTATTTATTATTTTTAAAAATTTTAAGATTCCCACTTTAAAAGTTTTAAGTTATACTAAAAAGTCGGGTTTGAAGTGATTGAAAAACTGACTAATTACTGATATGTTTTTTTCTCAATACATATTCACAGCATCCAGAGTACATCACTTAATCAAAGAAGGAATAAATGAAAGAAATTATCAAATTTTCAAATTTTCAAACAAGAAAAAAGGTATTTTATTTAATCAAATGTAAATATGTTGACTCTTTTAAGCACAACAAACCTTTCCACACAATTAAAGACATAATCGAAAAAACATCAAAGAAGGCCTTTTGTGATCTTAAAACATGTAAATCTGTCAAAAGTTTGAAATCCAAATTTTTATGATTGCTTTTCTTTACTTATACTAATGTATAAAGTAGTTTAATAATTCTTTTTACAATTAATTATTTTTATTTATTTCATGTTTCTCCTTTATTTCAAATATTTACAAATTACCTTTATATTGTTCTGTAGAAATAATTTCTATGGATGCTCATGGATAGAAAAATTTGGCACAGTTTTCAACTCTCCTGACACCTTGTCAGTTGATAAAATTGTGGATAAAAATAAAATTATTTTTATTTTATGTATGATAAAAGTTAATTCTTTTATCATACATAAAAGAATTTATGTATGATACTTCATATATAAATATATATGAAGTTAATTTAAAACTAACTTCATATAGATATATATATGAATATGATCATATATGTACACATATGTGTGCATATAATATATATTATATACTATATATAGACTATGAAAAATGGCAAGTTCATAGTTTACTATGATACTTTATAGTAAACACTAAAAACCCCATAAAAAACTGCTCTTGTTCGGCAGTTACTTGAATATAAACAGAATAACCAAAAGCTATTAGACTGTTACTAATATTCAGTTACGTACATAAACAAAATAGAATAAACTAGTTGGATGATTAAGTTCATTTACTTAATGATCATAAAGAATGTATATGTTTTAAACAATTAAACATCTTGATGAAAAAACAAAGCATATACTACTCCTTACATTATTCATGAATTACAGCACTAAAACCATAAAAATTAAATGTATATTACAAGGAAGAGAACAGAAAAATGAAATGAAGTTAAGTTAATTTTAAGCACAAGGTGGTGGCAAATATTTCCTTTCTGTCTGATATGAAATAACTTTCATAAAAATGTAATGTAACTTGTATTATGAGAAATACTTTTTAATCAGCAATATGTGAGGTTTTTCTATTAATGACATGATATGCCTTCGGTAAATGTACCAACTTTTCTGTTTGAAACTTTTCTAATATTCTTTTGCCCAAAAATTTGCAATATGTCAAGTGAGCATGGCACTATACTTTTTATCTGTTTTGTAAAAAACGTGTTAATTTCTATATTTACATTAAAAAAACATAATGATTATTATTCAGTTTTATACTTTTAACATTAACAGTAACTTACTTTAAATTATTAAAAACAGCAATTATTACTTTACTATAAGGAAACTGTACTAATGATTAAAAAAGTCAATTTCAAAAACCGATTTTGTGGTACTCTGAGCCCTACTGAAGATTTTGATGATGTCTGTGTGTGTACGTATTGTGTGTTTGCAAGTTAATGTGTGAATATGGATAGATGGAGAGTGTGTTTCCAAAATTTTGTTAACACGATACAAGATATATCGTTATATATATAACAAGATTTCACACTAAACACGTGCAATTATTTCACGTGTTTATTGTAAAATCTTGTTATCGAAGTCTTTTTTCCCCATTTCTTTCTGTGGTTTGAACATATATATATATATATATATATATATATTGTATATATATATATATTTGTGTACAATAGCAGCAGGTCTTCCCTTAAGCATATGTTATTAAAATAAGCAGCAGCTTCTGCATTGACCAATTTCTTGTTGACACACTCTGTAGTTTTCGTATCACTTTGCGGTGAGACTCTGGTAGCTTCCAAAGAAGGTTAGCAAAAGACATTAACACACACAATAAACTTTAGGTCAAACACGAAAACGCTTGAATAAACCACTTTTTTTAAAAAAACCTTTGCTGCTCTTGACTGGTGAATGTGGTTTAGGATATTGTTATGGCAATGTGAAGACCCATAAACCAGGTAACCCCCCTTTAAGACTTATTATTAGTCAAATTCCCACACCTACTTACATGCTGGCCAAAAAACTAAATGCCTTACTCTCACCGTTTGTACCCAAGGACTTTAGTCTCACCTCACCTACAGATTTCTTAGACTTGTTGAAAGGGACAAGCCCAGTTGGCACCATAGCTCCTCTTGACGTGGAGTCCTTGTTCACCAACATTCCGGTTGATAAAACGATACAGTTCATTTTAGAAGAAATATACCCCATAAACAGCCAACCAACAAGTTGGGGAAGATCGACATCCCCAAAACAGACCTTAAGTTACTGCTTGAACTTGAACGAAGGAGTCACCTTTTATTTCACCACAAGGGACTATGTATCAGCAGATAAACGGTGTTGCGATGGGTTCTCCCTTAGGGGTCTTGTTTGCAAATTTTTTCATGGCTAGAGTCAAGATGGATTTATTTTCAAGAACTAACAAACCATCCATTTATGCTAGATATGGACGATATCTTTGTCATGGCCGAGAGTCAAGAAGAAATTGAACTACTTAGAGTCCAGCTCGAATGTGAGTCCGGGCTAAAACTTCACCACCAGCGTGAATGGCCAGTTGCCATTCCTGGACGTCTTGGTGAAACAGGACAATCAGAGATTTAGTACGGAG
The DNA here is from genome assembly GCA_026182355.1 of Hermatobates lingyangjiaoensis. NCBI lineage: Eukaryota > Metazoa > Arthropoda > Insecta > Hemiptera > Hermatobatidae > Hermatobates > Hermatobates lingyangjiaoensis. The sequence continues at coordinate 4,479,085 of JAPFBL010000044.1, forward strand.
GTATATAGGAAACCCTCAAATCTTGGGTTTTGTCTCAATGGCAATAGTGAGTGTCCTAATATAGAAAGGCCACTATTAATGCCTATATAAAAAGGGCATTCACACATTGCAGCATTTGGGACCTCATACATCAAAAGTTAGAACGATCGACCCAAGTGCTAGTTAATAATGGCTTTTCGAATCAGGAGGTCGCCAATTCAATAAAATAATTTTGCAATAGATGGTATACTAGTAACGAGACAGCCCCGCCTACAGGAGAGACTATCCGCCTGTTTTACAGAGGATACTTTATTACGGAACATAGACAAGAGGAACGTGCAATACAAAAACTTGTAAATAACAATATTCAGACTATCAACGAGCAAGACAGGATAAGGCTGACTATATTTTATAGAAGTAAAAAGACATCGGACCTACTACTCTCTAATAGACCGAGAACTGAGACCCCGGAGCTACAACGTAGTCACCTTGTGTATGAGTACAAATGCAGTTTAGGGGACTGTGCGATCCTCCCATCCTCAAACATAGGGATGACTACTACGAAGCTTTCACGGCGTCTAACTGTCCACCCTAGCACTGGGGCCCCTAAAAACCATACGGAGGACGCTCACCGTGTAAAACTGACGAGGGAGGCCCTGATTGAGGGCATTTCCATACTACAAGTGTACCACGAGCCTAGCAGGTTACATATACTGGAGGCTCTATATATTAAAGATCGTAACCCTAGCCTAAATGTCTAAAGTAACGATTTCAACTCTGTGCCTAGTTTCAAGAATTTTGATGATGACCCTTACAAGTTAAACTTGTAAGGGAGACGAGGAGGTGACTGGACCACAAGTAGTTTTGGACGACCCTGTCACCATGCATACCTTAGCTTTACTTCCTAAAGCACAGGTGTATTTACAAATACACACAGTATTTGTGTAGAAACCGTTGAAATATTTTATTTCATTGTAACTTCAGTGCATCAACCATAATTAATTTATCTTATACCTGAAGATGGCGAATGACAGCCGAAAGCTCGTATGTATTGTTCATTTAGTTTGTTATTTTAGTGATTAAAAACTTTTTTTTTAAAAAGTGGTTTATTCAAGTGTTTTCGTGTTTGACCTAAAGTTTATTGTGTGTGTTAATGTCTTTCGCTAACCTTCTTTGGAAGCTACCAGAGTCTCACCGCAAAGTGATGCAAAAACTAGAGAGTGTCAAGAAGAAATTGGTCAATGCAGAAGCTGTTGCTTATTTTAATAATATATATATATATATATATATATATATATATAATATACATATATATATATATAAATTAATAATCAACAATAATTCTTGATAAAATATATGAATATATGAAACACCACAATAAACAAAAATATATTAATTGCAATGCTCTAAGGCCTTTCGTTACAACATCATCGGAGAGCTAAATGAACAAAAAAAAATATATGGTAATAACGATTAACGGTTATTATATTTTTTTGTTTAGTTCATTTAGCTCTCTGATGATGTTGTAACGAAAAGCCTTAGAGCATTTTAGTTAATATATTTTTGTTTATTGTGATGTTTAATTCACACACACACACACACACACACACACACACACATATATATATATATATATATAAAATGAAAGGTCCGTGTGGGCAATAAACACTTTAACACATAGAAAAGAACACAGAAAGACACTACAAACTCACTTCGATATTTCGACATCCGTCGTCATCGGAAGAAGTGCGAAGTACTCGCGTTGAGAAGCAAGTAGTCAGAGTAATTAACTCTGGTGGCCAGTAGCAGTTTGCTTCTCAACGCGAGTACTTCGCACTTCTTCCCGATGACGACGGATGTCGAAATATCGAAGTGAGTTCTGTAGTGTCTTTCTGTGTTCTTTTCTATGTGTTAAAGTATATATATATATATATATATATATATATATATATCACTCAAAATTCGAAAAAAAAGGATCCAACTGGACGCAAATCAGCTCAAAAACGAAGAAAAGCAACTCACAGAGAAAGAGACACACTTACAACCTCAAATTTTTGATGATCCGTCTTCAGGAGAAAATAGAACTTTTTCCATTTCTTATGGTGGTTTGATCAATGATATATATATTGAGTTTTGCAAACGTGTGTTATTATGAAACTAATAGTACCACTAACTGAAAAAAAAACTTAATTTTTTTGGATGACCGAAAAGGTGAGTTTTACATTCAAATGTTGAAATGGCAACTTGTTCATGCTGGTAACAGTTTGATGGATACAAATTAAACTATGCTTCCAAAAAACTACTTGTGAGAGGTTGAACAGTAAAATATTTATTCATATTTATTGAACGGAAAAGAACCATATGATCATTTCATGACATCAGATAATATATTCTGTCTAAACACCGATATATATAAAAATATAAAATGTAAAAGAATCTACTTAATATTAGTATGCTGTAATTAAAATATTAAAAAATTCTGATCAATGCAAAAAGCCTTATAGCTTGAAGAACTAGAAACTCAACTTAGATTAATGACAGTCGACTTTACTTTCTTGTTATTTTTACCAACAAGACTTACATAAATACTCGTAGTAAATTAAGGGATATCATTGTATCATTTATATACTGATTTTTGAAAATGTTAAGGTTGATATAAAGTCAGATAAAATAATATACAAATTTACAATTGTCAGTTTGGTGTATTTTGGATGGTCAAGGGTTTTTTCGGATGGTTACAAACACGGGTGGGAAATTACTGGTGTCTGTAGATAAGAGCCAAAAACAGTAAGCTTTGCTGAATTTATTGCACGCTCAACTACACTAGAAGAACATGGACTGTCTGTATCATGATTATTGCAACTCTAGAATTGTAAAACCATTTCCTTTAGCAATTATTTGTAGGTAATCGGTGATGTGTCTTTAGAGTATTTTTTTGATTTTATCTGTCTAAATTTCTAGATAAGTCAAGGGCTAGGCTAGCAAATTTAAGAAATAACTTCATTGTTTATAACTGACAATTCTGAAGTTTATTGCTGTTTTGTTTTCTAATCAATTGCTTGTTTCCAGTCAGTTTTGCTGTAGCAAGAAGTTTTCTTTAAAAATAGCCTTGTAAATAGAATCTTTCTTGTGAGATATATATCTGACTAACATTGTCAATCTTTGATCTGACGATCAAGTAGAAAATTTGGATAAAGATCATTTGGTCAGCAACCATTCACCCTATATAATCCTTTTATCCTATTAAGTCAATACTTATTGCCTCAAACCAGCTTAACGATGACTGAATTATAAGGAACTATATTCAAGTTTATCTCATTTGGGAACGAAATTTTAGCTCGTTATGAATGTTGTGTTATTTGAAGAAGTACGTGCAGAATGCTTTAGTTAACAAAAAATTGAATCCATTATATTTGGTGCTGAAAATGACTGTATTTATTTTAATAAACATATTAATTATATTTTCTTTCACAAACGAATCCTAGATTAGCTGCAAAAGGAGAACGTTTTGTTTTAGATGGGAATTCATCACCAGTTCCATTAACTAAGAGTTATAATAAAATATCTGTATATAAGAGAGCTGACTGTCCTAGCGATGTCAACTCTCTAAGTGTGCCTGATAACTGCTAATAAGTCAATCCTACCCTCTTATCCAAATAAATCTTTTCTTAACCATCGATTCTAATAATTTCTTTAAGCAGTAAGTCAAGTATATGGGTCGGTAACTAGTTATACTTTATTTCCCAATATTTAATTTAGAAGCGGAGTAATTTCCCTAATTTGGGAAGTTTAGAATGAAGCATTATGGAATAGCCTGCCTTCTGGTCTGGTGTTTTCGAACTTATTAAGGCTTGTTTCTAGTTCAGGTATTGTAAAATATACATTATATTTCCAATCAGAAGTTTGTACTGCTCTTATGTTTGCTTCAACTAGAACAGGTTTCCTAGATGAGAGATTCTAGTTGGGTTCTAAGAGAATCCTGTTTCATTAGTAAAAGTTTATACCAGTAAATTAATGAGATGGCAGTTTGGAAATATATCCTGTCATCTTTTATTAAGATCGACTTTGATGAAGGTTAGTCTAACAGCCTTCCGTATTTCTCTGATTTCTGTAGGTACATTGTAGGGTCATTGCAGAGGTCATTGTAGGTACATATTTATCCTCTCCTCTGTTCAACGACACCTCTTTAAGTTTGCTAGATTTGTAGAAGTAGAATATTTCTTGAACCTTTTGTTTTTTTCTTCATTGATATGTTTGATCGATGTTTTGCTTTAGAATATATTCACTTTAATTGATGTCAGAGCAGTGTGATTAGTGTTTAAGGAGGCTGATTTACTTAGATACAATACTGAGGCGTATTGATCTTTAAGTCAAACAACTGCTCTGATGTGTTTACAGTCCCACTGAGATTATATTAATGACCCGTCAAGTAATAAATTCTTTTAAAATAATTGAATTGAATGTTGTATCAGTTAAAATTATGAAGTGATGGAAATAGCACAATGTCACTGGATGTAGAAATAATATTCTAACAGCTATTGTTTAAAAAATAGTAATGAACAGGATACCTTGATAGGTAAATTTTTGGTATACAAATTAAACAACTCTGACTTGCTTTATATGAATCTTCTGAAAGCAAAGATCTAGAGGTTTTTACTTCTCCAGGAGGTGAAGATTGATACGGTCATTTGCCATTTCTGGTGGGCCGAATATGTTAGCATGTTATGAGGATATTCCATAATTTCTTGTACAAACTCGTTCTTTAACTTTTTATCGAATGGTGTTGAATAATTTAGCTTCTGCCATTCATATGAGCATTCTGTGTAATCTCCAAACAAGTAGTCAAGGAGGATTGGTTTACAGAATCTTTAATTTTTTTAACATGTTATTTTAGAGTTACTAGCAGTTATGCTTTCTGATTGGATTTAAATATCACTTAGCTGTAAAAGAACTTCTTTCTTGTTTTTTGTCACTGATTGGCCGTGCTATAGATAAACTTTTAACTAAATTTCTTGTTTCATAATATGACTTTCTACTTACTTTGTTTTGTCTTTGTATTTATTTTTCTATCATATACGGAGGGAATTTATTTGATCTTGTGGGAAGATCATCTTGTAAATAGAGCAAGAGAAAATCATCATGCTTTAGTCTAATACAGTTAAAGATTTTTATTAGTGAAATATCAAATCGAAATGTCCCCCCAAACATTAAGCACCCAAACACCTCATCAGTGACTAAATGATTGGTTTGACCTTTAAACTGTAAAATGTAACATTGATCTTTTCTAGAAATATTTTAGTTTTGAAAGTGAAGACGATTGTTTGAGTTTCAAGTTGATTTTCATCGTAACATATCATATCGTAATAATTTTAGTCTAAAGATATGTTAAATGGAAGAAGTTCTTCTTGAACCACTTCTTTAGAACAATTTAACAAATCTCTACATTTAATAATACTGTGCTTCATTGTTAGATAAACAATGGCTCACGAGTTACGAGCTCAACTTTTAATGAACTGTATTCCATTTTAACTCATTTTGACCTTTCAAAGACCTGGAAAATTAAGGCACTCTATTTTAATATATGTAACATTATTTCAAACTATTATTATAAGTTAAAAGAATCTAGAGTACTACTTTACTATAAGTAACATAATAAATAGAAACCATTTACAATCAATTGATATTTAGTTTTACTTGAAATTGACTATCGTGTAGACATAATTTTAAACGCTTTGGCAAATAGTATCAAACGCATAGATGATTAGTTTAATGACTTAATTTGTCTTAATGAGGCTATATCAGATTTGATATAATCATCAATTTAAAAAGATCTGACAAGTTATTATTATTATTAAACTGAGAGTCTCAACAGACTCCTGCGCGTCTTGGCTAAAATCTTCACTGGTGTGATCCTTTCTCTCATTTCAAAATCAACTTTATATTTTAAGTTCTTTAATAAATAATTGTTCTTATATATTATAAACTTCCTTCATACCGCGTATATCGCTGCCAACCGGTTTCGCAAAGGCTGCATCATTAATAGGATTAAACTTACTTTTGGAAGTCAGGGATATAAATATCTAAAAAAATCAATATTACCAATCTATGCATAAATTCTCAATTTTTTTAATCTGTTTTTATTCTTTTACAGTTCAAGTCGTCCTTGTAAAGCCCGTACTACCGTCTTTTCATTTTGATTATTGGTTTGAATGTTATATCAATTTGTTGGTTGATTTGTTCTTTTATTAGGTTATCTGTGTTTCTGTGTTTATATACATCCATTTCTTCGGTTACATTCAATTTCTTTCCCTTTTTGAACCTGTTTTAATTAGCTTCATTGATTTTTCAATGCTATCTGGTTCATGACCGTGTTGGTTTAAATGGTTAGCAAAGTTAGTCTTGTTCGTGTTGTTTACATAATCTTCAACGTGTTCTTTAAATCGTTGTTTGAATGTTCTTCCGGTTTGCTTTATGTATATACAATTACAATCCTTACACATTAGTTTATATTCACTGCTTTTATCGTATATATTAGTTTTATAGTCAATTGTTCTACCTGATATTTGTTTCATTGTATTATTAGTTTTTAAACTTATATTTACATTGTATTGGCCTATTAACTTTGTAATTTTATGGCCAACTTCTCCTAAATATGTTAAAGAGACATATTTATTATTATTAACAGTATTAGTGTTTTGGTTATTATTCGTTATTTTTTATCATTTTTATTTTATTTATTACTGTTGAATTATATCTGTTGTTAATAGCTGTTGCTTTTATTTTATTATGTTCTTTATTGAAGTTATATTCGTTCCTAGATATTGTTAATAGCCTATCAATCATATAACAGAATCCTGAAAGCATTTGCTGTTGATGGAGAATGGAAGCTTTATGTATTGTTATATAAAAAGATTTCACATAAAAACGTGAAATAACAATCAATGATCAAACCACAATAAGAAAATGGGAAAACATTTTCCCATTTTTTCACTGTTTTCCCATTTTCTTATTGTGGTTTGATCATTGTATTGTTATATATGTTGTGGTTGGTTTTCTATATATTTTAAAATTTAAACCACTTATAACTTTTCCTATTATTATATCCAAGAATTTTAATTTATTACCAATTTATATTTATTACTTAAATTTAATTTTATTGTTCAATGAATTCAGGTAATATTTTATATATATTATTTTTTTATCATCATTTACATATATCTTATGATGATAAAACACATTTATATCAATTTTTTTTTATCAGTTATTATTATTTTACGCTATTTATGATTAAGAAGGAGTCATCTACATATCTGTATAATGGATAACATCGATTTTTTTTATTAAATTATTATCACACGTCGTTTTTTTTAGTTGTTATGAGAAAATTTCTCATAAAATTGCTGATAAAGGGTTCCCCATTCCTGATCCATTATTTGCTGAATATATTTTATTATTAAATTTAAAATAATTCTGCTTAATGGTAGTACATACTTGTAATTTATCTATATTACTGTATACATTATTTTCTTTAGTTATTTTAAATTTACCCATATACACTCACGTATACACGTGTATATTTACGAATACACAACCAAACATACCATACAGACATTGTCCAAAAAATCTAGAGTGGCCTACACTCAACATTTCTGTACTCTTAAGTAAACATAATATCAAACCAGGGCTGTGCAGTCGGACCACTTAGGACCGACTCCGACTCCGACCCCTCTATTGTTCAATAGCCAATTCCGAAACCAGCACCGACTCCAGATATTCTTTTATTTTTAAAAAAGAGACGACAGGTTTATAATAATAATTAATGCTTTGTATTAATAATGATGATAATAATAAATAGCAATTTATAAAAAAAAATCGTGAAATTTCAATTACCGCAAAGGGCAATAAAACTATAATAACTCAATATTTAGCCTGGACCAATGAATTATCTGCTATACTTGTAGGATATGTTTACATTTATTTAATTTTTTGCATTCACTTGGATATTTTTTGCGTGAAATGACTTAAATAAAATTAACGTGTAGAAGTTTGATGAAAAAAATTTGAAATGATTTGATGACTTAATATGATACGTAAGAAGAATAAAATCCTTACATGTAAAGAAATCAACGCCAATCAGACTTATAATTTCTGATGCTTTTCATGGTATGTTGGATTTGTCTAACAAAATAGTCCAATCAATTTATATGCTGCACCCTTGAAGAAAATTTAATAACGGACGTATATTTTCTTGTGTTTTCGAATGGTATAATCTTTTTCTAATATTGTAGTATAAGGAATGGACTCTGTGTCCTATATTACAAAATGGATATTAATTTTAAGATAATTTCTCGGTGATATTTTTCCTTTACTATAAGTAAAATATAGTGAGTCTGAAAAAATGTGATCTCGAGATTTTGACGGAATTACATGTTATGAGGTCCAAGAAGTCGTCTTATCAAGTTTTTTTGATGTTGTCTATATATATATATATATGTGTGTGTGTGTGTGTGTGTGTGTGTGTGTTGTGTCTGTGGCCAAGTTTGTGTCCAAGCTATGGTCCAGAATCTTTGATGGATCAAATTGATATTTGACACAAAAATGTGTCTCATAGTGTAGATGATGTGCCCTGTTGTTTGGGGGCAACAATGTATGAAGGGAAGGTCACTTTTTTTGCCAAAAAAACTGTTTTTAGACATTTTTTTTCCTAAACTACTAATTATAGAGTTTTGAAATTTTGGCATTACCTTTAAGGCTACAAAAGCATTTAAAAAAAATTCCTCAGAGTTTTGAAACAACAAGACATATTTTTTTTCAATAAAATGCAATAATATCTATATAAATAAAATAATGATTTTGTCTGTACATTGCTAGAACTGACTCATTTCAAGTTTTCTTTACGTTTCATACATTGAAGAAACCAAATCCACCCTTAGAAAAATTTCTGTCGGTTTGTCGGTTTGTCCGCAAAATTTTGACACAAGTAAACTCAGCCACCATAAGACATATCAAGCTGAAACTTTGACAGTGGACAGTTTAGATTGACTTAGACATTTTTTGAGTGAATCCAGTTAAATAAAATTGATGTCTAGAGTTTTAGAGATACATTTTTAAATAATTTAATAACTTTAAATGATATGTAAAAAATTGAAATCTTACACCTAAAAACATAACTTCTGATTTTTTCCATGGTATGGTGGATTTGTCCTACAAAATGCTTTAATAAATCTATATGTTGCTCTCTTGAACAAAACCTAATTTCAGATGTAGATTTTCTTGTGTTTATGAATCATATTATCTGTGAGTAATATTGAAGTGTGAGGAATGGCATTTTCGTTTCGTATAGGAGCTCTATGTTATTAACTATATCTAGTTTTTTCACTATTCTCGTCTAAGTGTTCATATATATTCTTTTTAAAAATTGCATGCTTCCAGCTATAATAGTTTTAAATTGAACTGAAAACTGGCTTTGAATTTGATTTACCAGAGTATGCAAAACTGATCAATTACTGACATATTTTTTCTCAAAATATATATTTACAGCAACTTTTTAGAAGAGTACATCACGCAGGAAATGCTAACACTCGTTCGAGTAAATTGAGTTTTAAGATTTATGAGAATGAGAAAGCAAAAGTGACTTTATAAAAAAACCAGCGTGAAATAAAATTTAGAGTATATTAACTTTATAAAAGATCAAAATGTACAACACTATTAAAAATTTGAAAATTCTTTGAAAAATATTACAGTTATTCCATGCATAATCCAGGGATCGTAAGTTGATAAAATCATTGTCAGAGACTCCTATAAGAAAATGAACCAAAAATTGTTGAATTTATATCAAAGCAATATGAAATTGATTTATCGCTGCTCTTGAGATGCGTGTCCTCACAATTTTTTTTACAACAATATTACAAAATGTTCCGTAGATACAAGAAATATAGTAGGATATATATAAATATAATTTATAAACATTAATGAAAATTTTATTACATTTTGTAAACAGTTATTAATACGGCTTTATTAATATATCTAGTTTAGAGAATATGAATAGAAATGTATTAAGCAGTTTAATTTTTCCAATTTATTTATTAGCTTCAATAATGGCATTTTTCTGAACTGAAATTTTTAAATACTAAGTTGTGTGGTTCAATCACCATTTGTAATACCGCCAGGAATGAAAGACTAAAAAACCTCTCCTATTTAGCCATCAATATTATGTTTAAATAGGACATTATATAACCAAAAAGTTTAATATTATATTTACTTATAGTAAAGTTGAGTGTAGGCCACTCCAGATTTTTAATTATTAATTATTTATTTTGTATTAAACTAAACATTTTGTGTTTTACCATCAAATGTCCAATGTCCTTTTCCAAAGGGAAAAATTTCTACTTGGACTAATTAATCATGTATTATCATCTTAAGTAATCATGCACATGAGTAATTAAAGTAGGTGAGGAGTCTCGGAGCCGGAGTCAGCTGACTGCTCCAGACTCCCACTCCGACTCCTCAAGGTCGAAAATATGCCCCGACTCCGACTCCACAGCCCTGTTAACAGTGAACTCATATTTCATTTTATTTAATGTATTTATATGCTCATATTAATCAATTCTATATGATTTGTTTTCATGTTATTATAATAATTTTATTTTTGTTGTATGATACATGAAATCATTAACCAATTTGACATGTGATTAAAATTCTTAACCTGAGGGCCTGAATCCAATCGGCCTCTGCGTGTTGTAACTAAATTCAACCTCAGATATTAAGTTTTTTAATGACCGTCATAAATATAACTAGGTAAGTATCCCTCACTTCTATAGTTTCACATTTAACTTGATATAAATCTGCATCCTTCCCAAGGCGATTGGATTGTACTAATTTATAATATGATGAAGGTTTTTACCTCATCTAAACAGCGAGTCTGCATTCTTTGTATGGTGTACATATAGCTTCCAGTCATAGTTGTTAAGAAAACAAACTTCTTATAGATCTCCTAAATTTATTTTTAGCTTTTCCGTTTGACTTTATTTCATATAGTGGATAAGTGAAAATAGTAATAACCATAATAAAGAAATGCATTCTACCATAACAATAATACAAATAACACAAATACAAAAAAGTTACTTAGTAAAAAATTACTATTTTTAAATTGCAGAGATGGAAAATTAAAGAAAGTTGATAATTACAGTTATGTACATAAATCAAGATGATAAATTAATTTTGTGGTTTATTACTAAAATTATGACCTATATGTCTGAAAAAAATTCAAGTTCCCACATCAGCAGTATTACATAAACAACGCGATTCCAAAACGAAATGCTATTCTTCAGGTTACAGCAATTCCTGGTCGCTTTTTCTTTCATCACGGCAGTAAACTGTGCAACAGTAAACACTCCATAGTAACTCATTACAAAAGTTTTAAATGTGAACTACCTTTTACCAATAAAACTAATTTTAGAAAATATGTTATTACGAGCTAATAGTATTCAGTTGGAAATTATGTAAAATAATATTTTCCTAAAATGAGAAAATTAAATTTAAAAACAAAGGAGAGTTAGAGAAGTTAATAAAATTGTGCTTCCAACTATATATAGAAATACACCCCAGTAAAAATGGAAGTTAGTTTTGATTATTTAAACTTGGCATTGAGTTGTTGAATACGTATCTCTTCAGAGTGTGACATACATCGAATAGTTAGGCAAACAAGTTTGTTACCAATTTTTAAAACAATCAACGTTGAAGCCCTTATTTAATGTAAAATAGACATCAGTGTTCCCTCAACTTATCTCTAAATGAAACAATGTAGATTCAATTGTACTTTTATAGGAATAAACACATTAATCAACAAATTGCAATATTGATAGATTTTAAACCATTTTTATTACTTCCTAAAGATCTGATGATAAATATATATACTTTTTCGATAAAAATACTATTCGAAAGGGACAAATACTGTTCAATATAGATGAAGAAACATGGATAAATTAAAAGCCTTACAGTCTCTAATTTTTGGTTTGAACCGTCTTCAGGTTGTCCACCTTATCCTCTATGCTGTTATTGGTCTCCAACCGTCTCTTATCTCTCCTGAAGACGGATCAAACTGAAACTTAGGGACTGTAAGTGTGTGTTTTTAATTTATCTATGTTTCTTCCATATAGAACTTTATATGTATGTATATATAATATATATATATATATATATTCACTTGATAAACGGAAAGACGATACAAACTGGACGCAATGTGCTTGGTCTCCCTTTCTCTTTTTTCCTGAAGACGGATTGCCCAAAAATTTGAGTCAGTAAGTGTGTTTCTTTACTTTCTGTGCTACCTATCTTAATTTTAAACTGTTATATATATAAAGTAAATTCTCAGAAAGAATACACATTTAAGAGATCACAAAAATTCACAACTGTATTTTGATTGCAAGTCATCAGGAAGATAGATGTGAGTCGTTACGCAGACAGGTGACAACTGAAATCTAGTTTCAATGAAGAGACAATCAATCAGTGAAGCCAACTTACGGAGGGAGGAGGGACAAAGACAAATAATTACAAAAATAAATAAAAACATTTAAATAAAAAAAAATATTAAGCATTTGTAAAAAAAACAAACTATAATAACAATAAATCAGAAAAGAAAGGACGAAATATAAAAGATGAAGGTTAGGCCCAGCAGCAGGCTTACTTCCCTAGAGATAATACGTGCTTCTTCTGAAGGGTATGTGTGATTGCTAAGGAAGGAAGTAAAGGAAAAACAGGATTGATAATGGAGCACGAAGGACAGTCACAACGCCTGTTTTGAACCATACCACTAAAATTATAGGGAGGCTTTGGAGAAGTGATATGTTAGAAGATAGATCTGAAATTAGCAGGTTTCCAGTATAAGACAGATGGCACCTGTTCTGTTTCATCGTCAGTTGCTATTCATTCCAATTCCCTTAGTCTAAGTTTCAGTGCATGTTTCAGAGTTCAAATACTAAGAACAGTACTTAACACAAAAGATTCGTCACATTAAGAGCTTCTGATATAAGAGTCCGTAAATGGCTCCTAGGAGCTCGTTCATATCCAGGTAATAGCCTAAACCGTTAAGTTGTTTTTCTTCAGAGTTTTTTTTTTATCTCTTAAAGTTAACTTTTTTAATTTGTTAATTATTTTTTATTTTATTAATTGAAACGGTCCAGCGGACTTTTAAATAAAAAAAAACTAATTAAAAAGAACGTAGCACACAGACAAAGGAAAACTTACTTCTATATTTAGACTATCGTCTTCGCGGCTCAACTTCCTTTCCTGAGGACGACCGTTAAATGGGTCCAAATATTGAATGTGAGTCCTAGTATCTGTTTTTCATTCGTGTTTCTTCAAGTTTTCTAAATATATATATTTATATAAACTAATTAAAACACACAGATAGACACAGGAATAACTCACTTTTATATTTCGACGAGCGTCGTCATTAGGACGCGAAATATAGAAGTGAGTTATTCCTGTGTCTATCTGTGTGCTTCTTTCGTTTTGATTCTTTTTTGTTTAAATTTCTGCTGGACCGTTTCATTTAATTACTGTATATATACATATATACCGTAAACAGCTGATGGTTGAAGTATGTCTTTTATAAAAATGCAGCATCGTCACAATGTCAAGGGCTGTATTATTTCGTTCTAAATTCCCATCGTTATTTTCCTTCACGTCAAACCCGATTTAGTGTAACCTACTTTCTTGTGATCCATGAATAACCAGAATAAGGATAGAATAAAATTACAGAGAGGGATTACAGAGTCTCTAGACAATTTCCACTTAGGAGTGTCCTACATATTTGCTTATGAGATTATGCAGTTTAGAAGTAGATTTTGAATTTGCCTCCGTTCAATTTCTACACTGCTGCATTCCCATATATTCCCTTGTTTCTAGGTACCTACAAAAGCGTTAACTTATTTTTAGTTGTTTCATTATTAATTTTTTTTCGTGATAGTATTGCAGACTGGAGCTCCTTTTTTGAAATGAGGAGACCTTCCTGTCCAGGCAATCATTTCTGAACACATCCATGCCCTCTGTATTTACACTAAATATTTTTTGCGTTAGCATTGTATTATATATTCTAAAGTTACTAGAAGAATATATCTATGTATTTCTGCTGATTCAATGGATAGAAAGGAAGTAATATGAAAAACCTTTATACATCCAAAATGTTCGGGGTAACTTAAAGCCTTAAAGATTTATCTATTTTGTTAACCAAAATTTTTGAACTTAATTCTGTTGATTTGTGCTTGCGATAAATATGTTCTCCCTTATGAAGATGTACATTTACGTAAAACTTCTCATGTTACCATAGATAGGACTTTTGTAATTTTTAATGTAATATTATTCATCTAATATTGTAAGATACTGAAAATCCGTAGTATGACGATATCTAAGTCAAAATTTTAAGTTTGAAGAATCACTTGAAAAATGGCTTAGAAATAGTAGCTGTAGTGTTATAAAGAAGGAAAAACTATCTTTCCCACAGTAAGAACTATATAACTGATAATTGTATATCTTAATGGGTTCAACAAGTATACGGGGTGCAACAATTTCGTAGACAACCATTGTTAGTACCAAAGATCATCATAAAAATAAGGTTATTTGGCGTTTACTTTTATATTTTAAGAATTTTATTGCATTCACATATCATATTAAATAAATAAAGCATCTTTTCTTAAACTTCTTCTATTTAATTTTAAATTGAGGAATCTGCTTTTACACAATTTGAAAAATAATTTCTAAGTAATTGAAAAAAAAAGTGACTATAAGCACAATAGGTAATTATTAGTCCAAGATGAGTTTTCAGTTTTTATAGCTTTATTGACTTTTATGGTAATCGAAATTTATTGAGTTTTTTATATATATTGCTAACATTAAGTTATATTTCTTGATAACATTTCATTCTTTTACAATTATTAGTTGTTGAGCGTAAGAAACACATTTTCTAAAATCATATAATGTACCATAACAGTCCTTTTCGTCTGTGTATTTTTTTTGAAAAATAGTTCAACTTATCCATTCAAAACTGCTTTTTCTGGTTGCAATGTCATTACAAACCGTTAATTGGTGTGACCTCTAAAGTGTCCACAAGTTTTTGAAATCAGTCAAAAGTCAACATTTTCATAACTTATAGCAAAAAATACTTCTGTCTTTTTTTTTAAATTGAGGTTTATTCCAATAATGACTTCTGACAGTTATATAATAATTTTATAGTTGTTGTTGTACATAAAAAAAATGTTGTCTAAAATCACATTTTGCCCAAGAAGCTGACTTTCCTATGATTCAATATTGCCCAAAAACAATAGAAGTTATCTATACTAAAGGACCCAACTTTTGGTAAAACAAGTACTTGATTGATCAAAGGATGTAGTCTGTAGTGTGCCCACATTTTTTTGGGTACACCCACCCACATACAGACAGACATCGCAAAAAAAAAATGTTCAAAAAAGGACATCGGAGGCCTAAAAAAATGTATATCCGTCAAAATCCTCAAATCAGTTCTTTTCATTATTACTATACTTTACTTGTAGTAAAGCAAAATAAGTGATAAACAACTCCTATCACTTAAACATCTACGAGAAATATTTCTCTAAAATGAGTTTTTATACCATACTTCGGTGAAATGTATATTGATGTAGAGAATATATGCATACAGGATAAAATTCAAGGTGATATTCTTGTTGAGATGTTCGTTAATAGATATTTTAATCAAAAAACAAAAGCAGGAAAGATATTTCAACTGGAAATGTCTTATTAGAAGACATTTCCAGTTGAAATAATATATAAACAGTTGCTAAAAAGAATATATAAACTTATTTCTAACACTTGTCAAGAAGAACGTTTCAAACAGACAGATGTAAGATTCTGAAAACTATTAAAAATATATTCAAATGAGATCATATATTTAGAATGCAATTTAATATTTTTAAAAATAATTTGAAATATAACTTACATCCCTCTTATGTAACAGTGTCATTGTAAATTTGTAGAGAAAAAGAAAGGAAATTAAATAATTTAAAAATTAATATGAAAATTTCAAATTTTAATATGTAACAGTAGCTTTTGTTGTTTACTCTGCAATTTTACATGTTCCCCTAACACCACTACCTGCTATTTTTAACGATAGTTAGGTTTAGCTAATGTTATGCCTTCCATGCATTTCTTATCGTCTTCTTCTGTTTCCAAATGAATATTTGTATCTTTTCTGTTTATTGTTTTTTTCATTCTCAGGTCATGTTAAAAGTCTGTTGACTATTTTTCGTATAAGTTCTTTGAAATAGTTCTCAAAGTGTTTTTTTTATGTATAAAGTTTGTTTCTTTTGTCAATATAAATCGAATGATTTCATTTTTTGGTCTTTGAGTTATTCAATATTGGGGTTATAGATGTTCGGCATTTAATTCATCTACACCATTACTTTGATGTGTAGATTTGTAATGTAGATAATGATGTGTAGAATTATTCATTAAATTAATGAATAATTAGTCATTAATTTTGAGAAATCTGTGATTCTGTGTAATAGTTCTACCATCTAATAGTAAATATTTCATTCAAAATCTTTTTCTAACTTAGTGTACAAATTCTTTTGTCACTTGTTTTTTATCTCTTTGTAACAGTGTTGCTCTTACCTCTACTCATTTTTAAAAGTGAGTAATACGGATATTTTAAATAGCAGACTGGTTTAGCTTAATCAGATGAACTCATTTTCTTAAATTCTAATATCAAACTCTATTCATAAAATATACATTATTACGTAATGTTTGTAGTGATTTTTAAGATGTTTCAAAGATTTTAAGAATAAATTTTAAAAATTTTAAAATTTTAAATTTTAATAATTTTAAAATTTTAAATTTTAATAATAAATAAATTATTATTTATTATTTTTTTTTAAGATAGTATTAGTATCACAGTTATCATTATTATTATTATTAGTACTCTATACACTAGTGTTATCATTGTATTTATTTTGTGTTATTATTTTATAGTTGTATAAGTAATCTATAGTTTACTACTAGTAGTAATCTATTAGGCATAAATCTTTTAGTATAATATAATAATGGACGAAAAGGAAAAAGCCTGGTGGAGAGTACCAAGTCCTGTCTATACAGCTACCCCAATATTGCATAACTTGGATACACTCAATAAAGATTTATTCATTCATTCATTCATTATCTCGATGAGTCACTGACAGGACAAAAACAACAATTTTTTGCTAAAATAATAAAGAACTATGCCTGCCTGATTTGCTAAGATGTCACGGTCGTTTTCAAACATAAGACCTTGTTTTGAAAAGGCATTTGAAAAAAATGCAAAATTTGCTAACAATAAGTAATTGAGTGCGATAGAGCGTGCTGGTAACTTGAAGAAAATGGAAGATGATTTGAAGAAGTTTTTTTAATTGTATTACTATTATAATAAGAGCTTATGAGCTGTTTGAAGTGCCGTAAATACTTCTACATATTTTTTTTTCATAAGGTCGCAGAGCTGATTGAGAGCTCCTGTAAACCTTTTATAAGGGTTTTATTTGATGAGATTATATAATGGAAATGGTGATTATTTTTTTCGAAGAATCAGAATTTTTCCAAGTATTTTATGTTGTTGTTGCAGAGAATATTTACAGATTTTGTAAAGAAAATCTTCTACAAAGCATTATTATAATTTTATTATAACAAGTCATTTTTGTGTACTTTATCGTGTTTACCTGACCCAATTTTTTATTAAGTAGAATTGATAATATTTCAATGTAATCACGTTTTAAAGTTGTTTAAAAAAATAAAAAAAAAGTTGTTTAAAGAATACAAATAAAAAATGTTACAAAGTCAAGATTACAAAGTGTGTAAGAACAGCTACATATTATTACTTACTAGTAATGTAAACCACGTTCAACTTAAGAATTAAATTTAAATAAGGTACAGACATGATCTGCCTACGTTTTTGTGCAGCGAGAATTTGATAGAGATTTGAGAAACGCTCCTTCTTAACACGATAACAGAAGACTGGTATGGTTCCACTTCCTTTGGCAGATACCCTACTAAATTATTCTCTAACTGATGACACTCCATAAATAGTGTATTTTTTCCCTTCTTGTAGATTTTTGTTCAATTAATAAGTGTTTTGTTTTAAACAATTAGTCAAAATTAATAATATTTATTATACTCAAAAAATTATTATATCAATGAAAATTATTGGTATTACTTATAGAAATTAATGTTTAGAATACTCTCTTGTGATTCGATTAGAATGATGGTATTCTGTTTAAATATATAGCAGTTTCTTAATGATATCACTTGAAGTCTAAACAAAATTTCATAATATAATGAAATAAACTTTGGTTATATATTTGGAAGTTGGGTTGACTTAGCTTATTATACAACATAACAAAATTAATATTATCAGTAGGTTATTGTTAAACTATCAAATTTTGAGATAAGTCAACATCATTAATACAACAAAGTTTCACAGTAAACAAGTGAAATAAGAATCAATGATGTCAGTAACCTCTGACGAAAACTATTAACTGTGTTGTTGAAATTTCTTAATCATATTGCTGAATTTTATAATCTAGTTCAGACATTGTACTTTACCATATGCAGTTGTAATTTTTCACATTTAGTTTTGTCTTTTACTGAGTGCAGGCGGATGTGTGTTTGTGAAAACATATTATTGGGAAACCATGTAAAGTTGCTCAGATCGGCCCTTTGAAGAAAATTAAACCGTTTCAGACTAGTTTACTTCACTTTATCGGACCCTCAGCCTTGGTCTAGTGTCCACTTGATCCAGTGTGAACCAATAAAAATTTTGCTAGTTGTAAAGAAATGCAGTTTGGTGATTGGCACATGAGGAGTCAGTTTCATCTATTTTGGTAGATTGGTAGGGCACTGCAGCGTCGTAGTTAATGTTCACAGGTTTGTAAAAGGGCTTAAAAATATTGTCGGGCTGTAAATAATATAAGAAGACGAGGTATGGTTATTGAAATGCATTAATACCGTTACTATATTCTAAGGAGGTTATTAGATTAAAATATTATTATAATACAATTAAAAAATATTAGAATTTTTTATTTGTTGCTTATTATTAATTTCTTTTTTATTTTCATCAAGCATTCAGCTATAGAGAGCCAATATTTTTTAACATAAAACTTATGCACATATGTGTACATTAAAAACCTATATTATTAAGTTTAACATTCAACTCAGCTTATGTTCTTAAGTTATATTTTTTTTTATTATAAAATAAATAAACGCATTATGTATTATCACAGTTTTCATGCAACCTATTCAATAATAAAGGTTAAGATGCAGTGTTGACATTGTAATAACAGAGCAGACACTTATACAAAATATTCAGTTCATAACAGTTATTGGAAACTTAACTGATTCAACATTAACCTGCTAACTGATAACTTTTTGTACCCACTTGAATTATCAATTCACGTGTGCAGTTTTTCCTGTTAATTTTTACTTGTCAATTAAATTAGCTTAAGTCAATTACTTTTTTTCGTTTTCATGTGTTACAGTACTCTAGATTAGGATAGGTTGAAGTGACAGTCTCACAAGAGAACACACATAGGTTGAACAATTGCCTTTTGTGATACCACTCAGTGAACATTCTACAGTAGGAGACGTAAATTTTTTTTCACTCAAGTGTATTTAGAGTAGAGATCTTTCACGAGTACCAGACAATATAGAGGCTTGGGACCAACAGCTTAACGTCCTCTTCTGTAGACGAGGTACTCAGTTTTATTCACCTTCCGCGTGAATATATCAAGTGTCAGAGTTGATATTGAACCTCCCCATACCTGTCAATCCAGAGGCGAGTGCATTACCACTAAACCAACATGGTACCCACACCACTTTGAAACAAATTTTATTACTTCAATTCCATTATAACGCATCATTAATTATTTATTTAACTTAACTTATTTATTATTTGTTAAATATATTTAATTATTAAAATTTATTTAAATTTAAATTAAGAGTTATATGAAACGATTAGTCAAAATGAAGGTAAATAATTAGGATAGCATTTAAAGATTCTACTAATTCTTTAAAAAATGGTAGTAGTTGCTCCAGCAGCATCTTTCTCGATAAAAAATATCTGAGATAACAGGAATAAGAGAAGCTAAATGTATTGTTTTCCACTTTCAAAGTGTTTATAATACAGATGTATCCCATTCGTAAAACCTCTCGTAATCCGATTTACCTTTCTTCAACGTACTATTCCGTTAATAATGTTTGGATACAAACTCCTACTACTAAGCCGAGGACTTTACCACTGACGAGTTAATGGGTTCATGCGTTAGGGGCAATTGTTAATGAAACAATTCAAATATTGTTTCATTTAGCTGAGATAATTTCATTTTTATTCAATTATTCTTCTTTTAGGATATCTCCTAATATCTTAAAAGTCGCTACGTCTCATTTGTTCATGATAATGACAAAGAATTTGATAGTAAAAATAAAAATAATCTTATTTGTCCATGAGGAATATTTAGTTATTAATATAGAAATTTCTCGTAATTAAGATTTAGAACTGCTAATATATTAAATAAACTAAACAATAAAATCTTGTACCTCGGAACACACCTTGTAATATTAGCTTAGACTTTCAAAGTAGCCAACTTATGTATTAGTATAGTTGTAAAACAGGGGAAATGTGAAGTACTCCCTACTAGGTACATAGGGTTGATCACCATCAAGTTTCCAGGCGCCTTAGCCTTTATTTTTCAGCATAAGTCCCAAAACAGAGCAGTTATAAATGATTTAGAGATGATATTGGATTAGTGTTTGGAAGGGCCAGTCATTTTAGTTATACTAGAGTTACTACTTTATTGGTTTGTTGACATCCCTTTCCCACCAATCCTGTGACACCTCACCTGCTCCTTTTTTTACTTCCTACTAGCTAGCGTTCTACAATATATTTCCTTTGCATGCATTCTAGATTTAATAATTTTATATAGATTATTAAATCTAGTTAGAAGATCTGCAGATTATTATCTTACAGATATAAGAGATCAATGTAAAACTGGAAGCCACTGACATCACCCCTGAATCTTAAAGATTTCTGAGAAGTTTGAGAGGGACCAAACGGACAAAAGTTACCCTCAAATAACAAGTCTGTACCTACATTGTTCCTCAGAAGACTTCAGAGGCCTTTTCTGAATCTCTCGGTGAAATCTACTAGTTGGATGACCCTAAACACTCTTATTGTGTATCCCCTACAGAGGTGTCCATCTCATTCAGTATGGAATACATTAAAGCCATATTGAAAGGGCTTCCAAGACGCAAAGCACCGGGTGTGGACACGTAAATAATTACGTTCTGAAGTAGCTCCTTGACCTGACTCTGAAAAGACTAATCAACATATTTAATGCATGCATCAAAACTGCTTGGAATGGGTAAGGGTAGTTCTTACTCCAAATCCGGCTAAAGACCCAACAATATCAAGCAACTACAGGCTTATAACTTTGCTTAGATCTTTAAGCGAGGTATTTCAAAAGGCCTTACTCAAACACATATCCGAGTTCCTTAGATTTGCAGACATTCAGTTTGGATACAAAAAAGGCCCTCTTCAACTTTATTGTAAACAACACAACTAGACTAATGGGTATGTCTGTTTTGGAAATTTTAGGAAAAGCATATAAAAGCGAGGCTCTTGGGTTCGTAGAAAGAAATACGAAAGGCTTGAGAATTAATGTGGTAGAGGTTTTCAAAATTTAACTGAGTAGTTCTTCTAATTTACTGGTAGGATTAATAGTTACCATAAATTATAGTACCTATCAGAACTCAGGAAGCTGTTAACTTTTTCAAGGTAAAAATCTTCTTTAATAAAAATGGTCGTGTTATCTATGTATATCCACCTAAGGTATAATTTATTTATTATGTAATTACTTTTGATTTAATTATTTACACAATTTAAGTTCCCTGGTCTTAGAAATACTGTAGTCCGGAGAACCTATGTGGGAGTAAAATTCAAGAGATAGATCTGTTGGAATTTAGTTCGGTGCTATGCTAATGCTAATTTACTTTACTTTAGAATTATTAAAGTTTCTAGGTGGGAAAAATTTGAAGTTTTTGTACCATTGGTCAGTTTATACCTTGCTAAAGTTTACATCAGATAAATTTTTCTATTCTGGGGTACAAAGTGGGAGTAACATTATGAACACCATGATTATTAATACTAGTAGAAGCTCTCCATATGAACGAGGTGTCACCGGCTATCAAACTCCACAATTTCTTTTCTTGGGTCAATTTCTTCTTCTTTCTTAATATACTTATTCTTCCTTGGATTAAGCTAGTGACCCATTACAACTATTACAATATACCTATTACAACTATTACTATTACAGTACCATTCATAAGAGTGAAGGATTTCAGACAGACGATTTTTAAAATGTAGAAAGATAAAATGAAAAATAACCTTAATGTCTGCATTTCACTACCACTACATCTTATTTTATTAAAATATTGAACAAAAAAAGCGGTTTTTTGTAGAAAATAATGGTATGTACTTTGAAATGACATTAGCAGCAAGACAAACCTTGTTGAGCTTGATATTAAGTGAATAATTAGATCTCATTAGGCATAACTTGTAAAATAGTTTGACTGCTATCAGTGACGTAGCAAGATCACTCGTGGGGGGAGGGGCGATCCACCAGGTGGCATGGAGCGGCATTTTGAGGGGGTAAAAATAGAAAATACAAAAAAGTTAAAATAATAAAAGCTAACAAAAAATCTGACATTTTATACCAAAATGAGTTTTTAAGGTCGTAATTTCGTAATTGCTTTTATGTTTCATGTGTTTAATACTGTTTTTAAATGGATTTTTTAATTGTACTATTTGAAAATTAAAAAACAAATACATTTTAAATTTGTCAAAACTTTTTTTTAAAAAGGTTTGTTTGCGTAGCCAGTTAATTTGATTTAAAATATTTTTTCATGATTTGAATTATACGATTTCGTTTGAGAAAATCTTTGGATTCCTTTCATGTACTCGATATGTACACGAGTACTGTGATATGATGAAAGTCAGGGACTAATAACAGCAGTTTAAAATTAGATTCTTGATTGTAATTCCATCAAAATAAATATTTTGAGGGGCTTTCTGGAATTTTGAAGGTTTACGGTTAGTGGGAGGGGGGGGGGCAAAAATTGTTGCTACGTCATTGACTGCTCCATCTTGGCCGGCCTGCAAGGAGAATTAATGGTGTTTTATGTACTTATCATTAGAATAATGGGAAGAACCACGAAGTCCCCACGCAAAAAATTCATCCAACATTGACGTCTTCCGAACACTTTGTGTTCATTCTCAGGTTACATCTGGCTCATAGGAAACTTTGAACACGCTACATCACTTTAATGAGATGTTAACATCCCTTACTTAATTGAGCACTAAGAAAATTCAATTTTAATGTCAGCTTCTGAACAGTGGGTAATTTGAATTGTTGCTATATCCTAATTTGAGTTACAATCCCATGTCACTCAGTGGTGTATATACGAGTGAACTGTCTGTGGTAATTGCTCCTGTGTTCACATTGGCATGACAAATAGGTCATTCAAGAAGAGAATGCACAAACACTTCAAAGAATTTACATATAGAATTAATAATGATAAAAATAATTATACTAATAAATAATACCCCAGGGGCGGCTGATGTGTGCAGCTGACGGGGTGTAGCGAATCCCGGGGCCCCGAGCTCACCTACCACACGCATACACCCTCAATAACACTAAAAATACTCCACTTTTTACTGTTATCTTCGCACTCCTTAGAACTTGTCTGGCTCTAATCAACTGGGAGAATTGCGAAGATAAACCCGAGGTTGGGTGCATCTGGACTACTCCTCAGTGCAAAGGCCCGAATCCTCCACTATGCAGGAGGGAGGCTGCACTTTCAGCGCGTGAATTATCTCAGCTGTTCTGTCGTGCCTAGATAGGTTACTGCAGATTGGTCAGGGAGGTACCTCTGTGACCACTCAGGAACATCAAGGTCAGGTATAACTTGGGAATTGAGTTCGATGGTGTTAGGAGAGGGAAGTAACCTACCCTATCCCCATACAAGAAACAATATTACAAAAAAAAATGGAAATTACAAAAAGTGTTTCAAGTTTAAACGCACCCGAACAATCAGAGTCTTCAAACTCAACAAAAAATAGTGATCTACCTTGAATGAATTCCGTTTCAATGATAATGGATAACCAGTGTTTTCTGTGAAATCTGATCACAGATTTATATATATTTAATAATAACCAACAATAACCTAGGTCTTTTTAAATTACATAAAACTATAACTGAAAGATCATCAAACAGGTAATACGAGTTGACATTAGATATAAACACAGTCAATGCTCTAAATTTCCATAGTACAAGAAGTTAGTGCTACTCGTAGTTAGTGAAGACTAGACTGATGGTAAAAATATCTCACTGGTATCAGTTCAAACGGTAAGTGCGGTTTTTGGGAAATGTTTAGGCAGTAGTTATTATTGATCAGAGAGAAAGTGACGAAGGGATTTAGTTTAATAATGAGGCAGGTTTGACAGCCATGACGCTCACATTCTACCATATATATACCAGTAAAAGAATTAAACGAAGAATGATTAGAAGAAATACTCTAGAAGTTTAGTGGATTATTCAAAGAAATAGAAAAAGATTCACTAAAAGTACATGAAGATATAGGTAAAGGAAAGAACATCTTATAGGTGAACAACTTATGGGAAATCAGAAATAAGTATGTTATAAATGAGAAGGTAGAATCAATGTTGTTTCCACCTTCCAGCCTTCTAGGAAGGGGCTGGAGAACCGTCTCAACAGGTATATGGCTGTTTATAAAATTAGAAGAATAGCCCCGTTTTGCAAAATTCTTATTGTAAAATTAGAAACTGATATAGTGGTTGCAATGTTTTCAATTGTTACAGATGGGGTGACTACAAACAGAAATTTTGGGATAACTTTCTTGATATATGTAGGATGACAACTGTTGTAATAGAATAACTGTTAAGTATTAGTAGGTTTAATGTAGGCAGATGTAGAAAAGCTACCATTATGAAAGGTGAGATCAATTTGCAGTCTAGAAATTGAGACATAGGTTTCAACCAGTCCAGAGGTGAGCACGAAAACTACTGAGCTTCCTTGAGCCCCTGTTGATTAGTTTACATTGGACAGACAAAGGACTTCCCATCATAATAAAGGAAAAACCATATTCTATTACAAGAGAAGATAACAAACTAATTTGTTCATTCATAATTGAAACAAAGGCATTCCATTAACTGTGAAGAAGAAAAATATTTTATATAAATGTCCTCTAAAAGAAAAAAAAAAAGGCGCATTACTAAAAACGAGCTCATAAGAAGCTGTTATAAAAGTTTAGTTGACAATAGTCCAAGTATTATTAAATTGAATAAATTTAGAATTGAAAGAATCATTAAAGAGATTAAGACGAGTAATTTAATAGAGATAAACAGTCAATACTTTCTATTTCCATACTACTTCAAACCGAATTATGTAATCTTCTTTTATTTATTTTACGTTTACTACTTCATTTAAAGAGTCTCCGGTAACGTGTAATACGAAAGGGCTTAAAGTGTTTATACGATAATTTTTTAGTTGTGATGATTTAGTTAAATATATATACATATACTAGGATACTGATTACTAACTCTATTATTTGGTTTAAGAAAACTTAATATGTTGTACTTAGATACGAGTACAATGCAATACCTAAATTTGCGGTTGTTGAATATAATGATAAAACTTATGTTGAGCAGAAGACTAATAAAAAAACACAGATGTTACGATTTAGAAACGAAAATAGGGCACTATGCTGTAGAAAGACTGAAACTATTTCACTCATTATTGCGCAATACGTATTTGTGTGGTGCTTACTCATTTTGGAGTAAATAGATAATATAAAGTCTCCACACAAAAGACGTTTTTTTAATTCAAACTACGCGTTTCAAACACGTTGTGTTCATCGTCAGGGAAATATCCATGGGATTTCAGCCATTCGAGTTTGTAATATGAAGAGGTAATATGAGAGAGTATCTTAAATTGTATAAACTCTTTTTAATTTAATTTTCATTCATTATATATTCATTCTATTTAGAGTGTTAGCAGCAAAAAAGGGATTTATAAGTTGAATACAATGTGATGTATTTCGGGATAACATTTGCAGGTATACAATCTTTATTTAATTTAATATCTGACGTATTCTTGGAACTCATCATAAATAATCTGTAAAATTAATTGACCGCTAAGGCTTGACTGGCCAATTTTAACTCATTATGATCAGAGGTCTTTGTGGTGGGAGGGGGGTCTATGAACAATGTAAGTGTGTATATATGTTCCCTATAAAAAATTTATACAAGTAACTTACAATAAGCTTTTTGATCAATTCTTATATAACTTTTTCAGAGGAAGCCAATGCTTCACTTTTCATTTTGATCAGAGACCTTTGGGGTGGGAGGGGGGTCTATTGACACTGAAAGTGCGTAAACATGTTCCCTATAAAAAATTTATACAAGTAACTTACAATAAGCTTTTTGATCAATTCTTATATAACTTTTTCAGAGGAAGCCAATGCTTCACTTTTCATTTTGATCAAAGGTCTTTGGTGTGGGAGGGGGGTCTATGGACACTGAAAGTGCGTAAACATGTTCCCTATAAAAAATTTATACAAGTAACTTACAATAAGCTTTTTGATCAATTCTTATATAACTTTTTCAGAGGAAGCCAATGCTTCACTTTTCATTTTGATCAAAGGACTTTGGTGTGGGAGGGGGTCTATGGACACTGAAAGTGCGTAAACATGTTCCCTATAAAAATTTATACAAGTAACTTACAATAAGCTTTTTGATCAATTCTTATATAACTTTTTCAGAGGAAGCCAATGCTTCACTTTTCATTTTGATCAAAGGTCTTTGGTGTGGGAGGGGGGTCTATGGACACTGAAAGTGCGTAAACATGTTCCCTATAAAAAATTTATACAAGTAACTTACAATAAGCTTTTTGATCAATTCTTATATAACTTTTTCAGAGGAAGCCAATGCTTCACTTTTCATTTTGATCAAAGGTCTTTGGTGTGGGAGGGAGGTCTATGGACACTGAAAGTGCGTAAACATGTTCCCTATAAAAAATTTATACAAGTAACTTACAATAAGCTTTTTGATCAATTCTTATATAACTTTTTCAGAGGACGCCAATGCTTCACTTTTCATTTTGATCAAAGGTCTTTGGTGTGGGAGGGGGGTCTATGGACACTGAAAGTGCGTAAACATGTTCCCTATAAAAAATTTATACAAGTAACTTACAATAAGCTTTTTGATCAATTCTTATATAACTTTTTCAGAGGAAGCCAATGCTTCACTTTTCATTTTGATCAAAGGTCTTTGGTGTGGGAGGGAGGTCTATGGACACTGAAAGTGCGTAAACATGTTCCCTATAAAAAATTTATACAAGTAACTTACACTAAGCTTTTTGATCAATTCTTATATAACTTTTTCAGAGGAAGCCAATGCTTCACTTTTCATTTTGATCAAATGTCTTTGGTGTGGGAGGAGGGTCTATGGACACTGAAAGTGCGTAAACATGTTCCCTATAAAAAATTTATACAAGTAACTTACAATAAGCTTTTTGATCAATTCTTATATAACTTTTTCAGAGGAAGCCAATGCTTCACTTTTCATTTTGATCAAAGGTCTTTGGTGTGGGAGGGAGGTCTATGGACAATGAAAGTGCGTAAACATGTTCCCTATAAAAAATTTATACAAGTAACTTACAATAAGCTTTTTGATCAATTCTTATATAACTTTTTCAGAGGAAGCCAATGCTTCACTTTTCATTTTGATCAAAGGTCTTTGGTGTGGGAGGGAGGTCTATGGACAATGAAAGTGCGTAAACATGTTCCCTATAAAAAATTTATACAAGTAACTTACAATAAGTTTTTGATCAATTCTTATATAACTTTTTCAGAGGAAGCCAATGCTTCACTTTTCATTTTGATCAAAGGTCTTTGGTGTGGGAGGGGGGTCTATGGACACTGAAAGTGCGTAAACATGTTCCCTATAAAAAATTTATACAAGTAACTTA